>JAJEJO010050530.1:0-142301 GCA_020662805.1 Glaucomys volans
CC
The DNA here is from genome assembly GCA_020662805.1 of Glaucomys volans. NCBI lineage: Eukaryota > Metazoa > Chordata > Mammalia > Rodentia > Sciuridae > Glaucomys > Glaucomys volans. Next base: position 3 of record JAJEJO010050530.1, read on the forward strand.
CCAAAAAACCCAGATTTTTCCAAAGAGATGAAGTTCACTAGAAGAGCAACTGCCTAAATAAAAAGCAATACAATTACATATGGTACACTAACGACTATAGCAAACTAACAATCATCTATCCATAATAGCACTGAATGTAAATGGTCCCCAATTAAGAAACATTTTGGCAAAATGGATTTTAAAACAAGACCCGACTACATGCTGTTTGCAAGACTCATCTCATAGGTAATGACATTCATGGACTGAGAGTTAAAGGATAGGAAAAAAGAATTTCATGCAAATTGAGTCTGAAAATAAGCAGGAGTAGCAACTATTCTCATATCTGAAAAAGTAGCAAATATTGCCTGGACAGGGCAGGGGTAGGTTCTATTCTCAGCATGAGTAAGTTTAGAAGTTAAAATCATTTGGCACTTTAATTCTCAGTATGAGGGAATTGCCCTTAATTTCAGAGGGCATCTGTTTCAGTTCCCCCCTACTTGGCCCATCCCTAAATCTTGAGACAACTGGGGCTCCATGTGATCTGGCTGACAGTCCGTTGCTGGATAGGTGAAGACACCATCAAGGAACTCCAACATAAGAGTTTGATGCTTACTCTGAAAGAGGCAAAGTCTGAAATAGTTAATAGCTCCTCTACGGGAAGGGTTTTAGAGTTAATATGAGTAAAAACTCTCTTTCCATAACCTCCAGGCTATGTAGTTTGGGTGGAGTACAAGGTGACTCCATGTAATTTCCCCTCCCCATCTCTAAAAGACATTTTTTATTTTTTGTCAAGTGTCTTTGTCCATGCTGTAGGAGCTTTGTCCCATTGCTGCATCTGAATTTTTCCACTTCAGAGGGAATATGACAGACAGTTTAAGTCAATGTCAGTTGATCCCCTTTTGCCAATTTTAAGTAACAGAATGTTTTTGGAAAAATTAGCTCTCAGGCCAGAAAAATATAAAACATTAATAAGATAAGAGCAATCCAGTCTGTATAATAGATTGAATTAATAATCTCTTTAGTTCTAACATCCTTATCCAATCAAAGAAAACCAACTTATTTTTTTTTTAAATCCTTCAGATCTACTTTAACCAGTGCCTGTTAGGTAAAGTCTTTCTTATGTAAATAAAGGTTAATTGCCATCTGGGTTGGGAGTTTAACATATATCCTATAATATTTTAAAAATTTAGGTATATTTTACAGTACAGAAAAAAACTTTGAACATTATAAGAGTTGTCATTCCATCAATTAGAACTCAAATGTAAATTGTAAGCTCAAAACTCAAATGTAATTTGTAAGCTGAGTTACAATGTAAACAGTACAACCTCTTTAAAATGGTCAGATTTGTCTTGAGAAAGGGCTAAATAAAGTGAAATTCCCCCTTATTAACTACAGAGGCATATTATGCTATCTAAAATGACTACACACAATATGTAAGGTATCATTACTAAAGAGCTTAGCAACTTTGCAAAATAATTTGGTTACCTCTACATTGTGTTAAGACAATAATTGTAATTTACAGCACTAAATCTAGGCTATCAGATTTTTAGATCTTTGGAGTATTTGTATCAATAAAACATATCACATCATTGTAAAAATAGTAGTTCATTTAACTCGAGTTACAGACCAAAAAGAGACTGAAATAGAAAAAATATAAATAGAAAGGAAGAATAAAGAAAGAACAAGAAAATAAAAGTTTAATTCAGAAGTTCTGCATAGCTTTTCAGGCCTGTTACTCCCTAAAGTAATTCCCTCTCCCAGGCCTGCCATTCCCAAATTTCTGGGAAATATGCAAATCTTCCTATGCATTGTTAATTAGCCCACCAATACAAATATTAAGCTTAAAAAAAGAGTTAAAACATTTTTTAAAACCAATAATGTAGGGGATTTTCCAAAATTATCTACTGATCATATGATATAGACCACATCAGCCTAAAGATCCTGAGCATTGTCAGACTACCATAAACCATATTGTAATCACCCTTCATACATTCCCTACCCACCCTTCACCAAGTTTTCTCTAAAAGAGAAGCTGAGAACCCCCAAATTGTGTATCTCACTCTTGAGCCAACATGCCAACATAGTGTAATGCAACAAATAATATAAAAGAATACAAATACATAGGTATACATAGAATCTGTTAAAGCTCAGATTTATCATTTGTCAGAGGTTTTCTTTTTTTGTTGATGCATTATGAGTCTACAGAATGGAATTCATTGTGCCATATTTAAATATGCACATAACATAATTTGATCACTGTCATTCCCCAGTATCTTCCTTTTCCCTCCCCCTTCACATCCCTCAATCCATATGCTCTATTCTAAAGACATCCCATCTATTATTTTTATATTAGTACATTATGGTTTTATATATATATAATTAGGATTCATAGTGGTATATTCATACATAGCCATAGCAAAATTTGGTAGATTTCATTCCCCAGTATTTCCCTATACACTCCCTCTCAATTTCAATTCCCTTCCTCTGGAGGTTCTATAGAAGGTCTCCGTTCTATTTTTGTGAGATCTTTTTTATCTTCTTTCTCTCTCTCTCTCTCTCTCTCTCTCTCTCTCTCTCTGTCTTGGTCTTTCAATATATATATATATTGAAATCCAGTATTGTGATGTTTCTAGCATTGCTCTTTTTGCTCAAGATTGCTTTGGTTATTCTGGGTCTCTTATTTTACCAAATGAATTTTAGCACTTCTTTTTCTGTTTCTGTGAAGAATGTCATTGGTATTTTGATGGGGGATTGCACTGAACCTATATAGTGCTTTTGTAGTATGGCCATTTTGAAAGTATTAATTCTGCCTATCCAAACATGGGAGTACTTTCCATCTTCTAAGGTCTTCTTCAATTTCTTTATTCAGAATTCCATAATTTTCATTATAGAGGTTTTTTTTTCTTCTTTGTTAGATTCATTTCCAAGTGCTCTATGTTTTTGAGGTTACTGTGAATGGGACAGTCTCCCTAATTTCCAGTAAATTTAATATTGAATTATAGAAAGCGATAAACGTGTATGTTGATCTTGCATCCTACTACTTTACCAATTTTGTTTATACCTCTAGAAGTCTTCTGGTGGACTTTTATGGGACTTCTAAATATAGGATTATGTCATTGGAAAATTGAGATTGTTTGAGCTCTTTGTTTCCTATTTGTAGGAAATATTCCTATTCAATTTCTTTCATTTACTTAATTGCTCTGGCTAGATTTTCAAGGACTATGTTGAATAGAAGTGGTTAGAGTGGACATTCTTGTCTTGTTCCTGTTTTTGGAGAAATATGCTCAGTTTTTCTTCATTCAGTATGATGTTGGCCTGGGGTTTATCATATATAGCCTTGACAAAGTTGAAGTAAGTTTCTTCTATTCCTAGTTTCTCTAGTGTTTTAAATATAAATGTGTACTATATTTTGTCAAATGTTTTTCAGCATCTATTCATATAATCATGTAATTCTTGTCCTTAACTCTATTTATGAGGTGAATTACATTTGTTGATTTCTATATGTTGAAACAAACTTGCATCCCTGAGAAGAAACCCACTTGATGTTGGTGCCCTATCTTTTCCATGTGTTTTGTATGTGATTTGTCAATATTTTATTACAAAATTTTGCATCTATGTTCATCAAAGATATTGCACTAGAGTTTCCTTCCCTTGATGTGCCTTTGTCTGGTTTTGGTATCTGAGTGACACTGGTTCATAGAAGGAAATTGGCAGTGTTCCCTCCTTTTGTAACAGTCTTATTTATCCTTTCAAAAAACCAACTTCTTGTTTCATTGATTCTCAATTTCATTGATTTCTTCTCTGACTTTAATTATTTTCTGTCTGCTACTGATTTTGGTGTGGGGGTTGTTTTTTTTTTTCTTTTTCTAGAGTCATGTGGTATGATGTTAAATTATTTATTTGGTATCTTTCTATTTTTTAGCATATTAACTCAGTGCTATAAACTCTCCTCTTAGAACTGCCTTCATATTGTCCCAGAGATTTTAATATACTATATCACCATCCTCATTGGTTTATAAGAACTTTTTTCTCCCCTGATTTCTTCTGCTATGCATTCAACATTCAAAAGTGTGTTATTTAATCTCCAGGTGTTAGAGTGGCGTCTGTGTTTTATCTTCTAATTGATTTCTAATTTCATTCCATTATGATCTGATAAGATGCAAGGAATAATCTCTCTATTCTTTGATTTGTTAAGATTTGCTTTGTGACCTCAAATATGATGTATTTTAGAAAATGTTCCATGCACTACTGAGAAGAAATTTTTTGTTTTGTTTTGTTCTGTTCTGTTCTTTTTAGTACCAAGGATTGAAACCAGGAGTGTTTAACCACTGAACCTTGTCCCCAGCCTATTTTATTTTTTATTTTGAGACAGAGTCTTGCTAAGCTACTTAGGGCCTAGCTAAGTTGCTCAGGATGGATTTGAACTTGCAATACTCTGGCCTCAGCAGCCCCAGCCACTGGGATTATAGGTGTTTGCCACCATGCCCAGCTGAAAAGAAATTTTGATAGATGAAATAATCTAAAGATGTTTGTTAGGTACATTTGATTAACAGTATTTTTTACTTCTGAAGAATCTTTACTTAGTTTATGTCTGGATGACTTATCTAGTGGTGAAAGAGGTGTGTTGAAGTCACCCACTATTATTATATTGTTATGTATTTGATTCTTAACATTAAGAAGTATTTGTTTTATGTAGATGTACCATCATTTGGGGCATAAATATTTACAATCATTACATCTTGTTGAATGATGATTCCTTTTACCAGAATGAAGTGACCTTTGACTCTTCTGACAAATTTTGGCTTAAAGTCCATTTTGTCTGATTTGAGAATAGCTATCCCTGCTCATACAGGTACTATCTACATGGTATATCTACTCCTATCCTTTCGTCTTCAGTCTGTGGATGTCTTTGTAAGGAGAGTCTCTTGCAAACAACATATTGTTGTGTCTTGTTTTTAAAACCAATCTGAAACTGTATGTCTTTTGATTGAAGTGTTTAGACCATTTACATTCAATGTTATTATAGAGATGATTTTTATTTCCTGCCATTTTGATTTATTTTTCATGTTTTGTTTTGTTTTGCAGTGCTGGGGATTGAACCCATGGCCTTGTGCTTGTGAGGCAAGCACTCTATCAGCTGAGCTATATCCCCAGCCCGATTTATTTCTCATGTTTAATTCAGACTTGATTCTCCTTTAATTGACTATTTTAGAATAATTTATCCCTATTCTGGTTTTCATCTCTATTTTTCATTTCTTCTTCATGAAATATTTCATTAGGTATGTTTTTTGTGGTGCAGACTTTGTGGTTATAAACTCTTTTAGTTTCTGTATATCATGGAAACTTTTATTTTTCTTTAATTCTAAAGGATAATTTTGCTGGGTATAATAATCCTGATTGTAACCCAATTTTTTTTTTTTTTTTTTTTGAACCAGGGATTCAACTCAGGGACACTGAGCCACTGAGCCACATCCCCAGCCCTATTTTGCATTTTTTATTTAGAGACAGGGTCTCACTGAGTTGCTTAAGGCCTCCCTAAGTTGCTGAGGCTGGCTTTGAACTCGCGATCCTCCTGGCTCAGCTTCCCAAGTTGCTTGGATTACAGGCATGCGCCACCACACCCGGCCCTGTAACCCATTTTCTTTCAGAGCTTGGTATATATTATTACAAGCCCTCTTGGTTTTTAGGACCTAGGTTGAGAAATCTTTTAAATTCAATTTGACTTACCTCTAAATGTGGCTAAACATTTTTCTCTTATAGAGTTCTATCCTTTACTGTTTGTTGGGAATTCTCATTATAATGTGCTTTGGAGAAGATCTACTGTGATTCTGTCAATTCTATATTTGTCTTGTATTTCACTTTTCATCTCATTCCTAAGATTTGAAATTTTTTTAAATATTGCATTGAAAAGATTGTACTTCCCTTTAGTTTGTATTTTGAAGTTTTCCTCTACCCCTGATGATTCTTAAAATTGGTCTCGATGTTACCCCAGATTTCTTCGATAATCTGGTCATGATCTCTTAACATCTTTTCATTATGGTCAATCTTATTTTCAAGATTATATGATTTCAGTGCCTGAAAATCTATCTTCATGGTGGTCTAATCTATTGATGATATTTTCCATTGAATTTTTAATTTTGTTTATTGAGTCTTCCATTTCCAGGATTGACATCTGGTTCTTTTTGAGAATATCTCTTTATTGAAGTGATCATCCACTTCTCGTATTGTCTAATTTCACTCCTATGTCTTCTTTTAGCTCATTGAACATTTTAACTTTGAACCTTCTAAATTCTTTCTCTGACATTTCCTACTGTGGTATCAATGGAGTCAATTGTTGAAGTTTTACAGACTTTTGTTTGAGATGGTTTATTTGCTTGCTTTTTCATATCACTGTATGTCAAATGCATCTATAGGGATGGTTATTGCAGCTTTTAAACAAGGAACTGCTTCCAAGGCTTCTTGCTCTTAAGAGCCTGCAGTTGGGTGAATACCAGATATTAATACTTTAACTCAAAGTGTGGCCTCTTCTCATCACAGTATCAGGACCACTTTGAGAGAAGTCAGTGAACTCTATTTACTACAATCACTTCGAGCCAAGTCATTCACTATTAACTCTATCGAAGATCTCATTGTTCTCCACAGTTCCTCTCATCCAGATGTAAACTTTAGTGAAGTTCTTTTTTTATTTTTTTATTGCTTTGTTTGTTTTTTATTTTGACAGACTGCATTTTGTACACAAATGGGGTACAACTTTTCATTTCTATGGTTGTGCAAAATGCAGATTCATACCATTTGTGCAATCACACATGTACATAGGATAATTATGTCTGTCTGATTCCACCATCTTTCATACCCCCACACCCTCCTCCCTCTCATTTCCCTTTATGTAATCTAAATTTCCTAAATTCTTCTCTTACCCCCTGCCCCACCACCCCCATTTTGTGTATCACCATCCACTTATCAGAGAAAATATTCAGCCTTTGGTTTTTTGGGCCTGGCTTATTTCACTTAGCATGATATTCTCCATTTATCTGCAAATGCCATAATATTATTCTTCTTTATGGCTGAATAATATTCCATTGTGTAAATATACCACAGTTTCTTTATCCATTTATCTATTGAAGGGCATCTAGGTTGGTTCCACAATCTAGCTAATGTGAATTGAGGTGCTATAAACATTGTGTTTCTGTAATGTGCTGATTTTAAGTCCTTTGGGTATAAACCAAGGAGTGGATGGCTGGGTAAAATGGCAGGTTCATTCAAGTTTTTTGAGGACTCTCCATACTGCTTTCCAGAGTGGTTGTACTAATTTGCAACTCCACCAGCAATGTACAAGTGTGCCTTTTTCCCCACATCCATGCCAACATCTATTATTGCTTGTGTTCTTGATAATAGCCATTCTAATCTGTGCTAAGCCCACAGCCAACATCATTCTAAATGGAGAAAAACTGAAAGCATTCCCTCTAAAAACTGGAACAGGGCAGGGATGCCCTCTTTCACCACTTCTATTCAATATTGTCCTTGAAACACTAGCCAGAGAGATTAGACAGACCAAAGAAATTAAAGGGATGCAAATAGGAAAAGAAGAACTCAAGTTATCATTATTTGCTGATGACATGATTCTATATTTAGAGGACCCAAGTAACTCCACCAGAAAACTTCTGGAACTAATAAATGAATGCAGCAAAGTAGCAGGATATAAAACCAGTACACATAAATCTAATGCATTTCTCCTCATAAGTAATGAATCCTCTGAAAGAGAAATTAGGAAAACAACTCCATTCACAATAGCCTCAAAAAAAAAAAACTTGGGAATTAATCTAACATAAGAGGTGAAAGAGGGGTGGGGATATAGTTCAGTTTGGAGAGTGCTTGCCCTTCAAGGCACAAAGCCCTGCCGGCGAACCCCCCCACAACCCAACAAAAAAAAAAAAAAAGAGAGAGAGAGAGAGAGGTGAAAGACCTCTACAATGAAAACTACAGAACACTAAAGAAAGAAATTAAAGAAAACCTTAGAAGATGGAAAGATCTCCCATATTCTTGGATAGGCAGAATTAATATTGTCAAAATGGCCATACTACCAAAGGCACTTTACAGATTCAATGCAATTCCGATTAAAATCCCAATGATGTACATCATAGGAATAGAGAAAGTAATCATGAAATTCATCTGGAAGAATAAGAGACCTCGAATAGCCAAAGCAATCTTGAGCAGAAAGAATAAAGCAGGTGGTATCACAATATCAGACCTTCAACTATACTACAGAGCAACGTAACAAAATGGCATGGTATCTGGCATCAAAATAGGCAGGAAGACCAATGGTACAGAATAGAGGACACAGAGACAAACCCACATAAACACAGTTACCTCATACGAGACAAAGGAGCCAAAAACATGCAATGGAGAAAAGATAGCCTCCTCAATAAATGGTGCTGGGACAACTGGAAATCCATATGTAATAAAATGAAATTAAGCCTGTATCTCTTACCCTGCAAAAAACTCAACTCAGAACAGATCAAGGACCTAGGACTTAGACCAGAGACTCTGCACCAAATAGAAGAGAAAGTAGGCCCAAATCTTCATCATATAGGCTTAGGACCAGACTTCCTTAACAAGACCCCCAAAGCACAAGAAATAAAAGCAAGAATCAATAAATGGGATGGATTCAAACTAAAAAGCTTTTTCTCGGGAAAGAATACAATCAATAATTGAAAAGAGAGCCTTAAGAGTAGGAGAAAATCTTTTCCACACACACTTCAGATAGAGCGCTAATCTCCAAAATGTATAAAGAACTTAACAAAATTTTATGCCAAAAATCAAAGAGCCCAATCAATAAATGGACCAAGGAACTGGACAGACACTTTACAGAAGATGTACAGGCAATTAATAAATATATGAAAAAGTGTTCAACATCTCTAGGAATTAGAGAAATGCAAATTAAAACAACTCTAAGATTTCATCTTACTCCAATTAGAATGACTATTATCAAGTTCTGCAACAAGTTGAAAAATATTGAATGCATTAAAATTGTTGTAACAATGTATAGTGCCTGAAAGGTGGAAGAAGAAAGATTGAGCAAGAGAGAGCAAAAGAAAGTAATAGTACAAAGCAAGGTAAAAAGGAGAAAAAGACAGGGGGTATTCAAGGTATTAACAAATAATGTAAGAGGGAGAATGGGGGTAAGAGGAGCAAGTAGAAACAAGGGCTAGGAAAACAAAGATAGAATGAGTTCAATTAATGCTTTCAATCATTAGAAGAAAATACATACAAATGGGTTGAAGGTGAAATATTGGCTATTTTGGTAACAACTATCAATCAAGATAAAGAATAATACAGATGATCAAAGTTGATGTTAAGAGTTATTCATAGTAAACTATGACAACATGCCGAATATTCTTGTTGAATCTTGGTTTGAATTTAGTTAGAATTTGGGGCATTTAGATGTCCACCATTCTTTGGCTTTAGATTCCTTTAGAGGTCCTGGGCAACAGGACCTCCCCTGATTGCTATGGACCTCCCACCAGCTGGTTCTGGTTTGTCAGCTTAGGAGCCTGCAGCTGACTGCTCTGAGGGTATGGTGTTGTTGTGCTGCTGGTTGTTTCTATTGTGTGCAGGAATTGAAAATGCAGAGCTCTGTCCTGTCCCTATGATTGCTGTGGATCACTGGGTATCCTCTTCCCTCTACAGGGTCCTTTTCATGGTGGTCATAGAGTCTAGTAACTGTCAACAAACACAGGTCTTCTGGTTGTGGATTCTCCCTAGATGATGAATGTGCAGAAATGGTCCCTGGCCCACACAGCTCAATAGGGTACTGTCCTTACGACCCAGCCCAGTCACCTGGGTTCTAGCTTCCATTGCCCCAGGCAGTGAACAGTAGGTGCCAATTCCCTCTGCTGACTGTGACTAAGGCACTTGCAGTTACAACCAGTATCCAAACACTGCTCTAACATTTCACAGTTGTGGCTGAGAGGCAGGCTGGGAACTGGGTCAGGCTCAGGGCTATTGCTGTCTGCTGCCTTGAGCCCAAATAACTTTCTGCTTTGGCTGACCTTCTGCTGCTATGGTTATGATTCAGACACCTTCCCTTTAAGTTTCCTGAGGACTCAAGCAACTTCTCTTTGCTGCCTGCCACAAGTTGCTGCCACAATCTGGGAACTGTCCCTCTATGCCACTGGATATCTAAGCAGTTTCCTTCTGGGAAGGGCCCCGTGCATACAATGGCTTCAATCAGGGGGATAGTCCCTCTAGGCTTCTTAAGACTCAGGCAATTTCCCACTGTGCCTCCTCCCAGGATCAGCAGTTAGAGGCAGCAGCAGTCCTGACAGCTCTCTTATCCTCTGTTCAGAGCAAAAACTGCCTTGCCATTCAGATCTGAGCTCTTATTTCCATTGCCATTAATTGCAGACATCTGCTCCATTGCTGTCCTGGTTTCCAGAGAGGCTATGCAGAGCACTGGGTTGGGTGAGCACTTCCTGGGTGGGCTTGCTCCATACTACTCCCTTTTTGTGATGAGGGGGAGAGGGTTCAGTGACTTTTGGCTAGTAGTGATCCCTCTCTAAGTTTTTCTAGATGGATTCTTAAGAGATCCCCCTGCACAGCTATTCCCTCTGGTTTAACTTGTTGCTTTCTGAGAGTGTGAAGATGCTGTGTTGATTTAAAGTCAGTTGAGGGCCCCACAGAATGGCTGCATTGCCTGGCATAGTTTAATTTTTTCTCCCTTTCTTTCTAGATGTTGTTAAGAGTATGAGCTTCATGCTTTTCTGCTCCATCTTTCTCTCTTTATTTTCCTTCCCCTCTTTCTCCACCCTGGCCCAGGTTATGGGTTAGGGAACCTGCCCTTATTTTCTACTCCAGTAACAGATCTTCAAAAGTCTCTCCTAGTCTCAGATTTTGCAATTTTGGAACTCAGAGCATTTATTTTGTCACCCACCTCTCAGATCAGCCATTCCTTCACTGCCTCCTTTTTGTATTGTGGGAATATCAGAAATAGCTGTCTAGCTCCATTCTGCCATGAAAAACTGTTGTTATAGTATCTCTTCAAGTGTTTTCTGTACTGTTGACTTAATGGTACTTTTAGTTCATCCTTATCTTGGAAAGTTTTTATTTCCTCCTTGATTCTGAACGATAGTTTTGCTGGACATAGCAATCTTTTTTGGCAATTGTTTTCTTTCAGAGTTTGGATTTTCTTATTCCAGGCCCTCCTGGATTTTAGAGTCTGAGTTAAGAAATCAGAAGTAAGTCTTATTGGTTTCTCTTTAAATGTGACCTTTCTTCTCTTGTCCTTTTAATATTTTCTCTTTATTCCACATGTTAGACATTTTGATTATGATATGTCTCGAAGAGCTACTTTTCTGATCATGTCTACTTGGGGTTCTCTACTAACCTATTATGTAGCTGTTCATTTCATTACTAAGGTTTGGAATTTCTCTTCTATTAACTCATTGAAAAGTTTATTAATGCCATTAGCCTATAAACAACCCATATATAAGCATATGAATATATAGGCACATATAAGAATTTTTTAATCTCAAATTTATTATTTGCCTGCTTTGAAATCCATTTTGTCACCTGATCGTCAAGCAGTCTGTAAGTTATATTTGCATTTTAAAATTTGAGAGTAGGTAGAAATTTTACATCTTAGAACCTCAGGCAAGCATGCCTTGAATAACCAGTTTCTTACCAGAGAGAAAAATCAAAAGCTTTTTGCCAGACAAAATTAAAATATATAATTTAAACACAGGAAAATGAGCCAACTGTCAAATTAACAAACATTTGACAGTTGTTTCATTAAATCAGAATGCATTTTTAAATATATAGGCCATGCTGTAATCTTTTTTCAAACCAAATAAAAATGACCTCTTCAAACAAATCAAATTTGTTTGGGAAAATTGGCTGGGAAATTTTCATCCTCTGCATTTCATTTCATGGACTGGTATCCTAAAAGCAAACAGCTCATTAAAGACCCAAATGACTTTTAAACTTCACATGGCAGATAGAATTTTATATCTCATAGCAAAATGACACATTTAAAGTTCAAACCTCAAACAGCAGAGATTAAATTCTTAGTGTGCACTCTAATGGGACACCCAACATGACTCATCAGATAGCAATCAATAACCTTTTTCCATACCAACAAGGCACTTTTATATAGTGGAGCCTGAGGCAGGAAGGACAGGGGAAAAAAGCACCCAAAATTTAAAATCGTATAACAGAGCTGTTGGAATTTTCCTGAAATTTCAACTTCAGATTCAGCTAGTCAGGAGCCGTCATGCCACCTCTTCCTCAGAGATCTCTGCCAACTTCAGTTATGTTATTCAAGGGCAAGATATTTGCTTCTGGCCCTGACTCACCAAAGGGTTACTGGGCAGAACTATTACCATTTGGGGACAAGAGGCAAGGTTCTAGAGTTCACTGCACTTCACAAATACTTGAAGTCAATTTGGCAGGAAAATAGGTTTATTCAAAGACAGCTTTGAACAAAGATTGTTTGTTTGTTTGTTTGTTTGTTTGTTTTCAAATCACCATCATAAGAACACTCAAAGGTGAGGAAAGCTTTTGTAAGAGAAAGCAAAGTGGAATAAAAGGCAGGAAATATGCATGTGTAGATATAGATAGGCAGTATCAGACAAAGAAAATGTCAGTGGTACCTGGGCAGGGGGTAGTTTCTATCCTCAACATGAGGAAATTTAGAGACTAAAACAGTTTAGGGCTGGGGATATGGCTCAGTTGGTAGAGTGCTTGCCTCGCAAGCACAAGGCCCTGAGTTCAATCCCCCCCCCCCAAAAAAAAAAAAAAAAAAAAAAAAAAAACAGTTTGAACCTTATTGTGATTGAGCTATGCCATGAATATATATCAAACATGTATCTTTCCATAATGTAAGAATTAATTGAATAACAATAAATTCATAGACCACACCATTTTCAGTAGCTCACTGAATACTGTGAGTCACCTAATAGTCATAAGCCAGGCAATCACAGGTTCTTTATTCCAGACTTAACTACTAATATCTATAACACTCAAGTCACACATTACACTTTACCCATATACTTACAGAAAGGCTAAGAGAGGGTTAAAGCACACACAGGACTCAGCAGGCTGAACTGAAAGCAAAGACAGAAGACACAAATGCAGAGTCAAAGGTAATTGGATAAGATTAGCAACCAGGCAAAGAATTTGTTCATGATGCGTATCTGTCAGAGTATGGAACTTATTAGGTCCATATCCAGCTGGAGAGCAGTTTCAGAGGGTCAGCCTGGGGTGTCAAGTTGAGATGTCAAGTTGGAGTATGATGGTCAAGGGCAGAATAAATTGCACTGTGCCTTAAGACAGAGAATCTGAGGTTCATCCCTGTGGCAGTTTTCCTGAGCAAGTCTTGTGATGAAAGACTGGGTGATGGGGTCAGTGTGTTGCTGTATCCAGTCTTGAAGTGCTCCTCCTTTTATGGGTGAGGGGATTGCTTTATTCAGAGTTCTGGTGTGTTTCATAAGCTCATGGGCCTGATTTTCCTAATACAAGTTCAATATGTCCATGAATCCATGTGCTTCTGATTAATTCAATAAGTTCACAGGTGGCCATTTTTATTGGCATGATTAATTTACCAGTTTGTGCCTTTTGGTTGTGCTAGGCAGATGGTGGTTATTTACTTCTACAAACAAGGTTTAGAGTCATTCTACCTCAACACTTATACACAAAATGACCTAACTCATGGTAAACTACTGTTTTATATTTTAAAAAAGGGAGTAACTCAGGGTTAGGCACAGCCTGAAAACTACTGTTCTACATGTCATGGAGTAACTCATAGCAGGACACAACGTGCTCTATGAAGAGCTTTAATTCTCAGTATGATAAAATTGCCGTAATTTCAAAAGGAGTCTTTCAGCAGGAGCAGACCTGAGTGGTTTCATCAGCTTCCTGTGTAGCTATTGAGCAGTGAAGCATGCAAGAAGAGTGGCCCAGAGATGGTGGTGGGCAGAGGCCTGGGGCCTCAGAACCATGGGAGCAAGAACTTTGAGTTTTGCCAAGTCTAAAAGATTCACTGGGTATGAGGGCACTTGAGCTCAAAAATAAGGAGAAAGTCGGCATGGTGGCACATACCTGTAATCTAAGACTGAGGCAGGAGAATCACAAGTTTGAGGCCAGCATGGCAACTTAGAAGACCCTATCTCCAAATAAAATTAAAAGGGTTGGGAATGTGGCTTAGTGGTAGAGCATCCTGGGTTCAAATCCCTAATACAACAACAACAACAAAAAGTATGGAGAATTGTGGCATGAGTTCCTATATGTTACAGTGCTACCAAGGATATGGTAGTGGGACACTAAGTGGGGGAAATCCAACTCCTCATCTGGCCATGCCAATTTTCAGTGGCCTTTCAGATGTCCCTGTGGAAATAGCAGGTCCTCAGAGAAACCAAATAAATTTTAAAGTCCTCAATTAACAGATAGCATTTATAGCCCTGAGGACTAGATCTCGCTACACAGAAAGAGGGTATGGAGAGGTCTTAACCCAGAGCTACAGGCATTTCGACACCTATATGCACCTAGACCAGAGCAATTACTTCCTATAAATTAGGATGCCTTACCATCTTAGCACAAATGAATCCCCTCCCTGTTATGAAAACATCTTGTTGTGTCAGTGACCACCAAATACCTAACTTTCAGTGCCAAAGCTGTTACTTTGATAGAGCAAAGCTCTCCAAGAATTGGGCCCATTCATCCCCAGAATTCTTCCCGCTCCCCTTTCCTGCTGACTCGATGCTTTGTGCTGATGGTGGTAGAATATGGAATGCATCTCATCACCTGAAAGGCTCACCAAACCACAAATGCTTGCTATCCAAGTAACTTCATGCTGAAACGGAGCCTCTTTTGAAATTAAGAGCTCTGAATTGTTTTATTCCTCAAACTGCCTCGATCCTGAGAAAGGAGACTGAGAAACTGCCCCCTGGCCCTCACAAGTGCCAGGAAAACCAACTGTGATGTGTTTCTGATTGACAGAGCCTAGTTATACCTACATGTGTTGATTTCCTGCCTTTTGACACATTGTGCCCCCTCTCCTGTCATTAAAAACTTTCAGAGCCCCTGAGTTCTCAAAGATGGAGTCGTATGACAAAAAGTTCTTCTCTATCTTCCTCAAAGCAGACTTTAAATAAAACTCATTTTTCCACATCAACCTGCCCTCTGAGCTTGAAGGAGCGTGGTTAGTGGTGAAGTCTTTCCTTCCCAGTATCAATGCTACTGAAGCCACAGCTGATTCTGGTTCTCTTCAGGGGGCTCGGGCCCTTCCCCTTGCAGAGCTATCACAACCTTTGTGCTCATACCAGGATTGTCCCACGCATGCTTTCGAGCATCTAAAATTTCATTTTAAAGCCACCATTTCACACAAAATCATGTTACATAAAGGCAGCGGGAGGTGGAAATCCCCTACAGCTGAAGTACAGAGTGAATTGCTCTTAAGATCATTGTATTTCACCAATATGACCACTGCTTATTATGAACACACTTATTTTTAAATAACTTTGAAGACCTTCCTTCCATATGTGAATGATAATGTGTTAAAGTTAATAACTTATGAGCACTTCCTGTGTGCTAGGCAGGGTGCCAAGAGTGTCTCTGGCATTATCTTGTTTAATCTTTACAACAGCCCAGGAAGGTGGATACAATCATTGTTTCTACTCTAGATAAAAAATCTGAAGCTCAACTAGGTAAACCCTTTCTAAGATGATGAAGTGGAGAGTAGGGTTATAAAACCCAGGCTACCTGGCTCCCTCCCTCAAGGCTTAGTCTCAGTCTGACTTCACAATTGGGTTTTCACACCACGAGGGAATTTATCTCCTTGCTTTCCAGGAACTGGCCATCAAAGCCCAAATTTTATTTAAACACATACTTAGTATATTTCAGTATCATAGTTTTCCATATGTTTCATGTTCTATTTGAGAAAACATTAACCGACAATTAGCCTCCTCTACTCCAAAGTCAAAACATTAAAAATAAAAAATTCGAATTCTACAATTCTTGACTGGAAGTATTTAAAATTAAAATCACTCATATATAAAATAATCCTGTCTTTCCATAAGTCCTAAGAGTTTAAGTTTTCTCCTTTCTTTTTCTTTCTTTTTTTCTTTTTAATTCATAAGCCTAACATTTTAAACTTTTGTTTGGTTTTTTAAACAAAATTTTTCTTCTTTTTAATTGATGTGTGCATAACTTTTTAAGGTTAAAAAAAAAAAGTCAAACTAAGACAAAAACATAGTGATAGAGAATCCGTCAGTGGTTTTACAGGATTAGGATGAGAAGGTGTTACAGCCACAGAAAACAGATTGGAATGTTCATGTTCCCCAGGGAGATTCTCCATCCTGATTGGGAGAGTCAGCCCCACCCCAAAATCCCAAATCCCCTCCCTGTAGCCCGCCCTAGTCCCAAGTCCCTTCCCTGAGCCCACCCCGACCCCTTCTCCTCCCCATAGCCCCACCCTGGTCCCTTCCCGCACCCTATAAAAGTGGACAAAGAAAGAACGGGGGGCACGATTTCCCCACACCCCACTTTTAGGGGTAAGGGAGGTCGTCGCTGGCCAGCTAAAATAATAATAATAAAAGGCTTCTTTTGGCTTTACGTGATTGGCTTGGATGACTTTATTTCCTTGGGTACAACAAAGGAAGATGGGAATATAAAGGAACAGCACAGGGAAACTGTTGGGGTGCTGAATCTGTTATGAATCTTAACTTTAGTGGTGGCTACACCAATTTTACATGTTAAAATTTGTAGTACCGCACACCAAAAGGAAAAATAATTAAATTTTACTGCATGATAATGATAAATACAAATAAGTACAGGGTAAAAAAAAATAACTTCCACCTGTGACCCCAGCTTCCAAATTCCCCTCTTGGAAATCACTTCCATATCCTTCCACAGATGTATTCATAACACAAATAAAAGTGTATGTCCATTTAAAAATATTTTCAAAAAGCATACTATGGAGACAGTGCCATGCCTTGCAATTTTTTATTTAACAATAAATCTTGAAGAACTTTTCATGTCAATGCACACAGACTTACAGGTTTTTACAAAATATTGCATTGAATTCCACTGTATGGCTATTTGTGGCTGTTTATTCTGTTTGTGTTCTGTTGGATACACTTCTCCCCTGTATCCAACACCCTTGACAATATGATTTGAAATTAAAAGGTTTTTCAAATTAAAAGGTACAGTCTTAATACTTCCTGCATCTGGGATTGCCCTGTAGCTTGCTTTAGTGGATTAAGTGCAACAGAAGACGTGATGCTAGTCCTCAAACTAGGACTCAAGAAGCCATGTACATTTCAACTTGCTTTTACCATCATGTGAACAAGTCCATGAAAGATAACATGTTCCTGTCTTTATCACTCCAGCCAACAGCCAGTACCTTTAAACACAGGTTCTTAGATGATCCAAAGTTGGCCACAGTTTCTCAAGGGAGCCCAGGTGACAGAAGAACCATTCCGCTGATTTACACCAAAGAGAACAATAAATGGTCATTTAAAGCCAGGCATGGTGGTGCACGCCTGTAATCCCAGCAATTTGGGAGGCCGAGGCAGGAGGATCACCAGATTCAAAGCCAGCCTCAACATGGGCAAGGCACTAAGCAACTCAGTGAGGCCCTGTCTCTAAATAAAATACAAAATAGGGCTGGGGATGTGGCTCAGTGGCCGAATGCCCTTGAGTTCAATCTCTGGTTAAAAAAAAAAAAAAAAAAAAAAGGTCATTTAAAACCTCTAAATTTGGAAAGGTTTGTTCTCAGAGATAGGTCACTAGTGCATTTGTTTCTTACGTTTTGTCATTATAAACAATGTCACAATTAATATCCTTGCACCCATGTTTGCATACCTGAGCTAGTTTCTCTACAGGACATGTTCCTAGAAGAAATACTGCTAGATCAGAGTATGTGTAATTTTGATAAATATTGCTAATTGTCATTGGAATCTTATTACCAGTTTACTCTCTAAGAATTCAGTAACTGCTTCTTCCCAACTTCAACAAAATCAATATGATCTTGCAATATGTATAATCAAAAAAATGAGAGATTACACTCTATGTATGATCTATCAAATGCATAAATGCATTCTACTGTTATATACAACTAATTAGAACAAATAATTTTAAAAAAAATCAATCTTTATCGATTTTGTCAGTCTCAGGATCCTAATGAATTTTAAATCTTTATTTTACAAGTGCCATTGACGTCTTCTTGTGTGATTGTAAAAGCCATGCAGATGCCCTTTTCTATGAATTGTCCTTTATCCATATTGTGTTCTGGGTTTTATTAACCTATAGAAGCTCCATAGAAGTTGAGGAAACTATCCCTTTGTCTTTTTTAATTTAAATTTGTTTTTAGCTGATACATAAAAAGGTTGTGTATATTGATGTGGTACTTAATATGTTGATACATGCATATATTATAATGCTTAAATTAGGTGAGGCATATCTATCTCTCAAATACTTATCATTTCTTTAGGGTGAAAACATTTAAACTCCTTTTTTTAGTTTTTTGAAATATATAGTATATTCTTGTTAACTATATCATCCTACTGTATAACAGCACACAAGAACTTCTTGCCCCTATTTTTAATCAGCCTCTCCACATTCTTTCCTTTTCTCTACTCCCTCCAGCCTCTGATGACCACCATTCTACTCTGAACGTCAATGACATCAATTTTTAATATTCCACACAAGTGAAATTGTATATTAGTTGTCTTTGTTTTATTTCATTTAACATAATAGTCTCTAGTTCCATCCATGTTGTCACAAATGATTTTTCTAATTTACAGCTTATTAGCGATCCATTGTCTATGTGTACCACTATTTCTTTATCCATCCATCAGCTGATAGACAGATTGCTTCCAGTTCTTGACTATTGTGAATAGTGCTATAATAAACATGGGAGTGTATGGGATGTCTTTTTGACATACGGATTTCATTCCTTTAGATGCATACCAGTTGTGGAATTCTGGATCATATGGTAGCCCCACTTTTTATTTTTGAGGACCCTCAATACTCTTTTCCATAATGGTTGTGCTAATTTACATTCCCCTCAACAGTGTACAAGGGTCCCTTTCTCCTCATCCTTGCCAGCACTTGCTATCCTTTGTCATCTTTATAACATCCATTCTAACTAGAGTGAGGTGATGCATCATTGTGGTTTTGATTTTCATTTTCCTGATGATTAGTGATTTCGAGCATTTTTTCATATACCTGTTTGCTATTTACATGTGTTCTTTCGAGCAATGTCTATTTAGAACTAATGCTCATTTTGTTTGTTTCATTTTGTTTTGTTTGCTTTTGAGTTTTTGGAGCTCCTTATACATTCTGGATATTAACCCTTTGACAGTTGTATAATTTGCAAATATTCTCTCCCATTCACCAGTATTTATCTTGTCAGGAGAGAAGAAAATTATTCTGTATGCACATATGTACATATGTATGCAATCTTGATTTCAGTACAAATGTGATCCATTTCTGTGTGCATGATGTGAAAGAGAAAGGAAGGCAGAGCTCTGTCATATCAACATGGTAGAGCTCTTCTCACCCAGGGTTTGATCTCTTTCTCCAAATCCCAGAAGATAAGCCCCACAGGAGCAGGGCCTAGCACAAGTGAGATCTAATCAAATGAAGAAACAAGAAGGTTTGTATAGACTGAGTATTCCTTATACAAAGTGCCTGGGACCAGAAGTGTTTCAGATTTGGGATGTTTCCAATTTGGGCATATTTTCATACACATAATGAGATTCCTTGGGGAAGGGACCCAAATCTGAACACAAAATTCATTTGTTTCACATATATCTTATATACATTAACTGAAGGAATTTTATACACTATTTTAATGGTTTTGAGAATGAAACAAAGTTTCATGGTATAGAATTTTCCACTTTTAGTAGCATGCAATCATTTCAAAAGTTTCAGATTTTGGAGCATTTCAAATGCTGGATTATTCAGTTAGAAAGTGCTAGATCTATACAAGTGGATGGCTTTGACATAAGAAACATTAATATGAAGTATTGAAACCTCCTCTGGCTGGGGTGCTTTGTCTCTTTGCATGGTTCTGAGGCCTCTATGATCTTGAAGGTCTGTGTAGGAGGCACAGAAGGATATTGAAGACCTCAGCGGAGGTCAGTTTTGGTGAGGAAGAGCAGGAAGCCACTTGCAGAGAAAGGAAGTTGGCTCTAAAAGTGGTGGAGGATTCAAGATTGTGAGAAGAGGGAAGAGGGGGAAACCAGCCCAAAGCAATTTAGGGGAGAATTCAGGGATTCTTGGATCAGAGGCAGCACTATGTCAGGGAAGATATGGGGTGAAGGGGAAGATTTGGGGCCTCTTCCTTTGTGTCATGCACTCCAGTTCTCACTGGGAAGCTGCAATAAAAGCTTGAATTATGTTTCTAAGGTCACCGTACAGTTAGCTTATTTCCTTCAGGCAGGTCCATTTGGGCTCAATGTTGCAGCTGGCCAGAAGGCACACGAGTACTTTTTTGTTGTCATTGTTGTTGTTTTGTTTTGTTTTTACGGACATCATTTTGATTCACTGTACACAAATGGGGTACAACTTTTCATTTCTATGGTTGTGCATGATGTAGATTCACACCATTCATGTAATCACACAGGGTAATGATGTCTGTCTCATTCCACCAAAATGGTGCACCAGTTTTATTCCATTTATAGCCAAAAGTTTATAGGGATAAAAACAGAAAACCCAAGCCTCTGGTGGATCCTCCAGGTGAATATGAAGTTCAGTGCTGAGATTCTGGAGATACCTTCTGGTGGAGTCAGCTCTACAGCTCTGACAGGAGGAAGTAATGTTCAGCGGGGCCTAGCATTTGCCTGGGTAAAGGGGCTAATCGAGTCTCTGATGGGACAGGACCCACTTGTACACTAGGCCTCCCACAACTGGTGACAAAAATATCAGTCATCACATATCAGGCAAGGGCAGAGCAAGTAACTGGATAGCACAAAGGACAATTACACAGGGAGACGTTCCTGTCCCCATCATGATAAGCATAAACAATGCCTGTTAAGAGTGTTAAATAAGCAGTATTTATATATGGTATGTATAGAATGTACATAGAGCACTTGATTAAGAACAATGGTAAAGTTGTCCATAATAAATTATTTATCAGAGTCAACTCAGAAAATGGTTAAATAGATTGATATAGCCACATGGTAGGTATAAGGCAGTGTAAGCAGTTATGTTTTTATGAATACTTCATGATGGAAAATGTTCACAAAAAGTCAGAGAATGAGATTTCAAATTTATGTATGTTTGACTCTTAATTTTTAAATAAATACACATTAGTCAAAAAGAGGTTATAAATTTGTATTTATACATAACTCAGTTTTAGTTAAAACATTTTGATATGTATACACACAGAAAATGATGTGAATACCTTTAAGGGAATGGTTATGATGACTTTAACTCCAACTTTTTATTTTGAAAATTTAAAATATGAAGGATTATAATTAATTGTGAAGACTGTAATGATTATAGACTTTAATCTAATTCATCACTAGTTAAAATTTTGTCTATTTTGTTTGGGTGTATGTTTGTGTGTGTTCATGGGTGTACACCAGCTTTTTCTGTTGCAGTATCACATCTAAGAAAATGAACAATAACCTCATAATATCAGTTAATTCATTTTCAAAAACACCTAAATATGACCCCCAACTGACTTTTCAACATTTTTTTCTTTTTCCATCCATGATCCAATTAGGGTTTATACTTTGCACTCAGTTGCTATGTAATCCTTAGTCTTCGTTAATCTAGAAACAATCACTTCACTTCTTCCCCATGACAATGAATCATTTGGAAGATGGCCAGTTGTCCTGTAGAATGTAAATTACAGGTGATTATAATTTATTTCTTTTTGTTTTTTTCTCATTTATTGCTATAAACACATTTTGCCCCCAGAAAATAACAAGCACATTTGAAAATACCTAGCATATTTGAATTTCATT
The DNA here is from genome assembly GCA_020662805.1 of Glaucomys volans. NCBI lineage: Eukaryota > Metazoa > Chordata > Mammalia > Rodentia > Sciuridae > Glaucomys > Glaucomys volans. The sequence continues at coordinate 21,953 of JAJEJO010050530.1, forward strand.
TGCTGGTGGCTTCCAGGGCCATTTATAAGTGGTCAGAGTAGGGGATTGGCCGTTGTCCTGGCTTCTTCTCTTTGGAAACTGTAGACAGTGGGCATGGATCATCACAACCTCCCACCCCAGGTATAATCCTACAGTAGGCAAGACAGACTTATGCAGACATACCCAGGGCTCCAAGGTCAGTGTCAAACCAGGCTTTGCAATCACTTCTTTCTCAAAAGGGCAAAACCTTGTCAGCAAAAATTGTCTCCCTCTAGACGCAGAGAGGCAGGTTCTCCACCTTCTTTTGCAGTGAGGAATAAGCAAGGTGACCAAAAAAATTTCATCTTACCTGGGATTTTTTTTTAATGCTGAAACAGATGCTATTAATAATTGAGCCAGGCAGCCAGGTGTAAACTGGGCATGTCCCAGGTAAATGTGGTGTCTAGTCACTAGAAGGAGTGGGGACACACAGTTCTCGCATTGGAGTCACAAAGAAAAAGTCTGTCAGATCTGATACTAGGCTGGTTTTTACAAACACAGACCAGCATTCACTTAGCACAAGACAACATACACACTGCCAGGTGTCTGGTACCAGAGGCCCACCCACACACTCTGCCACGCTAACCAGAGCAGATGGTTCTGTGACACTTTTTGTAGGCCACATTAACCCTGAGTTCTGCACTGGCACTCAGGAGAGGCTGCCTGAGTGCTTCATTTACATCTGATACTCATTCAACACTTCAAAGGGATTGTAGTCTCATACACACAAAAGTATGAGACTAAAAGAGCTTCAGGAGAGGAGTGTTGCAATAGGCTGGGGGTTATTCTGAAAATAAGTCCATGCAGAAGGCATGCGCACTGAGCAACCAGCACAGATGGTCAAACAGAACAATTCTGGCCTAAGGTTGAAGCCATCTCCTGCTGATTCACTTTCTCTCTTCAATGTGTGGGTCATGGGAGGATGAAGAGGGGATGTGGGACAGCTGGAGGATTTGAGAGTTACAGCAACATACCAAGCAGAATTCTGTATTTTGCAGTCCATGTGCCTCCTGTGGGTATTTATAGCATTGCTTCTTTTGGATGTATTTAGGATGTAGACAGGAAGAAATGGTGCCATGTCAAATCTGTATGGACACAGACTTGAGTCATGGAGGATAGAAGACAAGAACCAGTTGACAAAAAGAAAAAGAACCAGTTGGGTTCTTTCTGAAAGCAATTGTGTAACAACTCTAATGGCTTTAAAATATGAATTTAACTTGATGAAAGGTCTCCAAAATGTGTCATCAATTAGGAAAATATCCATTTCCTGTAAGGGGTTACTAAGTTGTGAATTATCCCAGCAAGCATTCATATTATGACTGCCTCTGTCATGGAGGGAGGGACACGGGAGCTCCCACGCACAGGCCCAAAAAACAGGGAAGGAGGGCTATCTTCCTTGCCTAGTCTGTGTGTAAGTTAGAGTGAGATACCCGCGATCACTCCTTGCACTTCCCTGTCCTTCCCCAGTCATAGTCAATCTGTAATCAATTCCAGGTCCTTCTTGAGATTTATTCTTCAGTGCTCAAGTCAGGACACTCCTTCAGGAGGCCTTCTCTGAACACTACCTACTCCATTGGGGTGATGCTCCTGGAACTTGCTATCTAAATTGAGCACAGTTGTAGGTATGATATGTACCTCCCCACCCCACTCCATCACATGATCCTTGTGACAGGCTGGACAAGTGGGATAGGGAAGGGAGAGAAATCAGTGTAGCATACACCTCATTTAAACCCCTGTTAGGCCCTGGAGCTGGGCAAGAAGCAAACGATCATTGGTGGTGACGGGGAAGGGTGTTTGGGAAACATGGGACTAAGGAATCAGCAGTGAGGAGGAATCTGAAGGAAGACAAGCAATAAGGAGGTGGAATGATGGAGACAAGGACACCAGTTAGAAGCAATGACCTGAAATGAAGCTCATAGGTGGGAATGTTCCTGACTGAGATTAATCAGCAAATGGTTCCTTTTGACTTAACTGAATGGTGGAAGTTAAGGGAGGTTCCTGAGGCCAACTTGGGTAGTGAGGGTCACTGTGAGATATAGGTATGGCTTCACTCTTCTTGGTCACTTGGAGCTGCCATGGAACTAAAGGAGGGTCTGCCTGAGGGACTCGCAAAGCCCTTCCTTATCCTCTTCGCCCACCTACATTTGGCTTCTGTCCTTCTCTCTCTCTTCATTCCTGCTCTCTCAAGTTCCTTCCCTGATTTCCCTGGTTCTCATTCTCTTTCCTCCCTGAGTAAAGACAGCCTGGTCAAGGCTCTGGAGCACCCCTTCCCACCCCTGCCTTGCCCCTGCCTTGCCCCTGCCTGAAGTGCAGCCTGCCTGCTACCTGCCACAGTGCCTGGAAAAGGCCTGCCACCTCCAGAACTGTCACAGTTTCCCATGAAGATGTCTTATTCCACTGGAAAGCCACAAAACAAAGGCTTCCCCCTGAAGGTGGTAGGACATTTTCCTTAAGATTCCTTTCTCAACCATGACTCTTTAAAACCTTTAAAACTACCAATTTCTTATTTCTATTGCAGACAAGGATTGTTTGATTTTCATAATAGAAACCTTATCACAGATATCTGTTAAGGAGCTTGTTTTATTTTTTGCTGGCTAACTTCTGAACCACTTCTGTTGTTGTCATTGTTTGCAGAATCACCCCCTACAGGAGCTAAAAAAAAATTACCAAATACTCACTTTCCGAACTTCCTTTGCCACCAAAAGACAAGCAGCTAAGAAGTTTCTTCAGAAGCCAAGTTTTTAATCAAGAGATACAATTAAAAAGCAGAGATAGCAGAAGTCTCTTTGGTCATCATGGGAATGCAGCAACATCCGGGTTTCAGGAGTGGAAGCTGCCAAGGATCCTACAAACCCAGCACCCTCTGGCTCAGCTTCTGTTGAAGGACCAACTGCTCCAGCTTTGAGCCTTCCTGTCCTTTCCCCAAGCCTGACTCAGAATATTCTTGTGGAAAATCCCTTTACTACTTCAATGGGGCCACAGATTCTTTTGCTTGCATCTAAGAATGCTCCCTGAAGCACTTCAGTGAATGCAGCCCAGCTGGAATAGGGCACTCAATCACCTCCCTCTATCTACAGTTCCATTGTGTTCTGGCTCTGTTTCTCTTTGTACGTGAACTTCATTTTCTAAAAAATGAAAAATTATTTTATCATAAAAATTATTATGGTTTGGATCTAAAGTATCCCCCCAATGCTAATATATTGAATGCTTGGTATCCAGCTGGAAACTGTATGAGGTGGGACCAAGTTGAAGGAATGGGTCCTGGGGGTTTGCTATAGCTTGTCTGTGCCTATCCCCCTCTCTCTTCTTGCTCTTCTCTCCTGTCTTTCTCTCCTGTCCAACATGAGGTAGCCCCACTTTTTTCTACCACATACTTCCCACCACGATGCTCTGCTTCATCATAACCCCAGAAGGAATGGAGCCAGGTGACTACAATCTGAAACCATGAGCCAAAATAAATATTTCATCCTTTAAGTGGATTTTTTAGATATTTTGTCACAATAACAAAAGGGTGACTAACAAAAATTGGTACCAAGAAGTAGGGTCTTTGCTGTGACGATAACATGTGGTTCAGAAGCCTTTGGAACTTGTCTGTGGGAGGACTTTGGAAAGTTTGGAGACTCATGCTGGAGAATCCCTAAAATGTTGTAAGCAGAGCTTAATGGAGGGTTCTGCTATAATGTCAGAAGACCAGAATGCTGATAGGAACAGGGACAGTAAAGCCTCTGCTCATGAGATTTCAGGTGGGAATGAGGACTCTCTTAAGATTTGGAGGAGAGGCCATTTATGTTACATTTGGTGAAATAGCTTGACTTGGTGTGAGGCTGAATTTAAAGGTGATGGACTAATTAATCTGGCAGAAGAAATTTCAAGGTAGCACAGAATTCAAACTGTTCCATAATTATTACTGGTGGTTTTCAGCCACATTTAAAGTAAGAATTGGGAGGAAGAAGCAGAGATAAAATATTTTAAAACCTTGCAGTATGGCCAGAAAAGAAGCTGTTTAAATTTGGGGCCAGGGAAGGTGTGGTCACTGAAGAGATTAATGCCATTAAAAAGGAGCCAATAATTTTGCATCAGTTCAATAGACAAGAAGTTACAAGGGCATCTCAGGAATTAGCTAGATCCCATCCATCACAGTCTCAAGAATGTGAAAGTGTACTAGGCCCCCTACAGTGAAGGAAAGTGGTAAATAATCTCCTGATATCCTCATCTCTGTGGAGAAATCCCATCTTACTCATATCTAGATAGGTGTCCAAGACCTCCTTGGGGACTGAGACATTAACTACTGCCCCCAAAATGTGGGTGTGATTCCTGGGATAGACTAAGGCCAGGGAGGGAAAGGCAATGAAAGTGACTCAAAAAAACACCCTTCAGATATGTAGTAGCAGTCTGGCTAAGGCCAAAGTGCCCTGGTGGGGGCTAAACTTTGGAGAACATGGCTGTGACCTACAGTAGCTGTTTCTTTGGAATTTGAGCTGGAAACACAGGAGCCACATCCTCAAGAACTTTTGTACATGGGGCTGAGCAAAAGCAAGTTTCCTCAGCCAGCCAGGAGGCATAAGGAAAGCCCAGAAGATCCCTGCCTTCTCTAATATGACTATTCATTTTTCTGCCTATCCACTCACCGCCACTGCATAGATTTCACTTTGTTTTCAATTAGCCAATCTAATTGGCAAAAAAAAAAAAAAAAAAATCTTAGTATTGTTTCATTTTTGTAATACTTAGGAAGCTTTGAGCATCCTATGTGATATTGACTTATAATAAATTTTTGCTATTTCTCTTTTTGTGTGTGTGTGTGTGTGTGTGTTGCCAGGGATTGAAACCAGAGCCTAAGAGGCAAGCACTCTTGTCACTGACTATGCCCCTAAACCCTCATATTGACTTTTTGATGCTCTTCAGGTATGCCTGCCTATTCTTTTCTCTCTGAAGGACAGTTCTCTGTTGTGCACAGCATGAGGGAAAAGCATGACTGTCTACCTGCTCAAGTTTCACTAGCCTATCTAGGATTTCTGAGCCACTTTCAAAGGTGTGGGAGGGGTTATCTACTAACCTGACAGATTAAGCTTTCACCTTTGGGCCAATAAACTCTAGTTAGAGAGGTCAGTTCATTTGACCCGCCACCCTCAACCAAGAGTCCCTGATCAGTAGAGATAGGCAGAGTGAAGAAAGGATGGTTGAGAAGATACTGGCCATCCTAATACATTCCCTAACAAAAATGTTTCCTTTAAGTATATCCAGTGTTGGAAGTTTTTCTTGCTACTCAGAGTGGCTATCAGTTCATGGCCAAAAGAGCTGACTCATGTGGTAGGACTCAATAGTTAATTGGAACACCTGTTTTTGAGTAGGGTGAGGACATTTGCAAGGCAGCATTGTGAGGATGTTATTCTAATAGTGTATGTGACCTGGAGAAAGGCAGGAAAGGAACAATGGAGACTCAACAGAAAAAATACTGTAACAAACTACAAGGTGAAGAACAATTGAAGTGTAGAAAATAAAGAAACAGTGTGCCATTATGTAATATTTATTTGGCATCAGGGTGAATGTGCACATATCATGTCAGGTAAGAAACATGGCACAAAAGACATGGTGCTATGTTTTCAGACTATAACTCAGTGGCAGAATGTAATATAAAATGTATCAACTCCCGCCTCAGCCATTAGCAGTGCTAGCAGGTTTATCCCAATACTTGGTGAAAGTCTAGGAGCTTAGCAGCTTCCTCTCTGGCCTACTATTTTAAACATCTGGGTCTTCACTAGAGCTAATGTTATTTCATTGATATGTAGCTATTTTTCCTGCTATTGTAGTTCTCAAGTTCTTATATTTTATTAATGTTCACATCATTCACATTTCGTCTTAGCTTTCCATCACTGTGATAAAATGCCTGAGAAAAAGCACTTATAAGGAGGAAAGATATATTTTGGTTCATGGTTTTAGAAGTTTCAGCCCCTGATCACTGGATCCATTGTTTTGGACCTGTGGCCAGGCAGAACATCCTCGGCAAGAAGCACATGGTGTAAGTGAAGTGGCTCACCTCATGGTGGCTAGGAAACAAAAAGAGAGACAGGAAGGGGCAGAGTCGAAATATCCCTTTTAAGGACACATTTCCAATGTCCTACTGTAATAGTGGCCCACTTCACCTTTGGAATATAGGTCTGAGGCTTTTTTTTTTTTTTTAACTTATTGATTCATTGAACACAAATGGAGTACAGCTATTGTTTCTCTGGTTGTACACGAAGTAGAGTCACACCATCTGTGCGTTCATACATGTACACAGGGCAATGGTATCTGTCACACATTCTGTTATTATTTTTACCCCCCACCCCGCCCCCACCCCTCCCTTCCCTCTATGCTATCTATCCTTCCTCCATTCTTGCCACCCTTCCCCCCCGCCCCCCACATTATGCATCATCATTCATTTATCAGAGAGATCATTCGGCCTTTGGATTTTGGGGATTGGCTGATCTCACTTAGCATAACAGTCTCCAGCATCATCCATTTACCTACAAATGCCATAATTTTATTCTTCTTTATGACTGAATAATATTCCATTGTGTATATATTCCACAGTTTCTTTATCCATTCATCTATTGAAGGGCATCCAGGTTGGTTCCACAATCTAGCTATTGTGAATTAAGCAGCTATGAACATTGATGTGGCTGCATCACTGTAGTAATCTGATTTTAAGTACTTTGGGTATAGGCCAAGGAGTGGGATAGCTGGGTCAAATGGTGGATCCATTCCAAGTTTTCTAAGGAATCTCCACACTGCTTTCCAGAGTGGCTGCACCAACTTGCACTCCCACCAGCAATGTATGAGTGTACCCTTTTCCCCACATCCTCGCCAACACCTGTTGTTGCCTGTGTTCTTGATAAAAGACATTCTAATTGGGGTAAGATGAAATCTTAAGGTGGTTTTGATTTGCATTTCTCTTATAACGAGGGATGTTGAACATTTTTTCATAAATCTGCTGATTGCTTGTAAATCTTCCTCTGTAAAGTGTCTGTTCATTTCCTTGGCCCATTTATTGATTGGGTTATTAGTGTTCTTGGTGTAATGATTTTTGAGTACTTTGTAGATTCTGGAGATTAATGCTCTATCTGAAGTGTGTGTAGCAAAGATTTTCTCCCACTCTGAAGGCTCTCTCTTCACATTGCTGATTGTTTCCTTTGCTGAGAAAAAGCTTTTTAGTTTGACTCTATCCCAATCATTGATTCCAGCTTTTATTTCTTGCCATTTGGTAGTCATGTTAAGGAAATCTGGTCCTAGGCCAACATGATGAAGATTTGGACCTATTTTCTCTTCTATTATTTGCAGAGTCTCTGGTCTAATTTCTAGGTCCTTGATCCACTTTGAGTTGAGTTTTGTACAGGGTGAGAGATATGGGTTTAGTTTCATTTTGCTGCAAATGGATTTCCAGTTTTCTCAGCACCATTTGTTGAAGAGGCTGTCTTTTCTCCATTGCATGTTTTTGGCTCCTTTGTCAAGTATGAGATACCTGTATTTATGTGGGTTTGTCTCTGTGTCCTCTATTCTGTACCATTGATCTACCTGTCTATTTTGGTGCCAATACCATGCTGTTTTTGTTACTATTGCTGAGGCTTATTTTTAAAAGAGACAAGTTTTCCTGTTTCTCTTCTCCTTCCCCCTCTCCCTAACCTGCGGACAGGGAACAAGATTACCCTGAGCTATCTGTGCTCCACAGGAAAGAGATGTGGCAGGCTAGGGAGTGGGAGATGACTATCTCCCAAATTAAGAAGTGAATCCTCACCCCTCCACCGAGGCTCCCTGGAACCCCCTACCAGAGCATACCTGGAGTGTAACCCTTGAAGAGTTCCTTTAAAACCCCTGTCCTTCCTGATGGGGAGAATCACAGTCTTTGGGACAGAAGTCCCCTGTGCTTCTCCTTTGCTAGCAAAGCAATAAAACTTTTTTTTTCCTTTTTCTCAAAACCCTGTCCTTATCATTAAGTTGGCATCAGGGCAAGGACAGAGCTTTCAGCAACAGTACTTCCTTCCAGTAGGTTCTTCCTGGTGAAGATTCCACCACCTCCCAATAGCACTGCAGGCTGGGGACCAAGGTATTAACACAGTGGCCTTCCAGGGACACTTATTCAAACTACCGCACTCCCCCAAAGCCTTCTTTACAGAATGACAAATATTTTAGAATGCTTCACTCCTAGTCCCACCCCCAAATCCAATGGATGTTGTTTGCTAGTTTTGTGAGACAATTAGCATGCTATTCTGAGGTTAGGATTTGGGGTGTGGGTGGGAATTCAGTGAGACATACTCATGGAGAAGCAAAGGTCTCTTGAAAGGACAGGTCACTCCCTAGCCTGCCACACCTCTGTTGTCACACTACATAGTACAGGAAAAGCCAATACACACATGACGTAGTTGCAATAAAAATGACTGATTCAGAACCCAAAGAATGTGTCTGAGAGAAGGCAAGATCTCAGGAAATGAACTGGCAATGAACCTCTCAGTCCAGCACTTACTGAAACCACCACACAATCTAAACCCTCCAACATATTACTGATTGGCGCTCTTGTAAGATTACATAAAGTTAACTGATCAAGAAAAGCTAAGGTCAGAACAAGGAAAGAATGCTCCAAAATAAATTCCCTCAGTGTAAGTTAAGGGCTCATCCTATAGTGTGTTTTGTGGCTTGTTGTCTTCTTGTGGGGTGTGGGCACGAGGCCCCGTGGTGCCCAGATCACGTTTGTACAGCCAGCTGTCGGGGGCATTCTTCAGCATGTTACACAAGGCCTTTGCTCGTGATACCAGCTGGATGACTGGCCGGTCAGCTCACGGAACCATAACCTTTATCAGACTGTTTAGGTGAGGGCTTACTTTTCCTCCACAGAAAATTGTTTAAAGGTGTGTTGTGAAACGGCATACAAGTTACAGTCACAAATGAGACTGAAGAGTCACAAATGCTCAGGGACTGAGTAGGCGATTCCTTAAAGGAAAAAAGCTATACATTTTTGATCGACTCAAGTATAAGTTCAGTTTCAGAATGCTTGTCTTGAGAAAACAAAGGCAAAGTCCCTACAAGAGGTTTGTTGTTGTTTGTTTTCAATTTGCCTTGTATGAAGAAACTGCCTTCAGTTACATACAGAGCTCCTGGGGCTTGGGACCATTCTGTGTATTCTGAGTCTGCTGCAGTGACTGATCTTCTTGCCCTTGGTTTCTTTTCCTATAAAGTGAGGGGTAATGCTGAGTCTCCTAAGAACATGTGTCTGCCCTTGGGTTTACTGCTTTCCATCAGCCACAAAAAGCTGAGGATAATCTACTTCCTTCATTTTTTTGAAATTTCTGTTATTCATGAATTTTCTTTTGCCTTTGCTTTCCCTAGACTCGCAGCTTTTCTTTGACACTACCTTCTGATTTATTCCTTTGCCATGTCCTTAAAGAAGTCACCAAGCCTCTGCCCTCTAATTATGCCTACTCCTTATTGAGGTTTTCCTTATTTGCCCTACTTACCAGGTCCTTATTAGCCAATCCTATGCTTCAATATAAGAGTGTTTTAATTTTATGGGATACACAAACAATGATTAACCTCTCCAACATCTCCTATGGATTGCCAAGTATTCACAGTCTGTTGTTAAGTATAATTACATTACTTTGGCTTTGAATTTACAACAAGATATTCTGGGAACTGAATGCTACTCAACCATAAACACATGAGATTTCATTTTGGCAAGAACTTTTGTAGGATGGGAAAATATAAGAATAACAATAAAAATCATCTAGGACATTGGCCTCCACCCATAAAAGATAAACTACTATGGGAATTATTTTCCTACCCTAAAAACTGGAAAAAAGTGAATGGATCTTTTTGGAGATTGAGGAACAGGCAGTGCAGGATAGCAATCCATGAGAAAAGGAAAATAAACTAGGTAAGCCTTATAATCACTTCCCAGAGGCAATATCCAGGCTGCAGCACAGGACAGAGGAACCTAAAAACATCTGGGAGGTCTCATTATATTGAAAGATAAACACTACATTCCAAGGAGGCCAATGCAGCTAGAAGGTCCTGGACAGAGTACTAAAAGGAAAGGAGCCACAAGGAAAGAGTCCTTCCGAAATTTGCAGAGGCATCACCCTGAATTGAGTCTTTATCTGAGAACTGACTAATAAATGTATAAAAGGAAATTATGCCAGGTGTAAGAAAGAACCACCAGAAAATAGTAGGCAGATTGTAACTGACAAACTCACACAGGCAGAGGGATAGACTTCCTAATACAGAAACATAGAGTAGAATACACAGAAGAGCTATACCTTAAAGGTGGGAATAAAATAGCCCTAGAATAAAGGCTGCCTTACACTTTCCCAAATAAGACTATGCAACCAGCCCACAAAAGTATTTTCAAAAACTTCACTGCTTTGCAAAATAAAGTGAATACTTTTTAAAGGAATACAACAAAATCCAGCATCCAACAATGTAAAATTCATGAACATAGCATCCAACAATTAAAAAAAAATTACCAATAATTCAAAGAAGCTATAACTTACTACTAATAACTCGTGGGGGAGTGCCTCAGTTAACACAAGCAGACCCAGAATTGATGTCAATCCTTAAAATAGCTACTAAATATATTGCAAATATATTCAGGATCTAAAGAAAACATTATGAGGAAAAATAAAAGATAAATATAAAAGATATAAATGAAACTACAGACCAATAACCCTCATGAATATAATATGTACAAATACTTATAAAAACAAGGTAAAAATACTTAACAAAATATTGGCAAGGCAAATCGAGCAATACAAGTATCATGACTAAGTGGGGTTTGTACCAGAAATTCAAGGCTGGGAAAACATTCAAAAATCAACTAATGAAATTTACCATATTAACAAACTAGAAAAGACGTATTCAGTTAAAGAACATTGGGGGCCAAATACCATTCATGAATGAAATTCAGCAAATGAGCAATTGGAAGGGAACTTATTTAAACCAGTTAAAGGACATGTTTAAGAAACTTAAAGTTAATATCATATTTATGTCAAAATGAACCCCACTGTTATATGTAACTATAATGCACTAATAAAAACATTTTTTAAAAATTATCATATTGAACAGTGAGTAATTTAAGAGTGAATGTTTTCTCCCTAATATAAGGACTAAAACAAGGATGTCTGGTATCACCAATTCTAATTAACATTGTACTAGAAGTCCTAGCTAATGTAATAATGCAAAGAAGAGAAATGAAAGATAAACAGACCAGAAAGGAATAAATAAGTGCCCTTATTTTCAAATGGCATGATTGTCTATGTAAAATATTCCAAAGAATCCACAGAAAAAGTTACCCACACTGGTGAACTTACCAAGGTTACAGGAAACAAAGGTCATTATACAAAAATCAATCAAATCTCTATACACTAACAAATTTGGAAGTTTAAATTCAGGAAAAAATACTTTTTACATTAGCATAGACAAATCTTAAATGTTTAGTGATAAATCATATGAAATAAATGCAACAACTCTTTTTTTTTATTTACTTATTGATTCATTGAACACAAATGGAGTACAGCTATTGTTTCAAGGGTTGTACACAAAGTGGAGTCACACCATCTGTGCTTTCATGCATGTACACAGGGCAATGGTATCTGTCACACACTCTGTGCAACAACTCTTGTACACTGAAAACCAAAAAATACTGAGACAAATTTTTAAACATTTATATAAATGGAGAGGTTTACTATGTTAGTGAATCACAAGATTATTATTAAGACGCCATTTTCCTCTATCTGATATATAGACTCAATGCAAGTCCAATAACATATCAGCAAACTTTTTTTAATTTGTTGTTTTTATTTTTTTATTTTTTTATTTAATTTTTTGATTCATTGAACACAAATGGAGTACAGCAATTGTTTTTCTGGTTGTACACAAAGTAGAGTCACACCATCTGTGCATTCATGCATGTACACAGGGCAATGATGTCTGTCACACATACTGTTATTATTCTTACCCCCCAACCTCAACCCCACCCCTCCCTTCCCTCTATGCTCTCTATCCTTTCTCCATTCTTGCCATCATTCCACCCCACATTATGCATCATCAAAAAATATGGAACACTTCATGAATTTGCGTATCATCCTTGCGCAGGGGCCATGCTAATCTTCTCTGTATCGTTCCAATTTTAGTATATGTGCTGCCGAAGCGAGCCCAATTTGTTGTTTTTAGATATATATGATAGTAGAGTGTATTTTCACATAGTATACATATATGGAGTACAACCCATTCCAATTGGGATCCCATTCTTGTGGGTATACATAATGTGGAGTTACACTGGTGTGTATTCCTAAATAAGCAAAGAAAAGTTATGTTTGATTCACTCTACTGCCTTTCCCATTTCCATTCCCTTCATTCCCCTCTGTCTAATTCAGTGAACTTCTATTCTTCCCCTCCCTACCTGTCCTTGTTCTGGGTTAGCATCCAGATATCAGAGAGAATATTTGGCCTTTGGTTTTTTGGGTCTGGCTTATTTCACTTAGCATGATATTCTCCAGTTCCATCCATTTACCTGCAAATGCCATAATTTCATTCTTCCTTATGATTAATATTCCATATTATGAGCACTACATATACCATGGTTTTTTTTTTTTTCCATTCATCTGTTGAAGGACATCTAAGTTGGTTCCATGTCTTGGATATTGTGAGTGGAGCTGCTATAAACATTGATATGGCTACATTACAGTAGTATGCTGACTTTAAGTCCTTTGGTTGAAGAGTGGAATAACTGGGTTAAAGGATGGTTCCATTCCAAGTTTTCTAAAGAATCTCCATACTGCTTTCCAGAGTGGTTGTACCAATTTGCAGTCCCACCAGCAATGTATGAGTGTACCTTTCCCCCATATCCTAACATTTACTGTTACATGTGTCCTTGATAATTGCCATTCTGACTGGAGTAAGATGGAATTTCAGTGTAGTTTTAATTTGCATTTCTCTAATTGCTAGAGATGTTGAACATTTTTTCATATATTTGTTGGCCATTCATATTTCTTATTCTGTAAAGTACCTTTTCAGTCCCTTTGCCCATTTATTAACTGGGTTATTTGTTTCTTTGTTTGAGTGTTAAGTCTTTTTGAGTTTTCTATATCTTGGAGATTAATGTTGCATCGGAGGTGCAGGTGGTAAAGATTTTCTCCCATTCTGTTTGTTCTCTGTTCATGTTCTTGACTGTTTCCTTTATCAGCAAGCTTTTTTAAAATCTAAACTTTGCATGGAAATGCAAACTGAAAATAACCAAAACAACTTTCAAATGACAAAATTGAAAGAATTATGTTACTCAATGTTAAGACTGGAAAACTACATTAGTTAAGTATGTGTAGATGGTTTAAGAAGAGGCATATAGATCAACAGAACAGATAAATGGACCCATATTTGTTTCATCTTTGACAATGGTGCCAAGGTGATAAAGTAGGAAAATAGTCTTTTCAACAAATGTTGCTGAAATAATCAGATATACATAAGGAAACAAAATGAGCCTCAATCCTTACTTCACAGACACATAAATATAAACTTGAACTAGATCATAGTCCTAAGTGGAGGATATATATATATATATATATATATATATATATATATATAACTAGAAAATATCTGAAGAAAATCTGAGTGAAACCTTTTATGATCTCATGTTGTACAAAGATTTTATAAAGCTACAAAAAGTAATGACCAGGCAAAAAGTGATACACTGAGCATCATAAAAATTATAACTTTCAGATTTAAATGGTTAAAATTATATGGTATGTGAATTTTATCTCAATAAAGCCATAACCAAAAAGTGTAATTGCTTTTTTGAAAAGGAATGCTAATAAATACACTAACCAGAGAAGATATATCTAATGAAAATATCTGAACTATATAAAGAAACTGACAACACCATAATGAGAAAACTAACAACCTCAAAAAAAGAAAGGTAAAATGTCTACACAGACACTTCATCAAAGAAGATAAAGGAATTACAAATATGAACATTTCTTTGCTCATTAGGAAATTTAAATTCAAACCACCATAAGGTATCACTTTACCCACATGAGAATAGTTAAAATTTCAAAGATAGGCAATATTACAATTAACAAGGATGCTAAGCATTTAGAATTCATACCTTGAATACTGAGCATGGAAGATGGTACAACTAATTTGAAGTAGAGCTTTGTGGTTTCTTATAAAATTAAGCATATATTTACAATAATCCCAGAAATCCCACATTCATATATTTACCCAAGAGAAATGAAAACATACTCCACCACGCACAAAAACATTTCCAGAAATGTTTATAACAACTTTATTCAAAAAAGCCAAAATTTTGAAACAATCCCAATGGTCACCAACTGGTAAATGAATAAACAAATTGAGGTACATTCATGCAAATATTCATCTATAGTAAAAAGGAACAAACTATGAATATGCAGCAATATGACTGAATCTTAGAAACATTAAGTTAGGGCTAAGGATGTAGCTCAGTGGGCTGGGGATATAACTCAATCGATAGAGTGCCTGCCTCACAAGCACAAGGCCCTGGGTTCAATTCCCAGCACCACACACACACACAAAAAAATGTAGCTCAGTGATACAGCAATTACCTCGCATGTACAGGACCCTGGGTTCAATCCCTAGCATAGCCAAAAATAAATAATAATAATAATAATAATAACAATAATAATAATAATAAGCTAAGTGAGAAAAACTGCATATTCCATTTACATACAAACACTCTTAGATTTTCAATAAAACCATTGTGAACAAAAAAAAAATGCCTTTAATACACTAAGCTACCAACATTGGAGTTTAGCAACACAGTATACTGTGGAGTAGTAGTTGCTTATGCTCATGAACTCATGGCTAACTGGTAGCTGCAACTCATGCCATCATTTAGCATCATATATCACTACTCTGGGAAAAGATCAAACTTCAATGTATGGTTTCTCCTTAATGTGTTTCACTTTCACACCATCATAAAGTCAAAATACTGTTAGGCCTAACCATCATAAGTTAGATAACATCTGTATAAAAATTCTGTAAAGGCTACAGTAAAAGCAAATCAGGGGGGCTGGGGATACAGCTCAGTTGGTAGAGTGCTTGCCTCACATGCACAAGGCACTGGGTTCAATCCCCAGCACCACAAAAAAAAAAAAAAAAAAAAAGCAAATCAGTGGTTGCCAAGGGCTATAGAATGGTTGATGTCAAGGCTCTATATTGTAATTGTGTTTGTGGTTTGTGTTGGTCAGCTTTGTATCACTGTGACCAAATACCTGAGGTAAACAACTTAAAAAGAGAAAAGATTTATTTTGGCTCATAGTTTCAGAGATTTCAGTCCATAGTCAGTTGCCTCCATTGTTTTTGAGTCTGTGGCAAGGCAGATCATTATGGTGTAGAGCACATGACAGAACAAAGATGTTTGCCTCATGGTGGCCAGGAAGCAGAGAGAGAGAGGAAGAAGAAGGGCTCAGAGTTTCAATATCCCCTTACGGACACATCCAATGACCTACTCCTCCAAGTAGGATTCACCTCCTAAAGTTACCACCACCTCCCAATAGTGCCATCAGCTGAGGATCTAGCCTTCAACACACAAGCTTTTGGGAAACATTTAAGATTCAAAGTTTAACATGGTTACACAGCTGCATATGTCTATTAAAACTCACTGAAGTTTACACTTAAAGTCATTGAACTCAAAAATATAAATTATATTCCAATTAAACTCATTAAACATTATTCATATCCTCACTATCCTACCACAGTTATCACTTTAATTTTTACAAATTATCTTCCAAACTGGAAAAAACATGGCTTTGTGTCATGTGCCTAGGAATTTTCTGTTTCTGTAGGTTATACAGGTTGGCAAGGCTCACATTGTTTTAAAAAATAAGCAATTAAAAAACAATAATAAAGAAGTTTGTAATCCAGTTCTAGATAAGTAGCCCAATTCCTCCCAGGTCCTCCCTCTTATAACTAAAAAATGTTAGGCATACAACAAACAAGCTAGGAAGACCCTGAAAGTAGAAAGAGGAAGGACTAACTATACATTTCAGGTCTTGAGAAACAATATATGTTAAGTTCTCTGTCATTCCTTTATTGTCTTTCATACATCCTGGGCAAAAAGATGTAGAAACTTCCAACCCAGAACTATCAACAGTAAAAAGGAGGTGGAGAAGTGGGAGGTAGGGGAAGAAGAAGTGGGCAGGGAGTGGAGGGAGGAGGTCGAGAAGAAGTAGCTGTTCTCAAAAACCCTATTCTCCCCACCCAAAGTCCTAGGGAAAATGTGGCCTAATAAGAGAAAAGCTTTCCAGCAACATCCAGTATATTCCAGCCAAAAATCAGTGGAAAAACTGTCGCCAGCAGAACAAAGAAACTGGTCTTTCACTCCATCCCTCAGTCCATGAAAGGAGGTAGAAGTGCTCCAAATCCCCTTCCTGGTGGTGTCAACAGAGATGACCAAAGATTCCATAGCTGAAGCAGAATTATTGATCTCCATCTCTCACCTGGCAGCAGCACATGATGCTCCAATTTCCTCACTATGGTGTTGTCCATAGAACCTAGAACCAAACTGAGCCACTTCTCCACCTAGTAGTGTCTGTTGGCTCCACTTCTAGGGAAATAGAGTATGCTATAAACACAGATGAACTTACTCTAAAATTTAGAAGGAAACACATAGAACCTGGAATAGCTAAAAGAGTTTTGAAAAATAAATTTAAAAAAAAGTAGGAAGAAGGATTCTGTCTGATGTTAAGGCTTAACTTGTACCTACAATGAAAACAATCTGATCAGAATGGAGAGGTAGACACAAAGACCCATGGAAGAGAATAGAAAAAACAAATACATTCACACAAATATGTACATGTGGTATTTTATAAAAATGGAAATGCAATTCAGTAGAAGAAACAGCCTTTCAACTGCTATGAGAGCAAGTAGGCATTTAAGAAAACCTAAATAATCTTCAACCTAAACTTCACAGCTCCTATTAAATTAACTCAAAATGGATCACAAACTTAAATATAAAAATGAAGAACTTTAAAACACTTGGGGAAAAAAGGCATAGAAAAAAATCTTCAGGCACTATGGCTAGGTGAAGCATTCCTAAACTTGAACCAAAAACATAATACATAAAAAAGGAAAAATTAACAAATTAAATCTTATAAATATTAAAAGTTTTGATCTGTGAAAGACCCTGATAAGAAGAGGAAAAGATAAGCTAAAGAAAAAAATATTTCCAAGCCACATATCCAAACAAAGGAATGGTGTGTGTCAAGTCATAGGATATACAAATAACTCTCAAAACTCAACAGTAGGAAAGAAGTTAACAAATGCTGAAAGAGGTGAAAACACTTCACCAAAGAGATATACAGATACATGCCATGAGATGCTCAACATCATTAACCTCTGAAGGAACTGCAATGAAAACCGCAATGCCATCAGAATGACTAAAAACCTAAAAATTACAATAATACTAAATGCTGTTGAGGATGTGGAGAGCACTGGGTCATTCACTGCTGATTGGAATGCAACATAGTACATCACTCTGGTAGGAAGTGTGACAATGTCTTTAAAACTAAGCATGTGTTTATGTATGTCCCAGCAAATGCACTTTTGGGTATTATTCTCCAAAAATGAAAACGTATATTCAGACAAAAATTTAAACACAAATGTTCACAGAAGTTTTTATTTACTTATTTTTGTTTCTGGTACTGGGAATAGGACCCAGGAGCACTTTACCACTGAGGCACATCCACAGACCTTTTTATTTAGAGACAAGGTCTCACTAAGTTCCAGAGGCTGACCTCAAACTTGCAACTCTCTTACCTCAGCCCTGCTAGTTGCTGGGATTACAGATGTGTGCCATTGCACCAGGCCACAGCAGTTTTATTTTTAATAGCTAAAAGGTATAAATAAAGCAAATGTTTTCCAAGTGATGAATGGTTAAACTGCAGTACACCTATATCATGAAATACTACTCAGCAATATAAAGGAACAGGCATTGATACATACAACCTGAATGATCTCGTGGACACGATGTGGAATGACTAAAAGGTCCCCACTGTTTAATTTCATTCATATGACATTCTTGAAATGACAGAATTATAGAGGTAGAGAACCAATTTATAGTTGCAGGTGTTCAGGATGCCCGAGAAAGCGGGTAGGAGTATATTGTAGCTACAAAGGAGGAGCACAAGAGATCTTTGCCATGGAATTGTTCTGGATCCAGACTGTGGTGGTGTCACATGAACACACAAGTGTGATAAAACTGCACAGAACTAAATATACACAGGCACAAATGAATGTGTGTAGAATTAGTGAAATGTAAAGAAGGGCAATGAATTGCAACACTGTCGGTTTGTGATACTTTGCTATAGCTATGCAAGATGATACCACCAGGGGAGGTGTACCTGAGGGGTACTCTGTAGTGCTTCTAACAAATGCATGTTAGAAATTACTACAAGAAGAAATACAATTATTTCAAGATGAAAAGTCAAAAACAAGTTCATCACCAAAGCCTATTTGACTTTGTAAAAATGAACCTTCTAAGCACAATTATTTTTAAAGGGGAGGAAAATATTCATAAGCAAGGGTAAATAGTCCTATGAAGGTAGAGCTCTAATAAACCTATAATTAAAACAGAAAAATCTAAAGGATAAGGTGGTTGGTAAACACAACAAATATGTTCAATTTAATTATCGGATTGGCAAAATGTTACAAATGTCAAAATTCACTATGAGCACAGGTGGGGAAAACAAGCTCCTTGCTGAATACTTTCTGGAAGTCTCTGTGAGTGTGGTGAGTGTGGTGAGTGCGGTGAGTGTGGGTGTGCATGTGTGTGCAC
Organism: Glaucomys volans; assembly: GCA_020662805.1. Taxonomy (NCBI): domain Eukaryota; kingdom Metazoa; phylum Chordata; class Mammalia; order Rodentia; family Sciuridae; genus Glaucomys; species Glaucomys volans. The sequence continues at coordinate 40,803 of JAJEJO010050530.1, forward strand.
ATATTCACAGTTGTTCCTCTGTGAATACCAAAATCCATGGCTGCTCAAGCCTCTTATATAAAGGGTATAGTTTGGCATATCACCTACACACATCCTCCTTTATACTTTAAATCATCTCTAGATTACTTGTAATACCTACTATGCTATAAATACTATATAACTGGTTGTTATACTGTATTGTTTAAGGAATAATTACAAGAAAAAAGTCTATACACGTTCAGTACAGAAGCAATTTTTAAAAATGTTTTCAGTCTCACATTCAGTTGTTTGGATCTTTATATGCAGAACGCAAGATATGGAAGGCATATTGGATATATAATTATATACATTAACATTTAATGTGATATAATTATAAACATTTAATGTGTGTACTCATTTGACCCAGTAATTTTACCCTTAGAAATTTCTCCTCTGGAAATATACTAGCAAGGACACAGGCCTGGGCTTATACCACAGCATTGTTCATACTAGTAGTGAAAGAGAACCAACCCAAGCACCCCTCAATAGGGGCTTAATCGGATATATTATGGTTCTTCCATTCAATGATATATCATGTAGTCATTAAAAATATCTATGTTGGGCCAGGCATAGTGGCACTCACCTATAGCCCCAACTATTCAGGAGACTAAGGCAGGAGAATTGTAGGGTTGCGACCAGACTGGGAAACCTAGAAAGACCCTGTCTCAAAATAAAATAAAAAGGACTGGGGATATGTCTCACAGGTAGAGTGCTTGCCTGCCATCACAAGGCCCTGGGTTCCATCCCCAATACCACAGAAAAGAAACCAAAAAAGTTCATATTGAACTGCATATATTGATGTGAATAGAAATAAGTTTATGACTTATTGTTAAAATTTAAAAGCAAGTTGCTTTATCTCTGGGTTTCTATGTGACCTTGTCTCTAAGTTTAAAAAGATCTACACATGTGTACAAAGAAAAAGACCTGACAAAATGTACAGCCAAATGATACCAATAGAACTCTTGAATGGCCGGCTTCCTGATTATTTTTTTATTTTGTATTTCTTGAAAAGGATATGAGCATTATCTTTATTAAAATAAAGTCATGAAAACAAAGGAATACATTATATTATAGTATATACTTGATTAAGGACAGGTCCCTTAAAAGATATGAGAAATCATATATTATTTCCTAGAACAACATAGATAATAATTTTTATGAGCTATATATAATATTAATAAGTACCATGATTTGGGATATAGAAATCACTTTAGTTAAATTTAGATCACTCACTGAATTTCGGAGGGAATTCACAGGCACGAGTGGGACATGTGAGGCCAACTGAATTCACTGAAATGACTAATAAATGTACAGTGAGTATACAAGGATATATTAAATAGTCCTTCTAACTGTACTGTACTTTTCTTCGGTACCATCTTCATCCAGGGATCTTAAAGCCCTTCACTGTCATAGATAAATCTCCACATTGTTCCTCCAGAAGGAACCCAGGGAGTGCTGACATGAGGTGGGGAGAAGCTTAATCTGGGAGGATGCCTAGGTCTGGCTGAAGGACATGGAAAGTCGGCCCCAAGGAAATTCCCTTACAGTTCCCCTACCTGCCCTCCTGCCCCACCCTAAATTAACCCCACCACCAAAACTCCTCCTACTACCTTGCCCTTGTTTGGAGGGCTGATCAGTCTCCTTTTCCCAGGGAAGCTCCACATGGCCAGCTGCTCAACGCACTTCCTCAGCCAGCCCGGGCCTTTCCGGTTTGCCTTCAGCCAATAGCAACCCAAACCTTTCCTGCCTGCCAGCCTTTAGCCAACCCCCCAAATATACCAGCCAGTCCCCCAGACACAATCCCGCTCAGGGAGCACCCCCGCCAATGAATTTAAAGTTGCCAATGCAGCCAATCCCAGTTCAACACCCACCCCTAAGAAGGTACTTAATCTAAGGGACATTTACCTTCTCCCTTCAGATACCGCCTTCATCACCCGCAGCAGCCACTATGCCACTCCAAATAAAATCCCATGGCTGAAATGTGGTTTTTGGTGTGATCCTTTTGCCTAACAGCCCTGTCCACCAAGAGGGTCCCAAAAAGTAACTAACTCCTCCCATGACCTGGCTCTGCTAAAGCCCTATAAAACCCAGACCCTGGTGGTGGCTTGCTGCCACCCTCACCCCCTCAAGATGTGCCCCTCCGGTGCTGAATGAAACATGGCTAGTCTGCCTGAGGTCTGCCTCCATCTTCTTTTTCATTTAGTATTCTCTTTCGTGTGCTTTCAGTGGCTGTGGGAGTCTACTGGTCTGTGTCCATCTCTGTCATGGACATACCCCAGGTCCATGGGCAAAACCCCAATTTTTCATTCTTTAAAAAAAAGGTAATCACTCTTCCTATTCCTCTCCTCATGAAGATTTTGAAGAAATCTTAGCAACTTGAATGAAGTTGCTATTTCAATGTAGTAATGACCGTTTTGTGTCATTAGAAGGACATCAGGATTAGCACTGGCAGTTAACTCACTGTGCCATTCACAAAGAGTGGGCCTTCTTCTTCACCTCACCTCACTGTTTTTGTCCCTGAACCCAATCCTAACTCTTCCCTTGAAACCTGCATGCCAGATGAGGAGCATTCCAAAATACACAGAGGACAGTTAGAATCTTTGCATTTCCCCCTGCTTCTTGGAGATAGTCCTGATAATAACAGTCAGACCTCCATTATCCTGATTCAACCAAATTGCATCTGTAGTGAACAGACTGTTTTTCTTATCACTGTTCCCTAAACAATAGGTACAACTACTATATACAGAGTATTTGCATTATATTAGGTATTGTAAGTAATCTAGAGATAACAAAAAGTATGCAGGAGAATGTGCATAAGTTATATGCAAATACTAGGTATTTTATATAAGGGACATTATCATGCACAGATTTTGGTATCCCTGGGGGTTCCTACAACCAATTCCTCATGAATTCAAAGGGTACTTGATCTCTGCCCGAGATGTTAAAAATTTAAATTTGCTAGACATGGAGTACACACCTATAATCCCAGTTTCTTCAGAGGCTAAGGCAGGAGAATCACAAGTTTGAAACCAGCCTAAGCAACATAGCAAAATTCTATTTCAAAAATAAAATGTAGAAAGGGCTGAAGGTATAGTTCAGTGGCAAAGCACTTGCTCAGCATGCATAAGGTCCGGGGTTCAATTCCCAGGACCAAAAATTAAAAACATTTAAGCCCGAAAAGTCCTCTGAACTTCTTGAAGGGAAATCACAATTTGTGGTTTTGAATAATGATCAGAACACCCACTGTTAAAATGCATGTTTCTTGGCAGGGAGCTTGCTGGAAATTTGTAAATTAAGGAGAAGAGGTAAGATAGCAGCTAAGATCAGAGAAAGGGGGAAGGAGGAGGAGGAGGATGGGCTGGGGACAGACAAAACACAGAGAATTTAGGCAAAAAGAGGACCTCTCACAACTGAGCTGAGTTCCTTCAAGCATGGCTATTTCCTGTACTCTGTACACTGCTTTTGTATCTTTTACCTCTGGCACCTAAAATAAAATTTAAGATAACTGCTTGAAAGAGTTGGCTCACCATATGTACCGCAATTAGGAGAGTTATTCTGTTACCAGAATAGACTTGTCTCCAAAGTTGGGTCCAAGGAGTTTCCAGAGAGAGAAGGACCAGTGAGGTTCTTGGCATATGTGACAGAAAGGAATTTCAGCACACGCCAGTCAAAGGCATAGACAGAGGTTTATTTAGGAAGGAGATCCACATTCAAGGGAGAATGAAGGCTATCTCAAGAGCCCCTTTGGGTTGGGGGTCCAATATTTATAGAGGGTCAGTAGTTAAGGGCCAAATTGGAGATGGAGTCGGGGTGGAGCTGCACAATTTTGTGCCAGTTTTCCCTGAGCTTGCACATTTCCTTCATTTTATAAGAACTCATGAGCCAAGGGCATGTCACTCAAGAGTTACAACTGTCCCTGAGTGCTTTCTGCATTTCAGTGGTTTATGGGTATTTCCTTTGAGGTTCTGTATGTTTCCCTTTATTCCCAAAATCCTATCTCAATTCTACAGAATTCCCCCCAGATTGGGAAATAATTCCCTCACTCCTTTCCCAGCCTTTAGCACTCACCAGTAATGGGTCAAGTATCCAAGTATCTGGCATTAAATTTTCTGGAATTTTCATCTACTTTAAGCCATCACTTCATCTATGTCATGTTCTGGGATCTTGGTATTGTGTGGTCTTGGGATTTTCTGAATTATTCCATTTCCTAACCAGAACACTTCCAAGTCAGGGAGGAATAGCCTAGATGAAACAGAGTCAGAATATTCACTCCCTGGCCTCAGATCATTATTATCTATCTCACCCATGTTTCTCTGGAAAATGTGAGTAATCAATGAACAATGGCCTCTGCCGGTTCTGAGGGCCAGCATCTAAGCTAAAACCCTCATCAGCTCCCCCAGCAGGGTGGGTCTGTGAGGTCAAACTGTGTGTGCATCTGCCTGATAAGACCTGGATAGGACATGACAGGGATTTCCAGTTTAATGAACAGCCTCTTGCCAGTGACTTGTCTGAACTTCTCTAATGTCCACACAGGGGAAAAGTCCAGTCCCAAATGGAACCCAGTCCCTGTCACTAGCAGGGGTTACAGCTCCTCCTCCACACTAGCCACCCTCCTGCCTCCTCAAGGCCTCTGTTGATATAACAGGAGGAGTAGGATGGAATTTACAAAACTCCCATGAATCCAAAGACAACCTTTGCTGACTTCAAAGCCTAGGGTGGAGGCCACATGGACAGCACCTTCTCCCAACAAGGGTGGTGGGTGAGGGAGTCCTGGAGGAAGTAATGCCTAAGCAGGGTCCTGAAGAACATAAGGGAGAGGGTGGAACCCAGAGAAAGAAGCACATTCCAGACAGAGGCAGAAGCTGAGGAAGTGTGGGCCATTGGCATGAGTGGGACTGGAGGTGGAGCCAGGGTGGAGCTAGGAAGCAGAGGATGCAAGGCTGGGTCTGAAGGACTTTACACCCCATGTCAGGAACCCAGGCTGCTGACAGTGAGTCAAGGAAGAATTTTTAAGACACAGAAGTTCTGGTTGTTCCTTTTCAAGCTTCCTGTCTAATAATTATTGACAAAGATTTTACTGATATACCTGGAACCAGGCCCTTTTTTTTTTTTTTTTAACAGCCTTTGATTCATTGTAGCAAAAACTAAAAACAATAAGGGCAACCCAACCAACCCAATGAATACTATTTTTTAACTAGGAATTAAATATTTTACTATTTTCCCCCAGAACTGAAGATTAAACCCAGAGCCTCGGGACTGGGGTTGTGGCTCAGTGGTAGAGCACTTGCCTAGCATGTGTGAGGCACTGGGTTCGACTCCCAGCACCACATAAATAAATAAAGGCATTGAGTCCATCTACAACTAAAAATATTTAAAAAAAAAAAAAAAAAAAAAAAACCCCAGAGCCTCATGCAAGTTAAACAAACACTCTATCATATCCCCACCCCCTGGCTTTGTTTCGTTTTGTTTTAAACAGGTCTCACTAAGTTGCTTAAGGTCTCCCTAATTTGCTGAGGCTGGTCTGGAAGCTGAGATCTTCCTGTCTTAGCCTCCCAAGTTGCTAGGATTACAAGTGTGCACCACTGCCCTCAGGTTTTTGTTGTTATTGCTATTTTCCTTAAGACAGGTTCTCACTAAATTGCCTCACCTCCTCACTAAGTAGCTGGGATTGATTACAGGTATATGCCATACCTGTCTACTTTATTTTTAAAAGGTGTTTCTATTTAAAAATCATAGTGAATGATAAACCAAAAACTGGCTCAAATTTGGTTTCTTCCATTAAGCTTCTCCTACCCATTGTAGCCATCACATTGTAGGGCCTGCCAAAATTAGATTCCTCCTTCTCTGGGCCTGACTGCCTTGATAGCAATGAGACCAAAACCTCAGGACACCCAAAGCTGAGTGGTTTTGCAAGTTGCTACTCTGTGAGTCCTCCGCCTGCAGGATCCTGGTCCCCCGAGCGGGTGATACTCATCCAACAATTAGGTGACAAATCATAGGGCAAATTTGCCCCAATTCTATATATAGTCAAGAACTAGCTGTGTTTCCAATCTTTTTTTCTAAATTCATCCTAGGTACCAACTGTCATTTGATTACAACTTCCTTCCACCTAATTTGATTTCCTTTCAAATCTCTCTGTAAAGAGATATATCATATAAAGCAAGCAAGCTAGATTTCTTAAAAATAGCCCTCACTCAGCCTATAATCTAAACAGGGCATACCAGCTTTGACACAGTTGTGTATCATTCAGGATGTTCTCAGCTGCAAGTAATGACAGCTGAATTTACAGTCGTTTTAACAGTAGGGGAATGGACGTGCTCACAGATCAGATAGTCCCAACATAGTTCCGAGTAGGGCATGATTCTGGCTTCCTCTCCATTTGTCCACTGGGCACTCAACTCTGCACATCTTCACATGCTGGCCTTGTCTTCAGGCTGCCTTCCTTCACAGCCATGGAGGCCTCCTTCACACCACCTTGTGAAGGGACCTCAGAACAGCTGTAAAGTAGCAGGCAGCTCCTCTGCCCTGTTGTGCCACCTGCGTCACTTGCCCCTCTGAAGATAATTGCCAGAGGAATGCCAACCCTGACTGGCTTAAGCCTATATCCCTACAGCAATCACACCCAAGGAGAAGTGGGATCAACAAAATGAGTTTACCTAGAGAGTTAAGGGCCAAGAGCTCACAGAAATCTGTGTCACCCCTCTTCACCAACCTGGAAAATTCAAGTTCTAATAGGAAAGAAGAGTGATACACAGGACACTGGGTAGACAACTTAAGAGTATCCGCAACTTCTTGTTGAAAAGCAATAATCATTATCTATCGGTTCTCTTAGTTCTCAATTCCTGGGGGAGCCCGCTTGGAGGTTTTTCTGAGACATTGCCATACCACTCCATGGAATGGGAAAATATACCGTCCTCGGTATTCCTCAAAAACTCCTAGTCTGAATGGAATCATGTATTTCACATGTTCATTTGATCTCTCAACCAAAATGTAAGCTGTCTGAAAGCAGGTCTTGGGACATAAAAACTGTCCTAAATGTTTAAAAGAGGATGCTTTCTAAAGACAGCATGTACACACCCCAACGGTCCAACTTATTCAAGGTTTGTTTGTTTTACTGTACTAAGATGTAAAAGCAATCTATATTCAGTTGAAACCCTACTATGGATTTTGAATTTGGTTCACTTTCTGGGCTAGCAATATGCAATACAATCCTCTCCCAATGCTGGCCAGCAGCCAAGCTGCAGCTCCCAATAGTCACCATGATCTTGAAACAGCTAATGCTCTGTAGTGTTCCATGTTACAAAGATATAATATGCAGTAAGTTTGATATATTCAATGCATTTTTACTTATGATATTTTTAGTTTATTGGCACATAACCCATTGAAGGTTATGGGGCATCTGTAATAACTTATGACAAAAACTTCACCCATGAGGTAGAAAAATATGAGACATAGGGATGCAATCTAGAACAGAAATCCCATTCCTAAGATACCTTTTAGGTAGAAGAAGTAACAATTCCCTAGCTATGTTTACACCATGTTTATAATCCTCTGATGCCCAGCTCTAATCATGCCACCCTCCTGCTCAAAATCCTTCTATTACTCGGGCTTCCTGAATCTGCCCCAAAACCACTTCCCTGAATGAATCTATGCATGCTCAGTTTGGAACACCTGCCTGTTTTCTTCCTCTTTCTTGCTCTCTTCCTCTCCCTCTCTTCCTGAAATCTTGAAATGTTGCCCACTCTGGCCTCAAACTGCTGTACTCGAGTAGTTCTTCAACTTCATTTCCCAGAAAGGTGGGACTGTAAGTATGTGCCACCATGCCTGACTTGTGCCTTCCTTTTCTATCATTGCTTCTTGAAATTATCAAGGCTCAGCACCAATACCAGTTCTCCTGCAGAACAGAACTGAGGCATGAGATGACAACTTCAAAATCATGTTCCACATGTAATCTATAGTTAGTTTGCAGAGACAAAAAATGATTTTATGTTAATAAGTATGAAAATGTCTCAATATTTAATAGACATGAATTGCTCTATTAATATACATTATATATTGCTCTATATTATAACTTATTTAGCATGATTTTAAATTTTGTAGTTTTCCTCCTGAATAATTACAAAGGATAACTAAGACAACAATCACATGTACTTTTTGAGTTTTTGCCTTCTGATTCCACAAATCATATTTGTATACTAGATTTCTCATGAACACTTTTTCTGCATCAAATTGGTTCTGTATCAAACTAGACAAACAGCTTTATTGAAATCTCATGGTGAGATAATCTCATTATCTTATTGTGTATTTATGCTGGGATATGTTCTGACCATGTTTCATCAAGTGCAATAGGCTACCCTAACAGATCATTGGAATCAGTTTCTACAACGTTAACCCAACATTGATTAAACTATACATTGGAATTCAGTGTTTCACATTATAAAATAGATCCATTCATAATTGACTTTAATTAAATGGATCTTGAAAGTAAGGTCCCAACAGAGCAGAAATTAAAAACTTATCCTATTTTATATTCTGCTTAAAACTCAGATAGTTAAATCAGTATATCATGCAAAACCATAAAAAGAAAAGTCTTCTTCAAAAACAAATAAACTTAACTAATTCAGTTCCACTGACTAAAGAGTCAACATTCTAAAGCAAAGGATTCACATGTTCCCATAATTATTATCTTTAGTCTTAAGTTTTCTTTACCCAACTAGATGTAGTGAAGACAAATTAAATCACATAGGCTTAGTGAGAAGCTATGCCCTGTGCAGTGTTCAGACTTCAGCTGCAACTGGCTGAGCTGCTGCCATCAGAGAGCCATCAATGCTGGTCACAGGACTTGCAACCGTACCATCAAACTGTGTCCACTCTAATGAAGACAATGCAGCCAATAAGGCTGGTGTTGCCAAGAACTCTTATTTCTACTTATTTCTATTTTGTTGAGAGCAGAACTGATATGCTTTTTTAGTTACAAAAGGAGTTGCAGGAGGAAACTCAGGTTAACCCTCATTGTGTCTCCTCCTGAGCCCAGAATTATTCCAGTAGGCCATACAAGGTGTCCTTCGGGCTCCAATCCAAGCAGCTACCGAGTTCTTGGACTGCATGGGTCCCCTCCTCTGCACTTCCAAGCACTTCAGACCTCCTCTGTGGATCACTCTGCAGTGGATCTATGGTGCATCCCCAACATAAGTGTGTAATCCTCCACTCAGGAAACCCTTGTGCTCATGCTGTCTCATTCCCTACCCCACCCCCTGCTTAGTCACTCAAGTCAAAAACCCAGAAGAAGCCAATCCCAGGGTGCACCAGAAGAATGTGCTTCTTTCTTTTCCTTACCCACCATACCTAATCAGCCCAAAAACTCCCCAAATTATCTCCCACTCATCCCGTCTCTCCACCTCTACACCATCCACTTAACCCATCCTCTTCCACCTGGTATTCTATTCTTGCCTCCACAGTCTCTCTACTCAAACAGCACAGCAATGTTTATAAAGTAATCAACTTTATTGAGGTACAATTCATACAACAAAATGTACATGTTTTAAGTGGATATCACTTGTCCATGAGTCTCCTTCTTGCTGGCCACACTGATCTCCTTTCTGTCCTAAGGAAACTAAGCCAGGTCTTGGAGACCTGCCTCCACCTAGACTGCTCTTCCTTGGCTCTTTCTTGTTACCTCAGCCACAGAGAACATCCCCAGCCCATTTAAAGTAGCTTCCCAGCCTGTTCCACCATAGCATCCTGTTTTATTCTCATTGTTCTGCTCACTGAATTTTTTAACATCTTCTGCCTGTGGTTATTTTTTCCTGCCTCTCCACCCTCCCAACTAGAACACAAGTCCCAGGAAAGCAGGGATTTCAGCTACAGACCTTCCATTCTGCTATTTCACGGTGTCAGATACCTGGTTTTCCTGCTGTGCCCTCTGAAATTCCACCAAACACCTGCAAAAGTTATGTATTCTGCATCTGCTTGCCCTGCAGCTTGCTCAAAGTGGGACTCAGTTTTCTTCCTCTCACTCTTGACTTGAGCCTCACCTTCCATTAGACCTCCTAATATTGTGTGCCCAGACTATCTCGGTTCTCTTCTCTTTCTCCCTAGTCAATATCCACTGCTCTCCTGGCCTTAAATACAGTCAACCTACTTATCACTCCCAAGTGCTCCAAACTTGGGTTTCCAGTGGTTCATCTACCATCCCTACCTGGAGAGCTAAAAAACACCTTCAAACAAACACCCCAAAGGTAAATCACTGAGCATGCCCTCCCTCAAAATCTGCTCCACCAACAACCTTCTCATCTTAGTTGATGCCAATGCTGTATTTCATTTGCTCTGGGCAAAACTTAGAGTCATCTTGGGTTACTCTTTGTTTCATACCTCTCATTTCACACATCCTAATTGGGCAGACTATAACTTTAACACCTCCACAGCCACGCTGGTCTCAGTCTATCCAGAATGAAGCAGCAGCTTTCCCTGCTTCCTGGACTCCATCTTTGCCCTTTAATCTCTGAATTCTTACACATCACAAGAGCAGTCCTTCAAAATCAACTCAGATCTCATTCCTCTGTTCAAAATCACCAGCGGTTCCACATCTCTCTCAGGGCAGAAATCAAAGATGTACTTTTGTAAAGGGACCAGGAATTCATTTAATGAGGTATGATAAATTATGCAGACATGGAAATGACTGTCATGAAGGAAGAAGTTTATCCTGGAAGATTCTGAGAAACAGGAGATGCAGCACTACAGGGAAGCCAGTCAAGGAAGCTCAAGCATCAGGCAGGAGACAAATGGAGCAGAAGGAAAACTTGGTCAAAGCAGTTGTTATGATTTGCATTGAAACAGAAAAGGCAGGGCAAGCAGGTTTAGGATTGCCAATCTGAATAACTTCAGCAGCCTCTGGGCCTGGGGCCTAGTTGTCTGGTTCCTGGCCCTCAGGAAAAGCAGGGCAGGTGGACAGTGGCCCAGAGTGTGGGAGCCCAGTACAGGAGGTATTTAGGCTGTGGACTCTGCACTGGTTCATTTGCATATTTACTATGTCTTGAAAGGAGCAGGCCCTACAGGTTCAGCAAGGTCCAAGATGTCAAAGCACCAAAAACATGGCATTAAGAAAGCCAGGTGCATAGATCCAGCAATTCCTTACATGAGGTATTCCCCTGGCTTTTGTGAGTGTCCTTCCCTGTTCCCATGTCTGACTCTGTTCCACACCCTGGTGTGGCCTGACTGGGCCAGACATCTGACTAGGAGCTCTTCCCCAGCTAACCATGGACTGCTCCACTGCCACCTTCTCAGAGGGTCACTCTGCCCACCCCAAGTCAAACCTGCATCTGTCTGGCCCACCCTGCACACCCAACCCGCCTCCCAGGCTCTACCTTTCCTTTATTCCTTAGCACTTATCACCCTCTAATACACTACACAATTTATTTTTGCATTTGCTGTTGTTCTGTCTGCCTTGTGAGCCCCCATGGGAAAGTCTGATGTATCCCAGCTGCCTCAAGCACAGTCTGGCCCCCAGTTGACTCTCAATAAATACTTGTCTAATGAAGGACAGTAGTTAAAGGAATTAGGATGAATGTAGATGGTCAAGTTTCAGAGGTGAATTAATTGAGGCAGTCATTTAGCTGCTTCCTGAAAGACTAAAACTATTTACAGGAAAAGAAATAACAAAGAGCCAAAGCAATCTCTTGAATGTTTTAGTTTTCTCCCATATGGTCTAAAAGCTCCAGCTAGGCCCAAAACAAAAAACAAAAGCAAAAACAAAAACAAAACAAAACAAAAAACCACGGCTTTCTTAACAAAGAGAGGCATGAGCCTCTTGGCCTCAAGTTTGTTTCTGCTGTCACATTTATGTATTATTGAGATAAAATTCCCTCACTATAAAATTTGCCCTTTAAAGTGTACAGTTTCACAATTCAGTCTCTGGACAGAGATATGCATCCACCATCACCATAATTATTTTAGAATATTTTATCACCCCAAGAAGATCCCTACACCCCTTTGCAGAACCCATACCTCCCCAAGTCCCACAGTCTTAAGCAACCACACATCTATTTTCTGTAACAAGGTGTGCAACCTTGTGTGCTTGGGTTTCCTGCTGCCACATTTGATCAGTACCTGATGAGGAACACAAACACCTGACACATGCAAAAGATAGATTTGGGTTTGACAGGCAGAAATTGAAAGCTAATCACAACTTTCTGGGCTGCTTAAATAATAAACAGGTTTCTGTTTTATTCTACAGATTTTCCTTCTTGTTCTTGTCCATCCCCATCTAGCCTTTACCCTGACCCCTGCACACAGACACACTGAGGAGGAAGGAAAAGAAAGAGAAGGAGGAACAGAGCCTGAGACCCAAGAGATCACCTGAGGTAGTACTTTGACCCATTTCAGCATGACTGCAGAACTCACTTAGTGACTTCTGAAATCCATTCTAGACTTAGATGGGCCCCTGAGGCTAAGCAGCCTCAGCCAAGTGTTAAGTTGTTCTGGGAATGTTTGCTTGGCTCCAGCTCAGGGCAGAGCCTTGCAAACAGGCCTATGTGAGCTGAGACCAGCTCTGCCAGGCCCCTGTCCCTTGGACACAGCACAGCTGAGTTTTATGCCAGGTCTGGCAGCTGTTGATTGATCACTGCATTGTGCTTGGGGGCTCTCCACCTAGTCCCAGAGTTTGGACTAAAACTACCATTGTTATGCAGTATCCACTAAAAAATTGTTGTATAAGAGAGAAATTTCTCTCCCAATCATCCATAGCTGACTGTGGCTGAGTCTGTCACTTGAACCTTAGTACATTTTTTAAGCATGTCTATTAGGCTTCTGGCAAGGGCTGTTTTGTAAACACTTTCCATCATTCCTGCATATTTTTAGCCCAAGTTCCACTGTTTAGAGAGAGACCCGGGGTCTTGCTGTCATCATAAAGAACCTGCCTTGCAGTAGGGCAGAGATGATTGCTCTGGTGTTGACAAGACGGAGAACATTGTAAAACCTGCAGAACTGGCTGCAGTCTGGCCTGCAAAGTGCCTTGCAGCTGGGATGAGAAACAGAACAAAGTGGAAACTGGGCAAAGAAGGGATAATTACCAGGGCAAGGTTCAGGACTTCACAGTTACTGAATATACAAGAAGGAAGAAGGCAGGGTGAGGGAACAAACAGGATTAGGAAGGGTGGTTTGGCAAAGTTCTTCCCCACCCCAGGTGGTTCTCATGCACACTGTGCTGATTTATTGTGGTGAGCAGGCTGGCCTCAGTCCCTCATGGGGTGCAACCTTGAGCTAGTTACTCAATCTCAAGGACTCTGAGATTCCTTTGTACCTGGAAGCCTCCTTTGTCACACATGCCAGGAACACACTAAAAAAGTTAATTAATAATAGTAAGAACCTTGGGCTGGGGGTGGTGCTCAGCAGGAGACTGCTGGCCTAGCATGCATAAAGACCTGGGTTTGATCCCCAGGACCAAAAGAAGAAGAAAAAAAAATAGTCCCACTTTTCTCCATGATAGTGGGAATCAAACCCAAGCCCCTGCCTGTGCTACCTCCGAGCTACACCTGCAAACCCTGTTACCTTTCTATTTCCCTTATGAGACTACCAATTCCTAAAAAACAGGCTTCACCTGTGAACCTGGGTGCATGTCCCCAATCTTTACTTCATCCTTATCAGGACACTTCACAAATGTTGGCTAAATTGAATGAAAATTTAGGTGAGAAGGTGAATACGGATATTAATTTTGGGAGTTCAGTTATCACTCTTTCTTGGAAAAACATTTTACTGTTGTTCAGAGACACTTGGCAATGTGATCATTCTTACAAAAGAGCAGTTTTTATGAGTTAAGTGTAGATAATCCAACCCATATGGATAAAAATTTCTCTTTAAATGCTTGACTGTGCTTTTAGAAATACAGCAGAGATGGGAAGGAGGGGAGGAAGAGAGCACTTGACAGAAGGAATTTTAGAGTTTACTGAACCAGAATGTAGGAGGGATGGAAAGTGATTTTTTGCTGAGTCCAAGGCATAACTGGATTTTGTCATTGCTAATGAGAAGCAGATATTGAAAATATGCTACAACTAGTTGAAAAATCTCTCCAGGAATTTTTTCCTGCAGACCTTTATGTTCCTCTGTGCCTGCTGACCCCAGATGCTAGCACTGCAAGATGAAAGTACCCAGTTTATCTTTCAGTTCTGCTCTATTTTGTCCTACGTACACTTGAGAAAAACTTATTAGAACTTAGCTTGCAGGGTTCATCTCTGAGAACTATGAAATGTCTAATCTCCCTACTTTTCCAGTTTACCCTCCCCCTCTGCTGCCAAAGCATTCTGTTCTGGGTCTATCTAAAAGCCAGTCTTTAATTCTTAGGCTGTGCTAACTGCCTATCAGATTTGGAGAGGGAGGTAACGGGTTCCTGCAAAATGTCAGCCAGGAAAGAAAGAAACAGCACTGAGGAAAAGGAAAGGATTTTACATTCATTCTAAAGGGGAAAGCAGAAATCCAAGTAGCCTCAAAGGAAGCTGCTCAGTCAGGGACGACACAGGTCCCACTCCTGAGAGAAGCACAAGCAGGAGGCTGCTGGTACCTGTCTGGGAAGGAGCGGCTCCTCAGGAGTCTTCCCGTAGCTCAAAGTCATCAGAGTGCAGAGATGTCCCGAAGGAACAAAACACAAAGTGTACTCAGCAATTATCCCCAGAAGAGGCTGCACAGCCTGGGCGGCCTTGGAACCATCTAACCCACAGGGCACCAGGGGTCTCAGGAGGAGCTTTCCTGCTGCTGTCACAAGAAATATATGGCTCTAGCCGGGTGTGGTGGCGAACGCCTGTAATCCAAGCGACTTGGGAGGCTGAGTCAGGAGGATCATGAGTTCAAAGCCAGCCTCAGCAACTTAGCGAGGCCCTAAGCAACTCAGTGAGACCCTGTCTCTAAATAAAATACAAAATAGGGCTGGGGATGTGGCTCAGCGGCCGAGTGTCCCTGAGTTCAATCCCTGGTTCAAAAAAAAAAAAGAAATATATGGCTCTGCGATGCTCCAAAGCACTGAAGACAAAACCCAACCCTGCAGTCCACCAAGGCAGTCCCGCAGCCCCAAATCTGGAGCAGTTTCCTGCAGGGCACTGGCAGGCCTAAAACACGGTGGCTTGGTCTTCCTTCTGCCCACCTCTCCTTCCCCACCCCAACTCTCAGATCCCATCACTTTTTTCAAGTTTTCTGGCTCAGTAAAATCCCCTGACCCAAGGAACTTCAGAAGACACAGTTGTGACTGGATTTTGTCAGGTAGTGACAAAAAGAACTGTACACAAACTTTACAGTGTCAGTGATGAATTTGTTCCTTGTGAGGAAAAGGATAGGGATTCTGAAACTATGTACACACTAGGCTCAAATAAGTAACTGCATGGTAGACAGGAACCAGGTTTCTCCCTGCTAGGGAAGAATGACCCAAACGAGGCATGAATGAACTTGTGGTGTGGGACTGGTGTCACAGAACACATTGGGGCTAACGTGAGCTCCTGGTGTTTTGAAAAATACACATGCAGTGAGAAAGCTACAGAAGCAAATGCAGATGTGCATATGTGCATGGATTACTGTACACACAGATAACTCCACGTCCTGTAAACAGGAAAGGTCTAGAAGCTCCTAGGAGTGGAATGGAAAATGCATGATGGGCCTAAACATCTTTGCAGCATCAAAAAGTGAGGAAATGCTAAAAAAAAAAAAAATAGGTGGCAGGCTGTTGAAAGGACAAAAGGAGCAAAGCTGGAACAATATGAGCAATGAAACATATGATAGTACTAAACTATAAGCCCCCAAATACAGTACTAATGAGTTCTTATTGATAAAAAATAAATACAGATAAGTAACTTTATTACTGAGCCCAATAAGTGACTGGCAAGGCCTCATTGTACAAGTGTATGACAGTCAAGTAAATAAAACACTTCTAAATGAAAAAAATAAATGAGGTTTTCAATGAAAGAAAAAAGGAACAATATTAGTCAGGCACAGTGACACACACCTGTAATCCCAGTTACTTGGGAGACTGAGGCAGGAGGATCACAAGTTCAAGGCTGGTCTCAGCAATCGCAAGGCTCTTGGCAAGACAGCAAGACCTTGTCTCAAAATAATAATTTTGTGAAAAGGTCTGGGGAGGTATCTCAGTGGTAAACACCCCTGGTTTCATGCCTAATACCAAAAAAATAGATAAAAAGTAAATAAAGGACACATATCTTTTATAAGAGTTAAGGGACTTTGAGCATTTTTTATTTTGCATGGGTATATTTAAAATATAAGCTCTTTCCCATTCAGACCAGCAAGTTGAGGATTAGACATGTAAAGAACTTTATGTACCTTTATCCCATCTACAGTGGTTTTATACTGAAGTACTGAACTATTCAGCTTCAGGACAAGTGGAGTAGAATGCTCCCATTTCATCCAAAAATAGCCTGCCTCTCACTGGTCACTAGCTCAAGTCTTGACTCCCTTTAGCATAGACCCAGGAGGCTTCTTCAACCCTTCTCCAGGCTCTGTCAACTCTGCCAGTGGTCCCCAAGATACTGATCTTCAATCCACATGTGACTGAACAAAAACAGCAAAACCATTTAAAAATAATAATCATGAAAAACTGAGGTGGGAAGGCAGGGAGAGAAGGAAATTCCAAAATTCACAAAATTTTCACATGCTTTCAAATAAAATTTTCTGTGATATTTTCCAGGCATTTTAAACCCCCAAATATCCCCTTATGGCTTAGATTTTGCTTTTAAGTATTTCTCCCCCCGAAACTTTCTCTCGTCTGTCTACATTCCTTGCTTTCTCCCTCTATCTAGCACTAATGTCTCCAGCAATCCTCAACCATTCCACCAGCTCACTTCTCCTTGCCCTTTCCCTGATCTCTGAACTATTTCCTGTTCTCTGTTTTTGTGACCCTAATGTCATCCTTCCCACAAACTAACTGCCACTTAAAAATAAGCCAGAACCACAACAATCCAACTATCCCCAAATCCACAAACCTAGAAATTTGCTTGCCCTTGTGAATCTCACTATCCCTCCCCAACTTCACCCCACCCCTACCATGTGCAGCAGGGGAGATCTTTGACAGGCCATGGATGGGAGCAAGGGTGGCTCGCTGACTCCGTTTCTACGAGTGTTATGCATAGAATGAGTGCTCAGTAAATATTTTGTGTCTCAAACTCAAAAACCATGCTAGGATTCTCCTGGAGTTACAGAATATGCCGCTGGTCACACAATGGTTGTTTTTAAAAATAAAAGAAAAGGAAACATTGAAAAAGAAAGTCACAGTAGATTTTTGAGGGTGTGGAAAAGATGACAGACACATCACCTATTGCTTTTGGAGGTATAAACTGGTACAATTTCCACAGAGGCTATTTGGTAATATTTGCCAAATTTTGATGTATACATATCCTTAGACCCAGGAATTCCATTCTTCAGTAATCATCCTACAGATAGACTGGTTTGAGTATAAAATTATGCATTTACAAGTATATTATTTGTCTTACATATTCATCAATGGTGACCTGGTTAAACAGATCATGTATCTGCACAGTGGAATAATGTGCAAATGTTTAAAAAGAAACAGACTGTTGGAGGTGCAGTGGTGCATGACTACAATCCCAGACTCAGGAGGCCAAGGCGGTGAGTTCGAGGTCATCAGCAGCAGCATAATAAGACCCTTTGCCAAAATATTTTTGAAAAAAAAAGAAAGAAAATGAAAAAGGAAAAATAAAAAAAAAAAAAAACAGGCAGAAGCAGATACAATGTAAGTGACCAAAACAACATGTAGAATAGTGAGCATAACACATTATCATTACCATTTATGTAAATGTGTGTGTGTGTGTGTGTGTGTGTGTATGCGCAATGTTTATAAACACAGAATATTGCCCATAAGATGCCCAGGAAACCTTGGTGTGATTGTATTAGACATAATTAGATGCAATGCAAAACAAAGAAAAAAACTTACTTTTTCCTTCTATAGCTTTAAAAGTTTGTTCGTGTAATTTATTTACCTATTCTTAAAAATAAAATAGCATGCAAGGACTTGTTACCACCCAAACTCCCCAGTGTCACCAATAATAATAAAATATTAAAAACACATCTAATTTTTATCTCTAATAACATTTGGAGGGAAGGCAGGAGGTGTAAATTGAATCTGGACCATCGTGGGCCTGGTCTGACTTGTTCCTCAGAGACACACAAAAGAAGAACAAGAAACAGTCCCTACCATAGGGGAAAATGATGAGTAAACACTGGCAATGCCCTCAGGAAGAACACAGAGAAGTGGGAAAATGTTACCTGTCCACACACACCAGTACCCCATGGAGTCAGGAAAGGGCCCCACCCTGGAGCAAGAGGTTCCTGGGGAAGCATCCATGGAGTGCCAGGGATTCTGCCCCAGGAAACCATGTGTTCATTACTCATGTGCCAGCACCTTTAGGAGCATGATTCCGGCCCCAAGGATTTGAGGGCAACAGTCTAACAGGAACACAGAAGGGACTTGGTCAATGTTCGGGAAGTAATATTTATTCTTCGTCAAGTCATACCATGCCAGCTGTTAGCTCATGACTCATGACAAATATGGGTGGAGGGAGGGAGTTGCCAGGGAAGTGTTATAAATTCTACAAGTCAGCTCATGTGACAAGGGATGCCAGGGACAGTGTTTGTGTGCTCCTACTGCTCCCTGGGCTTTCAAAGCCTGCCACATCTTGGCCACACTCCCCTGAATGCTTAGTCCCACTTTCAAATGATCTCCCCACTCCCCACCCCTGCCTTCCTGTAGGCTCAGTCCCCTGGGTGGACTTGCTCCAGAGCATGCTCCCTGCACATGCCCTCCCACCTGGCCAAGTCCCAAATACTACCTTCTCCATGAAGCCTTGTCCTCCAACTTCCACTTAGAGATTGTTATTATTAGCATTATAGAGTTTCACTCTTAACTACTTTCTAATCTCATAATGCACTGTAGTTTTCATTCCCCAACAACTTACAGGCTTTTTGAGGGCAAGGCTGGGCATTATTCTACTCTGGTATCTTCTCAGCCTGTCAGATCCCTTCTCAATAGTTTTTGAACAACTGAATGATGTAATCCCCCTCCCTAATCCTGACAGGATTAGCCATTTTCACTGAGGCCTTGGGGATTTTTAGGAATGTGAGCCCTGCTAATCCTTAAAGGGCTACTGACAGAGAAAGAGCAAGGAAAATAAAGAAGAGAGCAGTTTGTCCCTGGTCACAGTCCTCAGAGGCAAGTTGGCTGAGGAAAACTCAATGGAACAAGTTCCCCTGGAGACCTGGCACTTGGGCAACACTGGGTAACATCTCTGTTCAAGTAATGGCTTTGTCTCAGCTAACACCTAAATCTTCTAGTCCCATGAGGGCACCAGGGCTACTCTCTGAGAGCTGTGCTCTGTGATCTTGTTTTTTCCCAGCCCTGATGTCCTTTGTGTGACCCTCTTCTCTGTCTCTGTAGCCCCCACATCACATCCCAGTCTGAGAGTTAAGAAGAAGCACCCACCCCAACTCTGTGTAGAGAAACCTCAGCACAAACAGCCAGCAGTTCAGTCTGGTGAGAGTCAAGCCCTGGTACAGGTTCACACCACAGTCAGGTCTTAGGTCCCTTCTGGTCTTTGCTGGGAAACCTGAGCTCCCACCCATTCCAAATCCAAGTGTAAACTCTTCCATTTACATACACACACATACACAACATGCATGTATGCAGACATCCTGTTGAGTGTGTGTGTATAGGAAAATTAGGTCATTTTTATCCAGATCCTAGGTCCAGACTGGTCTTAGGTAAACACTGAGCCCCTTATAGCTCTATCAGCGCTTTGTATACTGTCCATGCACTTGCAATGAGCTGATCTTGCCCAACACAAACAAACCCTTGCCCACCTCTGCTTGATGTTCAACACCCTCCACCCAGTTCCACTTTGGCTTGAAGGACTCTGAAGCTGCTTTGGTGTTTCCTTTCATAGCATAGTAGCAGTTCTCAATGTTACGTCAGCTTTAAAAATGCCCATTACTGCCCAGTCACTGTGATGTACACCTGTAACCCCAGCAATTTTGGGAGGGTGAAACAGGAGAATTGCAAATTCAAGACCAACCTGGGCAATGCAGGGAGACCCAGTGCCAAAATAAAATTTTAAATTTTAATTTAAAGGCTGGGAATGAAGCTTAGTGGTACAGCACCCCAGAGTTCAGTTGCCAGTACTGAAAAAATAAATAAATAAAACCACCCAGCAATGTGCTGGGGCTGTGAGCCCGTGGCAGAGTGTGTGCTTAGCAAATGTGCAAAGCTCTGGGTTCTATTTCTAGCACCACAAAACAATAAATAAATAAAAATTTTAAATGTCCAACACCTTGGTAAACAAACGTTTTCTTCACTCCTGTACTACACTTTTGACACCAAATGTGTGGTTCCCCCTTGTATTAAGGAACTCTGACATTAACTGCCCAGAGTTAGTGCAGACCCCACAGATAAGAGACTCAGTCCCTCAAGACTCCCCCACTTCACATGGCAGTTGCAAGGCTCAGGACCAACTCAGAATTCTGACTGACTGGCTATAAACTGTGGAACCCAAACTCCTTGGGTTCAAGAATTTGCTAGAATGTCTCACAGAACTCCAGGGGATGGAGCTGAAAGTTCCAACCCCTCTAGTCACATGATTGGTTCCTCTAGTGACCGGCCTCATCCTCTATGAGTTATCTAATTGATATAAACTCAGGTATGCTTGAAAGAACATCAGCATGAGAAATAAAAGACTTTTCTTCCACCTCTACCACTTAAGAAACTAAGGGTTTTAGGAGCCCTGTGCCAGGAACTAGGAACAAACACCAATTACATATATCTTATTATATTGCAATACTGAAACTGGGAAAGGAAAAATTTCACCACTCCTTGCACTCCATTAAAGCTCAGGAGGCAGGTTGGCAAGGGAAATCAGGTTTTATTCAAAGCTGGCTTTGAGGAAGATAGAGACCTTTCTGCCTCAAATCTCCATTTTCTGAGACTCAGGGATGCAGAAAACTTTTATGAGAGGGAGGAAGTGTGCAGTGGGACAAAGGCAAGAATTTCACTAAATTCAGCCTCTTCCAAGACATCCTGACCTTCCTTGTCTCCAAAGCCCTGAGTCTCCCTTGCTCCTTATCACATCAAAGAGAACCCCAACCTCCTGGTGCCAGCACCTGCATCTTCTTTTTAGATAAAAACAGTATCTTTTGAACTGAGGAGAGGAGAGGCATTACAGAAGGCTTTCTTTAGAATTTAAAATACCATCAACGTGGACCTCATAGAAATAGAGCAAGCAATCATGAAATTCATTTGGAGGAATAAGAGACCCAGAATTGCTAAAGCAATCCTTAGCAAGAAGCAATCCTTAGCAAGCAGGGGGTTTCACAATACCAGACCTCCAACTATACTACAGAGCAATAGTGACAAAAACAGCATGGTATTGGTACCAAAATAGACAGGTAGATCAATGGTACAGAATAGAGGACACAGAGACAAACCCAAATAAGTACAGGTATCTCATACTTGACAAAGGAGGCAAAAACATGCAATGTAGAAAAGACAGCCTCTTCAACAAATGGTGCTGGGAAAACTGGAAATCCATATGCAGCAAAATGAAACTAAACCCATATCTCTCACCCTGTACAAAACTCAAGGACCTAGAAATCAGACCAGAGACTCTGCACCTAATAGAAGAGAAAATAGGTCCAAATCTTCATCATGTTGGCCTAGGACCAGATTTCCTTAACATGACTCCCAAAGCACAAGAAATAAAAGCACGAATAAATGATTGGGATAGAGTCAAACTAAAAAGCTTCTTCTCAGCAAAGGAAACAATCAGCAATGTGAAGAGAGAGCCTTCAGAGTGGGAGAAAATCTTTGCCACACACACTTCGGACAGAGCACTAATCTCCAGAATCTACCAAGTACTCAAAAATCTTTACACCACGAACACCAATAACCCAATCAATAAATGGGCCAAGGAAATGAACAGACACTTTACAGAGGAAGATCTACAAGCAATCAACAGATTTATGAAAAAATGTTCAACATCCCTCGTTATAAGAGAAATGCAAATCAAAACCACCTTAAGATTTCATCTTACCCCAATTAGAATGTCTTTTATCAAGAACACAGGCAACAACAGGTGTTGGCGAGGATGTGGGGAAAAGGGTACACTCATACATTGCTGGTGGGAGTGCAAGTTGGTGCAGCCACTCTGGAAAGCAGTGTGGAGATTCCTTAGAAAACTTGGAATGGATCCACCATTTGACCCTGCTATCCCACTCCTTGGCTTATACCCAAAGGACTTAAAATCAGATTGCTACAGTGATGCAGCCACATCAATGTTCATAGCTGCTCAATTCACAATAGCTAGATTATGGAATCAACCTAGATGCCCTTCAGTAGATGAATGGATAAAGAAACTGTGGTATATATACACAATGGAATATTACTCAGCCATAAAGAAGAATAAAATTATGTCATTCGTAGGTAAATGGATGATGTTGGAAACTGTTATGCTAAGTGAGATCAGCCAATCCCAAAAATCCAAAAGCCGAATGGTGTCTCTGATAAATGAACGATGATGCATAATGCGGGGGGGAAAGGTGGCAAGAATGGAGGAAAGATAGCTAGCATAGAGGGAAGGGAGGGGTGGGGGCGGGTGGGGGGTAAAATTAATAACAGAGTGTGTGACAGATACCATTGCCCTGTGTACATGCATGAACGCACAGATGGTGTGACTCTACTTTGTGTACAACCAGTGAAACAATAGCTGTACTCCATTTGTGTTCAATGAATCAATAAGTAAATTTAAAATAAAAAAAAAAAAAAAAAAAAAACAGAAAAAAAAAGAAGAAAAAAAAAATAAATAAAATAAAATAAAATACCATCAACTGAGCCCACTGGAGCAAGCCTGTAAATCTCAGCAATTCAGGAAACTGAAGCAGAAGAATCACGGGTTCAAGGTTAGCCTGGGTAACTTAGCAAGACTGTCTCAAGATAAATAAAAAGAGCTGGGGCATGGCTCAGTGATATGGCACCTCTGGGTTCAATCCCCAGTATTACTTAAAAAAAAAATGTTAGAATACCATGAATAAAGAAGGCTAAAGATGGAGGAATAGATTAGGGAAAGGTCAGTGGGGAAGGAGGAAGAAAAATCTTGAGGAAATACTTTTGTTAAAAAAACGCTTCCCTGACTGAAATTGAATTCCATGCATGTGGAAAATTCCAGTTTGTCAGGATAAACCCAACTACTATGTATAACAATAAAGCCCTAGTTAAAGATTTAAAAAAAAAAAAAAAAAAAAAACTAAAGAAAAAATGCC
Organism: Glaucomys volans; assembly: GCA_020662805.1. NCBI lineage: Eukaryota > Metazoa > Chordata > Mammalia > Rodentia > Sciuridae > Glaucomys > Glaucomys volans. The sequence goes on from JAJEJO010050530.1 coordinate 64,128, forward strand.
TCCCCAAATAGCTTTCTTACAATATTACACTTTCTTTACTGTGCAGCAATTAAATTGGCATCTCTGGATGTGAAACCTAGAAATCAGAGGTTGTTTCGTCGCTTTTTAAGATATCCAAGTGGATTCACTTTGTAGGCACGGTTGTGGAGTAACTGGCTGAACTTTTAGGATGCTTTTGGCTATGAGGATGCTTTTGGCTATGAGGAACAGAAAATACCAGGTCAACAACAGAAGGCACAAAGATGGAGCAGTTCAGGAGTTGGATAGCCCCATAATGCAAGGCTTCTTCAGGGTACAGGGCCCTTCCCATGCCTGCTGAGAGGCTCCCACTGGAGCATGCCTCCTCCTGGGGAGGTCCCACTCCAGCATCACATCCTCACCTACGAGGTGCACAGGCAGGAAGAGGAACCAGTGAACTGACCAAAGTGGCCAAACTGCCAGCTTCTTCACACCCTCTGGCTGGTGCCTTTCTGCACTTGTCACCTTGCCTGGTCTCTTTTTTTTTGGGGACTGGGGATTGAACCCAGGGGCACTCCACCACTGAGCCACATCCCCAGCCCTATTTTGTATTTTAATTAGAGACAAGGTCTCACTGAGTTGCTTAGGGCCTCCCTAAGTTGCTAAGGCTGGCTTTGAACTAGCGATCCTCCTGCCTCAGCCTCCCAAGTGCTAGGATTACAGGCGTGCACCCGGCTGCCTGGTCTCTTTTCAGCGAGATCATTAGCTTATCTGAGACTCATTTGTAATTTTGATCCCTTCTGGTCTCAGGGTATTCCTGTTACTCTGAGATTCAAAGTAAGACTCATTGAACTCCAAACTGAAAGGAAATGAAAGGATGGAATTAAGGAGGTAGTTGCTGCCTACTGGCCACCTATAACCCTTTAGATTCCAATGACTTACTATACTAAAGAATCACTTTCTGAGGCAGCAAGATCAAGCAAGGCTGCCACGTGCAGGCTGTGCTGGGTGGGAACCTGCCCATCTCTGTGCCCCTCCCCTCACTGCCTGGGTAGTCTTCCAACCAGCATTCCTCAGCCTCAGCTGCACACTAGAATTGTAGGCCATTGAAAGAACACTTGTGTCCAATGCTGGCTCTGTGGCACAGACCTGTAATCCTAGCTAATTCAGAGGCTGAGGCAGAGGATCCCAAGCTCAAGGCAAGCCTGGGTGACTTAGTGAGACCTGTCTCAAAATAAAATTCAAAAGAGTAGGAATGTAGCTCAGTTCTTGCCTAGCATGAGAAAGACCCTGGGTTCAATCCCTAGCACCACACACAGAAAAAAAATTATGTTCAGGGCCACCTGCAAAGATTCTGACTTAACTGGCGTAAGGTGAAGCTTGCACATTGTTATGGGCTGAGTACTATTCTCCCAAAATTCTTATGCTGAAGCCCTAAAACCCAGAACCTCTGAATGTGACTGTATTTGGAGATAGAGCCAATAAAGAGGTGACTGAGGTAAAATGAAGTCATTGGGAAGGTTCTAATTCTATACAACTAGTGACCTTCTAAGAAGAGGAGAGGAAGACACCGACACACACAGAGGGAGGACCGCATGGTCATCTGTATGCTGGGCAACACCTCCTCATGGGCAGGGGAGAGGCAGCGGGGCACAGGCTCCAGTATCACATCTACAAAGCCAAGGAGAAAACAACCTGCAGACACTTTATCTCAAACTTCTAGCCCTTAGAGCAGTGAGAGAACAGAGGTATGTTTTCAAAGTCACCTGTGGTCCTTTGTGGGGACAGACATAGTAGATTTTTCACATGAATATGTGGTTCTAATGCACAGCAAGGTGAAGAGCCCTGGTTCCAGATTCTGGTTTGAAAGTCACATTTCTGAGAAAACAGATGCCTGGATCCTGCCCACAAGAGTTCAGATTTATTTGATCAGATGTGACAATAGGTCAACAGTGTATTTGCAGCTCCCCCAGATAATATGCCCCCATCCCCCAACCCCACCCTCATACCCCACCCAACCCCACTCTGCAGGGTAATGACAACTCAACTCCTTTCTACCTTCCTCAGCTCCTGGCACAGTCACAGGGTCCCCAGCAAGGAGCAAGGGGCCTCACATTCCTGAAATGCTTTTCTTGTCTTTGTGATCCAGAGCAATTTATCTGGATAAAGACAGATAGATGCTTTAAAATGAAACTCCTGAAAGGGCAGGATGGGGATGGGAGGGTTATCTACAGTTAAGGTTTAGCTGAACACTTTCACTAGAATTGCTTTCTTCTTGATGCTTAGCTAATTTGATTACAATAAAAATTGGGAATTTTGGTTGAGGGAATAAGACTGTTGTAAACTATAAAACAGAAGGTAAAAATCATGCCTCCTTTCCACCACATTAGCTCTCCCCAAAGTAACCACTATTAGTCATTTCTTATGTGCCCTTCCAGAAGAAAAGTTTTGTGTCTATACCAGCGTATGAATAGACTTTACATTTTTACATAAATGGGAATACATGCACACACATGCACGCCATATGTCACATGCTTTGGATATTGTTTTTTACTAAATGACATATTGCAGTTAAATTCTTACCTTTGGTTTTCACATATTCACATCTCTCTCATTTAAAAAACTGAATCTGACTCTGGCTGGGATGGAGCTCAGTGGTCAGACACTTACCTAGCACAGGCAAGACCCTGGGTTCCAGCCCCAGCAACAGGGGAAAAAACGAAACTCTTTCTCTCTCTTCACTGGATCCAAACCACCATGTTATATGAGTTCTCTGTATCCTGGTCTGGTTCTGTTTAGCTCTTTCCCATCCTGCAGCTGTCCCCATTGACAAGCCATTGCTGAGGTTCCCAGTGATCTCCAGGGCATTGTTCAGTCCTTGCAGAACTCAATGATAGTGCCATCAGAGCCTGCTGTCCATCACTCTTTCCTTAAGTTACTTCCCCTCTCTCCTGCTGCCCACTGCCTCCCTAGTGCCATCTTTGTCCTTGTCCACCTGCTCATTGCAATTGAGGCTCCTCAGGCTCTGATCAAGGCCCACTTCTCTTCTTTTCTACCTAGCACAGTGATTACTGCATTGTGATTAGACTCTTGGCTGAACCATTCAACAGTGGATGAAGAAATGAAGAACTGTGTTTAGGGAATCTTTCCCATGTCAGCATGGACTTTCCTGGCTCATTCTTTATAATGGCTGGTGGAGTTCAGTTTTATAAAGAAAGTGAGATCTAACCAGTTTTCCTGTTGTTAAACCAAGGACTGAGGTAAATATTCTTCTACAGAGATTTTGGTCTATGCTTCATGGCAAATTTCTATGAAGAAACTGCCGAGTCAAATGGGTATGTATTTTAATTTTTGTAGAGAGTATGAAATTGCTTTCCCAAATGTGTGTTTCATTGTACTCTCCCCACAGTGTATGGGACAGATCACTTGTCCTCCCCCACCTCCACCTCTATTGCAGGAGGTCATCCTTGAAGATGCTTATGGATCTAAGAAGTGAAAAATGATCTGACAGTTTTGATTTGCATTTTCCTCCACTATGATCCTGGTAATAGTGATGTTTAGGAACAAGAATACGCAGTCCTCAATTTTTGCCTTAGGTAGGGTGCATGAAGAGTGAACTGCTTTCAATAAAGCAGGCTGCCTGCCCTTATATGGCTGCCACAACACTCCACATTAGCAATTTCGTTGTGGTAGTGGTTTTTTGTTTGTTTGTTTTGTGTATGTTTTCGCAATCCTAGGAATTGAATTCAGGGTTTCAATATGCTGTGCGAGTGTTGTGCATTCCCAGCCATCCCCATTACCTTCTGAGGGAACTGAGGGAACCAGGGCATGAGGAAGAGCTGGGTTAGATAGGAACACCCATCCCAGGTAGCTCAGAGAAGGTGGGGGATCTCTCCAGACAGGTGCTTCTTTCTACTAGTCATGCCCCAATTCTGCTTCTGACCTGGACTGACGCTTACTGTGAGGTCTTTGGCAAATTCCAGCAGAAGTGCTTGGGGCCTTGATTTCCCCTCTGAAGACTCTGCCTGGGGAGTCACTGGTCTGTGTTGTCAACCATCACATCCTGAAGTCCTGGGCACTGCAAGGCACATAGCAGGCACACTATTTGATATTTGTTGAGTACATTAGTGAATGGGGTGGGTGGGTTAGGGGATCACCCATGGGTCAGCATCCCCTGTGGGTCCAGGTAACAAGCCCTGACATCGCAGAAACCCTTTCTTCTTTCCCACGTGGCAGCCTAGGTTGGTGGCTTCCCAGTGGACACAGGATAAGACTTTTGGGAGGAGTCGCTTCCTTCAGGTCCCCTGTTGCCAGGGTTTGGATAAGTTAGTACACCTCTACCTGCCTCTGTTTCCAAAGCTTTAAAAAGGAGTAAGAATAAGATCTATATCAAATGTTAGTGAATGGGGTAAATGTGTTAATTTGAAGTATTTAAAATAATTCCTTTCTCTATTAATATACAGTCAACAAATATTCTTATCATCATCTTAACCTCCTACCACCACCGCTCACCCACTAAGCCTGTCCATTTCTGTTTCCAACCCAAGCAAATGCCTACCACCTCCTCCACCCCTCCTGGTAACCAGTCCAATATAGCACATAAAAATACAGCTAAATCTGATTCAGATAAAGAACAATAAGATACTTAGTGTAAGTACATCTCCTGTAATATTTGGAATATATTGAAACATTTTAAATTATTTATCTGAAATTCAATTAGGCATCCAGTTGAAATTTTACAGGATTTCCTGTGTTTTAATCTAGCAAATTTCCTACCATATTCATCGTCAAGATCCTCCTCCTTTTCCCCAACAGAAAATTATCCTCTTTCTACAATATTTTGAATTATTTTCAAATCATGATCTCCCTATTTATGGTAAAGTGTTTATTCTTTTCAAAATAATGTCTCCTTGCACTAGTTACTGTTTCCTACACTTGTTTGATTAGAAGAAGAGCCTGGGGTCCAGGACCCCATCCCAGACTAACCAGATCAGAATCTCCAAGTCTTGGGAGTCCATATTTTTAACAAGTTTCTCAGGACAGAAAAGTTCAGGAAATGTTAGGAAAGAGTCCACCTCTCTGCTCTGAAGAACAGAGTACAATACTCCCAGTGTGGACTTTTGATCTCCACTGGGCTTGAGGAACATGGGGAAAGGTACGCTGCAAGTAGTAAGTATTGAATGAACATCACGTAGTAAATGCACCATGAATCTCCACTGCCTGAATGAAGACCAAGACACCATAAAAAAACCAAAAGGGTGTTGGGAACAAAAGAAGTCCAAGTTATAGGAACCTTGTGGGGCTTGCCGATCTCTGCAGGGATGCCAGATCACTGCAAATGAGTCCTGGAGGCCTGACTACTGTCTCTCAATAACCCAGGACTTCACCTCCTGGTGGTTTCTCCATCCTTAGCACTGTAGGAATTGTTGCCATTTGTGCAGAAGTATGTGTGCTTATATGTACATATATGTTCAACTTCCATAGATAATCCCATATACATACATATATACATACTTATATGTAGTTGATCCTCATTAATCACATATTCTATATTTGCAAAGTCACCTACTCTCTAAAATTTATTTATAACTTCATAATCAATATTCATGGTGTTTTTGTAGACAACATAGTGTTTTTGCAGACGTACAAAGAATGGCAAAAGCTTTGAGTCATTTGACATGCAAGTTTCAAAATACTATGGTTGGAATCTTAAATGTCCCTCAAAGGCCCATATGCTAAGGTTTGGTCCCCAGCCTGTGGCACTGTAGGAAAGTGGTGGAACTTTCAGCAGGTGGGGCCTAGCAGAGAAAGTTAGGTCTTGGGGGTGTGCCTGTGAAGGTGATATTAGGACCCCATCCTCTCCCCTCTCTCTTCCTTCCTATTCATCATATGATGAGTCCTTTCTTTGGCTACACACTCCCTGCCATGATGTTCTGCTTTCCCACAGGCCCAAAGGTAACAAGACCAAGCAACGAGGGACTATCTTAGTCCTCTATTTTGAGCCAAAATCAACCATTAAGTTGATTTTTCTCAATAATTTTGTCATAGTGATGGACAGGTAACACACCAGCTAAAGTCAAACAAGACCATGCCGTGGCTTTTTGCTCCAGCTTTCCTACTATGAGCAAAGGTCTTTCCTTGGTCTAGGTAGTGAGGTGTTGTTTTACATTTTTGTGCTTTTTGTTGGTGATTTTGTTATTTAACCTGGTCCCTAGTTTGGAAGTGGCATCTAGTATCCCTAAATGCAGGAAGGCTAAAATGTGCCTTAAGGTTAAAAACATGAACCAGAAAAGCTTTTTTCAAGTGTGAGAATAATGTTGTTGGCAAAAGTTCAAGGTCAATGGATCAACAATATATATTAAAAAGGTATCTTTAAATAAAAACACACATAAAAAAGTTACATACTTATGGCAAAAAAAAATGCCATCACTACAGGCTCTCAGGACCTAATTCTGTGTTTCCCCTAGGAGCAATGGTTCTATACTTGTTAATTCATTGAGGTAACACTAATAGAACAGAGCCTGTGTGTAAGAACCACAGGAGGAAGGCAGCTCTCCTGCCTGGTTCCTAGTCAGACCGGGTCTCTGAGCTTAGGGAGAGCGCCTTTCTGCATTTGCAACTCCAGTGTCTACAAGGCATGACACCTGGCAGGCCCCCACAAGTGTTTGTGGAACGCTGAATGAATGAAGGGTTCTAATTTTGCTGAGTTCCACCTGGTGGGCACTGCTCTCGGCAAGCTTCCTAGAGCTCCATAGCTCCAAGGCAATGGGGCCTTCCCTGAGCCCATGCAGACCAGCAGAGAACTATCCTTCAACCTGGCCTGCACCCTGGACCCCACCAGTGTATGCTCCCCTCTGTGGAAGCTAGTAGGAAAGGGAGAGAAAAGGAAAACAGTCACAGTATACAGGCTATGCATTCTCTGGCACAAATTGAGAAAAATCTGGCCTATTGTTTATGATTCTTTGGTGCTGCTTTCTCAATGCAAATAAATGTATTCAAGGAATTAAAATCATGCAAAGGTAGACAATAAATCTGAATGCTTTTCCTGGGTTAAGCTAGTTAGGGAAACATCAACCACAGCCAGGAGGCTTTTCTGACCTTGATGACCAACTGGACTTTGTGAACCCTAGCCATGCCAAGTGAGCAGACTCACTCTGAGCCCACAGGACAGATGTGGGCAACACTCCAGACACAGTAGGGGCGACAGCCAAAACTAAATGAATGTGTCCCTTCAGGGAAGAGAAAGCAGGTTGTGGGCTCTTGGAAATCCTCCCAATACCCCTTTGACTCACAGTTAACCTTCTGACAAAGTAGATTCCTGGGCCGTGAATATCTGGGATCCTCCATAATTTTTGCCTTTGTGGGCCTTTTAAAAAGCACATCTCCTCAGCTAAAACAGAATGAAAGATCAAACCTATTTTTAGCTAAAAAAGATTTTAAAAGGAAAAAAAAAGACCCTTGCCTTAAGAATTATTTGGTCCTGTCCATTCTGAGTGACAGGACAGTGGGGAGATGTTGCTAAGCAACACTGCACATCCTTCCCCTCTGGAAAGCAGGCTCATCTCCTAGCAACAGGCTGCCTGGCGTGACTCTCCCACTGCCTGATCAGCCTGTTTCACTCTTCTCTGGGCACAGTAACAGCTGGATCTATTGAGCACCCAGGTTTGTAGATCCGAAGATGAGGCTTCTGCCTCCAGAGAGGGTCTAGCCCAATATAGGGCAAGATGCAGAAATAGATGAATACACTAATGTGACAGTTACTGAACAAAATACTATATTATCCAAACAGCACCAGAGTTCTCCAATGGGAGGGCACTGGCAATATTTGGAAAAGTAACTTGGTAAACTGCTAGGATAGAATTTGGCACACCAGAGCTTAGGTGTTATCAGAGGAATTAGGTTGGGAGCTCTTGAAAGAAAGGGAAGGGGTGGAAGAATGAGAATGGAGGCCTGATCATGAGAGATCCTGGCAGGAGGACCCTGTTGAAGAGTGATATGAATTTTAAGTACTTTGTTTTTGTTTATTCATTCATTCACTTATTTTCATGGTACTGGGAACTAAATCCAGAGCCACTCCTACTACTGAGCTTCATCCCCAGAATTTTTATTTTTTTATTTTGAGACAGGATCTCACTAAGTTGCTGAGGCTAGCCTTAAACTTGTGATCTTTCTGCCTCAGCCTCCCAAGTTGCTGGGATTGCAGGTGTGCACCACCATACCCAGTAAGTGCGTTGCTTTTAAAAGTACCTGCAGTGACCCACAAATCTTTAGTAAACACTCTGTAGCTTCCAATAGGATTCTGTTCACTTTAACCTTGGCCATGGGAGGAGTATCAGAGGGAGCTCTGATTCCTGATGGGTTGATGCCAGGTAGAAGTAAAAAAAGAGTCATGGTATAGAGAAAAGAACAGCTTGGTCAAGGCTGGGAACTGACACAAAGGTGACCTTCAGAACACAGGACCCTTCCTCCACAATCCAAAGGAACCTTGGATAGGTCAAGCTGGATATGAATGGATTCTCTCTAGGTCTTGTGGGGTGGTGAGAGCCCTGGCTGTTCTGCAACAAAGCTGAGAGGAATGGAAAAGTGCCTAGAGAGGGTGATGTCCCACTCCAAACCAAATCCTGAAGGAGAAGACAGGAGGAGGTGCTCATGAGAAGGGACACAAACAAAGGCAGAGTGAACAATGGGCCAATCTGCAAATTAGGTAGAAATCTCAGAAAACAGAGAGTTGGTCTTAACACAAGAGGGCCCCGGTAGTAGGCAGTTGAATGAAAAGTCTCAGTCATGACATTTTAGCTTCTGAGAAGATATCTACATTTTCTTTTAAATGCAGATCTCACAGACAGATGGCCCTGTCTGCCTTCAAATGCAATGCTGTGTCCAGAAATAGATGATAGAAAGATGATAGATGATATAGACAGATTGATTGATTGATAGGAAGAAATTATAGATGCAGATAGACAGATGTTGATGAGAGAGAGACAGGTGAGAGATACCAAAGAGAAAATGACCATCTCTCAAGAGGAAAGCAAAAGGAAAGTCTAAGCATACTCTCTGAGCAGCCTCTGACTGGGTGTGCCCAACACTTACAGAAGAATTGAACTTTGCCTAAGTGAGAACTGCACAGTACTTCTATTACTAGTACATCATTTGTCTCCTATTTTGCTAAGAAAAGCAGGCATTTTCTTGGGAAGACCAAGACCCCCTCCTTCCAAAAGTCTCCTCTGTCATGGCAACCTGCTAACATTATTGCTTCTGCTCTGGTAAAGGTAATCTCAGCACTCCAGGCAAAATTGACTCCTCTACCTGGAATTGCTGAAAAGATGGAAAGTTTGCTTGACAGTATTGAACAGCCTGGCCTCAGGGGGTGGGTGTGTTCAATGTGTCTGCACAAGTCTTTCTCTGGGATTCCCTTCTATGGCTTTGAGGCCATTACATTGTACTCAGCAATGTTACTTAAACAGAAAATGTTGAGAAAGGGCCCAAGAGGGTGTGTCCAGGATGGTGGTAGAGAATGGTGCTGTGAGAAAGGCTAACTTTTATTCAGAGATGAAGAAGCCAATGAAGAGCCTGCATTCTATTTTCTCCCATACACTGCAGTACCCGCCATATGGGTGAACGAAGTCAGATGGTACACATTGACGGCTACCAATTTGTGGGCTCAGGGTTCAAGAAGGGACCAGGAAGGACCAAGCAGTGCCACATGGCCCTGATTCTGCCAGCTTGTTGGGAAAGAATACCTTCCAAAGCAAGATAGGATGAATATAACATGTGAGGAGCCACTTTGCACATAAATGATTGTCAAAGGAATTAATGGAAAGATGGCTTGGATATGCAAATTCAGTTTTCCTCATTTACTATTGTGATGTCATTGATCCCCACACCTCTCTATTCCTGTAGGAATCAAATGGTCCATTTTGAGGCAAGACCTCAGGTAGGTTCTTACAGACTCCCCCTCAGGCTGGGAAATGGGAATGTGTCACTAGACTAGCCTAGGATTGTTTTCCTCCACAGCAGATCCCACCCTTAAGAACATTACTAGCATCCCCAAATCTCCCTTCACCATCCACAAAAGTCTTCGTTACCTTTCCCTCCTTTTCCCCCAAAGTACCACTATCCTGATTTCTAACAGCATAGGTTAATTTTGCCTTTTCATTGTAGTTATGCCTTTCCATATGTATTCATTTTGTGATAATTATTGCATTTACAACTTTCACTTGTTCCCTTTTCTATATACATATTGCACTTGGATATAAAGTTTTAAATAAAAATTAAAATTAAAAATTGATTTAAAAAAAGCTTTTTAAAACTTAAGATTGGATTATCTCATTTTAATATTTTTCTCTCTGTTTAGGTATGCATGGAGAGATTTCTATTCATTAAATATTCATGAAGGTTCCTTCTGGGTGGTGGCATTCAGGGAGATTTTAAATTTGGCTTCATACTATTGCTTAAATTTCTAGAATGCATACTTCATTTCTACAGAAATCCAGAGCAGACATTTTGCCAAAATACAAAAAAAAAAAAAAAAAAAACCCTTGTTTAATTGGAAGGATGAGTAAAAAACCAAGATGAATTAGAAAAGGAGTAAACACTTAGGACTCTCCAGCTCCAGAACAGAGCACTCTCCTTACAAAAGAGTGACCCACTCATTTGAAAATGAACAGGCAGGAGATGATGAAGGGTTGTCTTTGGGAGTTTCTCACCCCAAGAGCCTTTAGCTAGGAGTCCAAGCGTCTGAGCCCATGACTATGCTTTCTTGGCTGCTGCCCAGGGACATTTGTGAGGCATCTCATCTCATCAGCGGCTTTCCCCCAAAGCCAACTGGAGGAGGGGTTATTTCTGGAAATGACTCTTAGACACGTCTGGTGTCTTTGCTGACATGTGGGTTCTTGTCAGCTTCAAACGCAGAGGCTGTGCCCTTTAATTTGGGTGTTCCAACAGCATTCCCTCCTGTTGCCTCAAGCGTTTCTGGCTAAATTCACTTTCATCCATGTAGTTCTTTGGCATTTTTTGCAGATGTTCCAGCCACAATTTCATTTTATCCTTCTACTATACTTGTCTCAGCATCTCCAAGAACTGTTCCATTAGGAGGGAACATAAAATAATGATCTTTTTATTATTTAACAAACTGAGGTACTTGTTATGAAAAAGCACCACTCAACACTGGATATATACTAGAAAGAAGCCATTGGGGCAGGAATTTTGATCTGTTTTGTTCTACCTCCTACACCAAGCAGAGGAACTAGGAACTCAGAATGGATGAATGAATGAAGTGCTGTCCTTAACTTCAGGTGGAGGAAATAGACATGTGTTTAAATAGAGATCTACATGGTAAAGAACATGGGCAAAGTGCTCTGAGAAGAACCCAGAAGAGGGAAGAAGTAGGTCTTTGAGGATACAGCAGGGTTTCAAGCTAGATAGTGATGAATGTATATCATAGGATTTTGACAGAATGAGAAGTGGGTGGAAACAGGTAGAGGGAGGAGCCCAAAGTGGGAACACTGTACAGTCAAGGAAAAGCAAGTCATCCAGGTGTGAGAGAGGGGAGGATGATGCAGGAAGCAAGGCTCGGAAGAGACTGTGAAGGTATTTGAATGATGGTACAAGAAACAAACAGATTCCACACATGGCTGGTAGGAGTGACAGAAGGCTTTTAACCAGGATAGGGGGCATGTTAATACCTGTTTTGGAAGTGCCTATGAAAAGAACCAGGGGGATGGTGGGAGACCATTATGAAGCCTGGCAAGGGAGAAGGCTGTAGCAATGAGAATAGAAAAGAGAGGACAACTCTGAAAACAGCTTTTTTGGGGTCATCTGAGAAGCCAATACAGGATTTGGCTTATTTGCAAGAGATTTTCTTTAGTTTTAAAACTTATTTTTGTAATGCTGAAGACCAAACCAAGGGCTTCATGCATGCTAGGAAGTGTACTATGAGTTATACTCCCAACTGGACAAAAAGATTTATAAGGGACTGTGAAAGGTATAGGGGGAAACAGAGGAGATGGGGAAAACTTTCAGACTGTAAGTCAGATCTGGCCTCAGTGAGAGAGAGGGGAGAAAAGTGGGCTGCCAAGGAAAGTGTCAGAATCAGCAGAGATCTCAGCTCTAGTAAGCTGATGGGGAGTCCCCCAGTCAGCAGTCCCCTCAGAAGGAGTTCCACATCTTGCAGCGACAGGCTGGGGCAGCCTGTGGGAGAAGGGTGTTCTCAGAGCTAACAGACAAACACAGTGGGGCAACAGCAGCAATCAGTCTTGGTCCCTGAGCAGGAAAAATGAGATGTGCTTCTTACATGCCACCACCGAAAGGTACTGAAAATTGGACATGAGGACAGGGAGAAGTCAAGTTTACCCAAAGGTTTGTGTAGTTGGACATCTGAAAGGGTGATAATATCATTGACAGTGGAAGAATAAAATGAAAGAAACAGGTTTTACTGAGGATATCAATGAATTTGACTTTGAACAGGTTTAGTTTGAGATTCCAGCATGGTACCCAAAGGATAGAACTTAAAGATAGTTTTAATTCAAGGATGAAGATGGCAGAGACTTCCAGCTGCTCATTATGCCCTGTGTCTTCCACTTCCTTGGTTCACCATCTGTCCACCCTGCCCAGCCTTCTTGAAGTTAAGCATGGACATGTGATTGAGTTCAAGGCAGTGGCTTACAAGCAAAAGCACGTGCCACCTGCATTTCCTGGCCCATAAAAGTCTACTCATGCTGCCTCATGCCCCAGCCCTTTGTGCTAGCCAGCATTTAAAGGGCAACTGTGAGACTACCTGTTAAAGGTGACAGAGCTTCTATCAACCTAGCTGTTTACCTGAGTAAGAAATACATTTCTGCTGTGTGTACCTGTTTGTCATATATCTGTTAAAGCAGATAAACCAGCTTACTAACTTAACAAGTACATCAAGGTCAGAAACAGATCAATGCTAGAGCCATAGCTGTGGAGTAGAGAAGGGAATCCAAGGAGAGAGCATAAGATGAGAGAAAAAAGTTAAAGATAGACACTAAGCTGATACACTCTAAATTCCCAAGGACCAGATGGGTGACAAGGAGGTATGGATGGAAATCGAGACCTTAATCCAGAGTGTTAGGAGGGTAGTGTGTGCTATTTTTCAGAAGGGAAAAAATGTCAAGAGATTCGTCCAAGGTCATTTGGTGGCAGAACCAGAACTAGCGTGCTTCTGCTTAGACTCCTGACAGCCTCCAACTGCCCTTCCTGGGCCTGACCATGAAGTCTGGTCAAAGGGTTCATCCTTCAAGTCCCACCCTGCCTCCTGGCATGGGGACTACTTGATTCTTCTCTGTAGGCTTGGTTCTTCCTCCCTGTCACTTCCTGACAGCACTGCTGACTTAAGACAAGAGCCAAGCTCCTGCTGCTTACTCTGTGCCCCCATTTCATGTCCCAGTTTAGCCATCTGGGCATCTGCTTGTGCCTGAGACTCAGTCCCACCTTGGGCCCCAATTCTTACAACAAGCTGTAGTCTGGCCCAAGGGCTCTGTTCACCTAATCTGCTTAGAATATCAGTTTACTCCCAGACCAGAGCATTTTTTTGTCATTGTTCTCCTCCTAGGCACAGAGGATTGGACTCCTGCAGATAGGCCTCTCAGTTGGGTTTCCTGGCCCCTCTGCTTCCCCTCACATTGAAGCTCACCATGTCATCTGAAGTCCCCTGCTGATTTCTTTTCTAAACCCAGAACAGTTTCTGCTCTGGCCCTGTGGCTTTCACACTTCCTGCTAGACAAAACCTTTCTGCTCAGCACCTGCTATAGGGACCCTCCCACCACTCACCACTCCAGCCTGCCATCTGTCCCACTCAGCCCCTCTCACTGTCCATTCAACCACAAGTCCTTGACTACAGTCATTGCATTCCTCATAAACCACAGCACGGAAGACAGGGCCCCAAGGAACCAAGGCCAGTGGTGTTGCTGTTATATGAGCTTGTTTGAGTTTATCATCTAATTTCCTTCTTTGGATATTATCGATGTCATCTGTCAATCTTTGAATAGCTTTAATATGATGCTTAAAGGGATCTTGTCTCTAGACATCACAGTAGTCTGTTTGAATAAGGAGAGAATGTTGTGATTCTGACTTATATCCATGAGGTATAGAGTCATTCTGTTGAGTGAAAATTAATTTATATACTATGAACTCTGATGTGGGCTAATTTCAAAGTTATAAACTTGGGGAGAGATTTCCACATCAAATGAGTAATGACAAACTCAGCTAATTCCTTTGGAGCTTTCTATCAACTCGATTCCCTTGTGGAAATGTGTGGGAAGCCATCCTTATTTAGCAGAATCAGATTGGGTTGAGCCATGGGATGCAGAGGCCTGGCTTCCAGGAACTGCCGGGAAGTATGTGGTGCTGCAAGGGAGTGGTTCCCTGTCTCCTTCTGGAATACTCCCCCTAAGAGAATGGCTCCCCTAACTCCACCTATCCTGTCCATCACAGAAGAAGCTCTCTCAGTCCTGGCCCCTTTTACCTGTCTATAAATAAAAGAGAGTTGGGCAACTTCTTCTTGTTAGAGGCCAGAGCTGGTATGGCCACACCCATCATGCCCCCTCTCATTTAAAAAGAGTATTGGCTCTTGTGCGTTTATTGAGTAGATAATTTTTTGGGTAATTGATTGATATATAGCCAACATCCTCTTCTGGCAGTTAACCCTTTTCTCATCCACACGGGGTGTGGCTGAGAGACTCCCACAGAAATGTACTGCTCCTTCCTCCCCATTAATAAGTATACCAATTTTATTAATAGTTAAGCACAATTGAACAGGAATGTATAATCAATTTAAATATTTTTTTTCAAGGTGGACTTTACTTGGCACACTTTCACCTTTTTCTTTCCATGGGAATATACAGAACATGATTAGATGTGTCCTAGTTCTGGTAACAAGCAGCTGTTTGGCATGTCAGAATGCATGGTATCTACAGGTCCCCCCAGATCAATCATCATAACCATTAGGCACCTGGGTGATATTTAGGACTGGATTATTCAAAAAAGCAGGGAATCCAGAGGTTTTTGTTTGGGTTTTTTTGGTTTAGTTTTCTGGGTTATTTGGTTGGTTTTTTGTTTGATTTGTTCTTTGTTTCAGTGCTGGGAATTGAACCCAGGTCCTCACACATGTTAGATAAGTGCTCTACCACTGAGCAATATCCCCAGGACTCCCAGGGTTGTTTCTAATTTACATGAAATGACTTCATTTTTCAAATCATATCATGGATTTTCTTGGCCACATTGTTTAAATAACAGGTCAAACATGGTCCTCATACTACAGTTAATTTTTACCATCTGCATTTTTTTCTTAAGAATTGTGCCGTCTCCTATAAATTGTCCTACGTTTCCTAAGTTTTTGAATTATCTTAAGAGAATGATAGTAGACCAGGCTTTATCTCTTTCCATTCTCAAGACCCTATTCTGCATTCACTAAAAGTTTAGTTTAAGAAAACTCAGATTAATTTTATAATTGCTAATTATCACATGGGACACATTTCAGAAACAATTGTATATGAAAAACACCTGAACAAGAAAATCTGTTTTTTTCCTTTGAAATTTCATTTTTAACAAAAGGGGTCAGAATTAGGGCTGGGGTTGTGACTCAGTGGTAGAGTGCTCACCTAGTAAGCGTGAGACCCCGGGTTCAATTCTCAGCACCACATAAAAATAAAATAAAGGTATTGTGTCCACCTACAACTAAAAAATATATATTTTTTTTAAAAGAAATGGGGTTAGAATTAAAAGAATGTAGTTCTATAATTTATTTAATTAAAAAACATTTATTCTGCCCCTCTTTGCTAAAGAGGTTCTCGGCCATGCCACAGTGGAGTAAAGGGTGATTGGATAAGGCCCCTGACTGCATGATGCTCATGGCATGGTAGCTGAGATAAGGTAGCTACACACATCAATAATATATGAAGCAGATTCATACCGATCTACTGAGACAGCCAAGGGAGGTGATTCCCCTTAGGGACTTAGGATTTGTGGAGATTTTCCTTGAGCTAGACTTTGAAGGATAGGTAGAAGTTCACAAATCAAAATTGACAAGTCTGGAAAGGCATTCCATATAAAAGTATTTTCATTTTACAGTTGAGGAAATTAACATGCAGGGAGGTGATGCCACTCAAGGCCAGGTTAACGATAAGTAGTACACTCATTATTTGAAACTTCAGTTATCCAAAAAAGAGATTTTCCCCCACCAGTACACCAGGCTTCACACAATCTGCTTCATTTAATACAAGAATGTGTGTGAGATATTCTTTTTGTCCCCAGGCCAAGATCTTTTGGTTTTGGGAACAGAGACCATACAAAGTAAAAGGAAGGGTTTTGTTGTTTCTTCTTTTGTTTCTCCTCTAAAATAAAGATAAAGGGGCTCTCAGGGAACCCAAGTGAGGAAAGAGGACAGACTGTGTGCCACAAGGGGAGTGCTGACATCTGATGGAGGCCTTCATTGTCCCTCCGTCTCCCCGGTTCTTTTTGTTGTTGTTGTTTTTGCTTCTTTGTTTTGGGGTGCTCGGGATTGAACCCATGGTCTTGTGCTTGCCAGGCAAGCACTCTACCAACTGAGCTATATCCCCAGCCCCCAGTTTGTTCTTTCTTCTCTTTGGCATTCTTTTCCTGTGAATTTGTTACCTTGGCTTCTTTTTTTTTTTTTTCCTCAAAAATTTTTTTGGTAGTTGTAAATGGACAATATGCCTTTATTTTATGTGTTTATTTTTATGTGGTACTAGGGGTTGAGTCAGTGACTTGCACATGCTAGCAAGCACTCTGCCACTGAGCTACAGCCCCAGCTCCTCACCTTGGCTTCTCGAACAGCTTATTCTTGGACCCCAAACTCTCCTAAATCCAAGGAGCTTCTAATCTTACCCATTTCCTTTATTTAAATTTTAATTTTTTAAAAACAGTTTCACAATGTTGCCCAAGATGGCCTCAAACTCCTGGACTTAAGGGATCCTCCTTCTTCACCCTCTTAAGCAGCTGGAATGAAAGGCATGAACCACCATACCCAGCCCATCTTAATTTTAAAAAATGAGACACTTGATTTAACTAGTTCTCCTATCTGAGAAGAGCCCCTCGCTGCCTTTTTTAAGCTGTGGTATGATATCCTCTTGTTTCCAAAGAACAACAGCTAGAAGCTATAGGAGTAGAGCTAGATGGTTCATGGCTGCTTGGCAGAAATTTAGTAGGACAGAGAAAATTGATCACTTCACTTTACAAATGAAAACACTCCCAGAGAGCTCATGCAGTATTCCAAGGATCCTGCTGCTAGGAAGTCAACAGGTACAAATGAACAAATCACTTCCATAGCAGAAATTTATCGGTTCAGTCTCAGATGCATTTCATACCATGAGTGGTACTTAACTGACACAACTCCAGATTCTAAAAGTAGTCCTAGGAATTCTGGGATTGCTTACCGACTTGAGCTTGAAAGCAATAATGAGCTCTATCAATTCTATGACATCACAATGACTTAAATTGTCATCCTTGCTTGAGGTGAAATCTATAGAAAAGCCAGGCTTTGGGACATAAGTGGACACTGCACTTGATGGTTATGGTACTAACAATGATGGCCGTAATGATGGGTCTAGTAGTAATGGTGGGTACAATAGTCAATGATTGTAGTAATGATAGGTGTGGTAGTAATGATGGTAGTAATGATAGGTATAGTAGAAATGAAGGACTGTTTTCCTCATGTTGTACCAGCTCACAAAGAAAAAAACAAAGTCTGGGGATGGAGCCCAGTGGCACAGCACTTACCTACTATGTGTTAGGCCCCGGATTCAATCTCTGGCACTGGAAAGGAAGGGGAAAAAAAAGACCAAACACAAAAACTAAATTCATACTCTGAAGTTCAAGTCAAGACATAGAGAGACACGAAAACTTCCATCGTGTCCATAATAGAATTTCTTATTTCCATATCACAGTCAGAGGACTAGTTTCAAAATACAGCCATACGGGCTTCTGAATTACAAGTTCAACCCTCGGCTTTATCAGATCTCTATGTTAAGGTTAGGGCATTATTAGTAAAGGGAGTGGGCAGCTGGCATGGCAGTGCACGCCTGTAATTCTAGCAACTCAGGGACGCAGAAGCAGGAGGAGCACAAGTTTAAGACCAGGCCCTGCAACTTAGGAGACTCTGTCTCAAAATAAAAAATAGGAAGGGCTAGGGTAGAATATCCCTGGATTCAATGTCCAGTACTGCAAAAAAAAATTGGAAAGGAAGGGAGAACTTGAGATTGAGACGGGGTCACTTGGATGGTTTAAGTGCCCCCAAATTCACCAAGACTTCCTTACCAGTGAGAAGATGGGATCCTGGAGCCATGCAGTCTGGCTGACAGAGCTCACCCAGCAGACACCAGTGAGCACCATTATTATAATGCACAAAGGGTGAAGACGGCACAGGTGTGAACCATGGATCACAGTCACCTTTAAAACGAAACCAATGGGGGCCCTCCTATAGAACTACTTAGTCTATGTAAGCGAGAAGTTCTAGGTCTAGCCAGCAGAAGTGTGGCTTGAGTAACAAGACAGTGATTTCTCTGTCAAATTTTGCTGTGGCACCAGCCCCTTATTGAAAAGGAGACCAGGTCTACCGGAGAAGGAATCTTCAGATTGTCAGAAACATAATAATGTATAAATCTTCCTCCAAGCCCTCCCTTAAGGGGAGGGATGTTGGTCCTATACAGTGGGGACAAAAGAGGACTAGGTTTGGTCCTCAGAGGATTTAATTGGCTCTTCTTTGGAGTACCATTGTCTAAAAGTAAAATCTAATGGGAAACTATAGTTTATTATTCAAGGCAGGAGCACTAAAGAGTAACTAATCAGAAAAACAGGTTTGTGTCATCCTACCAGCTAAACACCCCTCAACCACCAAAGGGAAGTCAAAATGGAAAATGAGAAAAAGAAGTGATAATATCAACATTATAACAGTGACAGAAATTAGAACTACAGTTTTAAGTAATAAAATACAATAGATAAAACATAAAATTTATTTTAAAATTTTACATAGACCTAAACATTTCTACTTTATCTATTGCTCATTGTGTCAAATGAAGGGAATTGGTGGTACTTACCCAGTGCAGTTCCCGGACAGCAGAATACATGAAGCCACACAAGCATCTGACATCAGGGACTTTAAGCATCTGACATCAGGGACTTAGATTGTCAGAGGCCCTGGACTTTGAGAAGGACCCAGGGAATGCTTAGACTTTGTATCTAGGGAAAGAGGCATATTAAGGAGTCTTGGTCCTGATAATTAAACTTGTGACCTATTGAGTGGGAGTTGAAAGTGGACAGAACTGTAAGAAAGGATGCTGGGCAGCAAAGAGGCTACTTCTCTCCTCTCCAGTATTCCTGTTCCCCAGCCTTGCTCTGATCCACCCCACAGAGGACCTATTCCTGTAGACTGCATTTCCCTTACTTCTCAGCCATCAGTCAGGACGTTTGGTTGATGGTGAGAGATTGATGACATCTCCAGTAGTTTCTTAGGTGCTCCAGCTCTGACTGGGCAGGTCCTCCTCATAGTTCTGACCCCAATGCACACAGTGGTTCTGGCTTTGTACACTTGCCTTTACCACATATCTTGGTCCTTTCTTCCCTAAAAGAGTAGTGGCTTCCTGTAATCACTAATCTCTGGGATGCCTCACCTTTCCCATTTGTTCTGCCAGCTCCTAGTTTTGCTCCTTATTCCCCAGTTTAATTTCAGCCTCTGTGTTTCTAGAACCTGATTGATGTTACATGTGTTGACACATCACCAGAGTGTATTGTGCTGGGCCTTATGAATTGCCACCATTTATTTCCCACAAAATCCAGATGACCACCAATGTTTGTGAATCAGTTGAAAACCCAAAGTTACACATGAGTGGCCCCCAAGGAGCATCCAGAGTTTGTTCCAGGAACCTTTAGGATCAGCATGGCCTTACCCTAAGATAAGGTCATGACTGTTTTGCAATGAGTGGTTGCATCCTAGAATTATCATTTCATCATGTCTAGTATAACATGCTGATGCAGGAGGGGCTGTGGCCTCCAGAGGGCTAACTTATCATTGTGACAGCTCTCCCAAGTTCATCTTTGGCTTGGTAGCCACCCTTTTCCCTTAAACACATCAAGGGAGAAGCTTTCTTAAAGAAAAGTTGTATTCTAGAAATTAGGTCTTAAGAAAAAGGAAGATAAAATCTGAGAACTTTCAAAACAGAAGAATTAAGGAAGCAATCAGCTGCTTTACAAACAATATCCTTTGTTTTAAGAAAGCATAAAATGTATAACATTGGTCCTGGGGTTGAATTTTGGTGGTAGCGCTCATGCCCAGTGTGCACAGAGGCCCTGGGTTCCATCCCCAGCACAGGAGAGGGGTGGGGGAGGGACAAAAAGGAAAGAATTTATAATATCTTCAGTACTAAACCTCTATATTTAAAGTACCATTTTCAGGAACACATATTCCTACTTGGAAAAAAAATCTTCAAATTAAGCTACATTCATATAGTTTGCAAGACTCTAGACATGAAACCAAGTTGCTCTTGTTTTGTAAGTAATTTGTTTTGCTATTACTGACTTTTAAGAATCTTGGGGGGCTGGGTGGGGTGGCACATGTCTGTAATCCCAGTGCCTGTGCAAACAGAGGCAGAAGGATCAGAAGTTCAAAGTCAGCCTCAGTAACTTGGCAAGGCCCAGGGCAACTTAGGGAGACCCTGTTTCAAAAAAAATAAAAATAAAAAAGGCTGAGGACGTGGCTCAGTGGTTGAGCTCCCCTGGGTTCAATCCCTGGTACAAAAAGCAAAAACGAAAACAACAACAATTTTGAATTTTGGGAGTTGTTTCCTTTTCTTTTTTAATGGTTTGGTAATCAGCTGTTTATTTCCTAGTTCTCAACTGAAACTGTAAAATTTTTAATGTTTTATGCTTACTGCTTCTTACCTTTGTGTTTTTTGGAGTGAACATGACTTCCTCTAAATAGGGTGCACATGGTCACAAGCAGAAAGTATTCTGTTCTAGTCATTCAGCTTCGGCATTTGGACCAAGCAACACTTGTGAGCTGGCTGGGAATCTGCTTTTGAGCCAGGTACCCAGGTGATTCACATTCATGTTCAAGATGCGCTACTCCATCTGGTAGAGACTTTACTACAGCTGTAGAGAAGTCAAAATAGTGGTAAGAGACCGTGGGTGTGCTGCTCAGCTAGCGTGAGGCTCTAGATTCAATCACCCCAGCACCGCAAAAAAAAAAAAAAAAAAAAAAGTAACAGCAAGTTGCAGGCCTTAAATCTGGGCTCCAGTACTGGATGTTTATGGCAAGTCCGGGCTCTGAAAGAACAAAGGGCCCCAGCGATCCCTGAGGGCCCCAAGCAGTCTGGGGTGGAGGCTGGAGACAGGGAGGGGGCGTGGTCTGCGGAGTCTAAGGGCTTCTCCGTCCATTCCCCAACCCGACCAGCACCAACCGGCTGTAGCCCTTTCAGAACCCGAGGTGGCTGTGTCTGCTGCCGCTGGTCATGCAGTCTGCCGCAGCTGTCCTTGCTTCTTCCTGTGTTCTCTGAATAAGCACTGGGTGACTTGGCTCCGCCGTCAGTCACTTGGGAACTCTTAGCCGGTCCCAAAACAACTCCTGTTTTTTTTCCCCTGAAATTTGTTCCTCCCACTGGTTCTTCATCTCAGTATAGCCGCCAAGTTGTTCAAGCCAAAAATTGGGGATCATTTTTTTTTTTTAAACATACTCCATGATTCAAACCATATACAAATAAGAGGGCGGTGTGGGAAAGGGGGAGAGCGGCTCCCTTTGATCAGGAGAAGGGGCAGAGACCAGGCATGGCAACAAGAGCTGGGAGCTGGCCGGGTTGTCTCTCCCTTTGAGCAGAGGTCACACCATGTGTTCACTGTGACGATTCACTGACCAGAGGTAGCTCACTCTGCTCTCCTGTAAGAAAAACAGGTCCAAGGGTTAATTTGCTTTGTGGTCTTCAACACAGCGTTCAAATGCCATAATGTACATTCAGAATGGTGTCTGGCGGGTTCAAGTGCATAAGCATTAACTCTTACTTTTAAAAAAAAATGTTTTATGGATAATTTCATTCACATTCTAAAAGAGAAGGAATAGTCTGGTGAACCCCCACAGAGTTTCTACAGGCTTCAGCTCTTATCAACACATAACCAATCTTTTGTTCATCCAGCCCTCCACCCACTTTCCTCCCCCATCCATGCATTCTATCATTTTATCCAAATATATGTTAAACCTAGGGACTGTTGTTGACCATTTACAGGACTTCATTCCTGGTTCTGTTCTCTAATTTCCTCCATTCCCTCCCATGGTAAAGACTGAGGATGCTTGTTCCAAAGCAGGGTTGCAGCCTGGTCCCGGATGCTCCTTGCTAGGATTGGGCTGCCCAGGCAACAATGCTCTCTTCACTTCCTGTTCTCCCACCACTAGTAGCCCATTTTCCACATAGCAGCCATGATACCACCCCCTGGCTTTTGTTTTTGTTTGGTGCCACTGAACCACTGAACTATATCCCCAGTCTTTTTTTATATTTTATTTTGAGACAGGGTCTCACTAAGTCTTTAGGGCCTCACCAAGTTGTTAAGGTTGGTCTTGAACTTGCCATCCTCTTGCCTCATCCTCTAAAGTTCCTGGGATTACAGTCATGTGCCATCGCACCCAGTTGATACATGAAAATCATGTAAATCAGAAGGTGTCATTCTGCTACTTAAAATTTCCAGAGGCTCTGAATGCACAGAGAATATGACCCACAGATCACTGCTCAGTTGAGTACAGTCTCACCTTCTTCCTCCCTCTACGCTCCTCAGTGGTGGTCTTATTCACCTTTCATTTTCCAGCCCATTCTAAGTTCCCACCTCAGGACCCTGGCAGGCACCAAATCTCACATAGACAATCCCTCTTCTCCCAACCTTACTTCAGTCGGGCTTCTTATCCTCTCAATGGGGCCAACTTTGGCCCCTCTTTTTTTTACACCCCTCTGTTTCCCTCCTGTAACTCCTCATCATGTGTGTGATTACAGTTAATATACCCATTTACTTTTATTCTGCTTCCTCCAACAGACTATAAGCAACTCAAAGGTGGGACTGGGGTGTGGCACTCAGTGAGACCCCCAATGAGCATTCGTAGAAGGATACTTGTTCTCAAGTTCTAAATCAGACCTGACCACCAAAGGCTTTTTAAAAGGAAGAGTTTAAAAGCAAGTTGAGGGCCAGGGATATAGCTAAGTAGTAGAGCCCTTGCCTTACATGTAAGAGGCCCAGGGGTTCATCAACAGTCCTGGAAAAAAAGAAAAAAAGAAAGAAAGCTATCCAAGATTTGCTTCTCTGTATCTAATGCTGCTAATCTGGAAAATTGTGTCTCTTTTCTCTTTGAGCAAATGATTTCCCTATCAGTCCACCTACTCTAAGGGCCAGGCCCTGAAAAGTCTTTTCTGGCCTCCCTACTGAAATGTCTTAGATGCTCCATTCACAGTGATGAATAAGCAACTAGTAACACTGGAATTTAGTAATTCCTGATTTTCTGATACGGCATTCATCCTCTTGATTTATTCATTGAGTTAGAGAAAATGTAGTTCCTGAGGCTACAGGGTGGGGGCTGGTGCTGATTTGAATCCCAACCCTGCACCCACCTTCCTCTTAGAGTTGCTATAGGGGTAATAATATTAACTCTGAAAGTACTTTAAACAGCACTGACACAGAATAAGTTCTACCTAAACATTAATTGTTTCTATTCAACTCAGCAACAAGTCTATATTTGTGAAGAATGAATCTGTCTTATAACCATGTATTTGTAATTTATGGATTACTTTGGAGTCATAATCTTCCATAAGAAGGATTCTGTCTTACCCAAACTATTTGCTTATCTTCATGAATAAACTAGAATTTATTAAATATCTGGAATTGTGGTCTCAGGTGCTGTAATGAATAGAATGGTGAGCAAAGAGATGTAGATTTCTGATCTGAGGGGATTTCCCCTCTAACAGAGAAGACAGAACATCCCTACAAATATTTGACTTAATAATTTTGAGGGCATTCACTTTGGTCTGTGGATTAGAAAATAATTCCCTGAAGAGCTGAGATTTGAAGTTAGTGCTTTGATTTGAATGTGTCCCCAAAAGTTTTTGTGTTGCTAACTTAAGTCCCAAATTCATAGTATTTGAAGTATTTAATAGTATTTGAAGGTTATTAGGGTGAGACAAGGTCATGAAAGTAGGACGCCCATGATGGCATTAGTAACTTCATAAGAGGAGAAAGAGGAAACTGGAGCTTGCAGGCTTGTTCTTTCTCACCATGTGATACCCTCTGTCATATTGGGATGCAGCAAAAAGACATCAGATGCTGAAGCCATGGTCTTGGACTTCCCTGCTCCCAGAATCATGAATTAATAAATCTCTATTCTCTATAAATTATTCAGTCTCTGCCATTTTGGTTTTTTCTTTATTTTTCAATTAATTTTTTTTTTTTGCAGTTTCAGGGGTCCGATCCAGAGAACCCCTCATGCTGAGCAAGCACTCTACCAGTTAGCTACACCCTCAGTCGACACAGTCCACAGGACTTTCATTACAGCAACAGAAAATTGAATAAGACAGTGAATCAGTCTTTTTGTTATTTGCTTGAATTAGGCACAGAGGTACTGCCCTGTGTTATTTTATCTTCCATCTCTGATCTTTTCATATATTATGTACATGGTCATGACAACCTTATAATATGTAGCAATGTTATTCAACCTCCATTATCTTATTTGACTTCTCAAATTTGTCTTTTTTGATTTGAAGTAGCAGAAATCTACTTTCACCAACTGTGCATCCAGCTCATGAGGAAATGCCCAGGACCTAGAAAGTTGATTGCAGGTCTCAGTCCCTGGGTAACATGGCCACTTGCTTCCACTTTCATCTGCACCTGTTCATTGTCTCTGTCCAGTCATAGCTGTCCCCTCACTTCCAGGAAAATAGGTCCCCATGGCTTCTCTAGTCCCCAATCTGATTTCTCAAATGAGATCTACTCTGTTTGGAAAGCCTCGGTCAGATATTCAGTCAGATGTGCTTGGGAGGGTCACACAGAATACATGAGACTTCCAGGGACCACAGAGGGATGAAGCAAGGGTGTCTGACAAGAGCCTGGGTGGACACCTCGGGTGGGGTGGTCCATGCCTGGACAGAACTTGGGTCATCCTATGAATAAGGCACAAGGAAGAAACTGCATCCTGTCTCAAGGATTTTTATGTGTTTTTCCAGATTTCTTTTTTATTCCCTCCATCATTCATTTATAAAAATACTAAACATTTGAAAAAGAGGTCTATTAAAACTCATGGCACTATTTTAATTGTAAATATTTCACTTGTTCCCCATACTGAATTTATTATCATTTTACTTTCCTGGCTTCAATGGAAGCAAACACTTTAATATTTTATGTTTAAATCATTAACCACTTACAAATCCATGAAAGCACGTGTGTAGGAGAGTGCATTACCACTTTTGCCCCAGGCTCTGATATGGCTCAGATCACAGCTTCATTTAACATTGTGATCATTTCTTTGCCATCCATTTTATGTATTCACTTGACTTTTTTAAAAAAAATTCATCAAAATATTACTCATCTGGATGACTGAAGTTTTGCTCTCCCTGCCTCGCATTTTGCACCTGAGATGAGCATTTCAGTCTCCTGACCCTAATTCCTACACCAAGCCTGAGCCATATCCTGGGTGAAGTGAGTCAGGTCTCATCTAAGGAGTAACAATCCACCTAAGAGGAGCCTGGAAATATAACCAATCAACAGAACAGAGTCCCAGGCGAGTGCATGCATGGAGGGGCATTCTCAGATAGACCAACACACCAAAGGAGGAAGGTCAAGAGACACAGATGTGCCAGTGAGGTAAAGGACAGTGAGTGCCTACACTCAGCTTAGCTGGTATCAGGCCTTGGGCGTCCATTGACTTCGGTTACTTTTGGCTGTCTCTTGTGCTTTGGTAAAGTTGTTGTTTATTTATTTTTTTATTTTTTTTGGGGGGGATGGTTTGGTGCTAGGGATAGAATTCAGGCCTTCACACATAAATGCTTGACCACTGACCCAAACTACAACTACCCTCTGCCCCAGCACTAGTTCTTGTGAGCATTGTAGCTTTTCTTGACTATGCTGGAAAGGAAATTAGGATCTTGTCCATATTCTGAGCAGAGTTTAACATTCATGACTGGGAGCCAGAAAGGAGGGAGCAGCCATCTTTAGATAGTTATAGCTGACCGTCATGCTGAGTTCGCTGTAGGCAACTACTCAGGATCGTACTTACATTTGCAAATTTTAATCTCCAAACAACTCAACAAGGTAGTGTCCCTCTTTGATGAGGAAACTGAGGCAGAAAGAAGTTGGTCCACACAGGTAAATCATGGATCTGGGACTTCAATTAAGACTCTCTCTTCCAGTCATGGGATACAGGGTCTATCCCACATACTGGCAATTTATCCCTCAGACCATGTGGCAGCCTGCAAGCAGAGCCAAACTATATTAACTAAATACTCCCATCCCCACCTGGAAAGTCATCTTTCACATATAAAATTGGGAACCCAGATTTATTTTAATAAACGATGGTTTTGGTTGCTATTGGCAGTAGAAATTCGCTGTACACAGAGAACAAAATCTCAGACCAAAAGGATGAATTTCAGGTATCACACATCAGGAATTGGCCAGAAGGGGTAGGTGCTCACTGTGTGCCAGTTCACTAAAATTGAGGTAGGATAAAAGAAATAAGAATCAGGAAGAAAGGAGATGAAAAGAAAGGACAAGAACATAAGATTTTAATTTGGAATTTCCACAATACTTTTCTAGGTCTGTTACTCTCAAATTCCAGGGAAATCTCTAAATCTACAAGAACATCCAATGAATAGGTTAAGTAAAGAGAGATGTGATATCTTGAGAACCTATAATTTAGGGGACTTTCTAGCACTATTTACTGATCAGATAATGAAGACCACTTCAGCCAAAGGGTCCTGAGACTGACCAGACCACCAGAAGCCATTTGAGATCACCAGACAGATATTATCACTACATACCTTTCCATGCCCACCCCTCACCAAGTTTGATTTTAAAAAAGAACTGGAAAGCCCCCAAACACACCTCTCACTCCCTCAAATTGTTATCCACTTTCCTAAATAAACCTCTATCTGTGTCTGATTGGTACATGCTAAAATTTTTTTCTGTCACAGATGCCAAGAACCCTGCAGATCCTGAGTCAAGTCCCCCTTCTGTCCAGGAGCTCCTCTTCTGGGGCAAACCATTTGTTTTTCTAGGCTACATATCTAAATTAAACCGGTAATGATTTGCAACAGACACCCCATCCCAGCTCCCTGCCTCCAGTCCGAAAACTCATTTACATTATGACATGAACAGTCCACCCTTGGTCATCAGGTCTCCAAGACAGCAGTCAAGGAATTAAGCTTCCTGGGGCTGAGAAGTTGCCTTAGAAATGAAAATGCTCTGTAAGAATTTTGCCAACAGCCTGAAGAGGAAGAGTAACTTTGCTCCTGGCATTCATACTGACATTTAGAATTCCACTGGCTCCTGAATCCTGGCATTGTCTTTGGGGCCACACAGTCTGGGAGGGAAACAAAGGCTGCTCAGAGTCAGAGGCTACAGAGCTATTCCTGGGGGTGGGAACCCGCAGGAGCAAACCAACCAGGGAAAAGTCCCTTAAAGTAGACTGTTTCACCCACAGTGGTTTTAGTTAACTCCCTCTCCCGTTTGTTTTAAGTGAGGGGCCTTGGGGTTTGGCAATAGATGGAGTCCTGTTATCTAGAAATCAAATATTGACAAGGAGCCCAGAGGAGACAAGGCAAAAAACAAGGACCAGATTTAGATGACAGCTCCCTGTTTTAGGAAAGCAGAGTGAGACTCACAGCCTTAAATTCCAGTCCCAGGCTGCAGCCAGGCAGCCCTGCTGACTGCCCTGGGGATAGAGACCACAGGAGCCAGTACACATTTTGAATGTGGTCACTGCAAAAGCCTGCTTTTCCCTTTGCCTGGAGATATTTTCCAGATGATTTCTTAACATTCATCTTTAGATTCTGGAATATTCCAATTCTAACACAAACTGCTTTAACCCATACTCTCTCCCTTGACTGCTTTAACCCATACTCTCTCCAGTGACCCAACTCCAGATCATGGTTTTCAATGTCATCTATTGGCTGAGGACTCCTTAAACGCATCTCCCCAGTTCCTACATCCCACTGAGCTCAGGGGTTGAATGTGGGACTGTGAACTGACTCTTCTGCTTGGTTTCTAATTGCCTTCTTACACAATATGACTGACACTGAACTTCTACATTCTGTCTACACCTTCCAAGGTTCTGCTTTCCCCACTCTTGTTCATTTCAATAGGCTGTCCTCCCACTAGATCAAAGCCCCAAATCTAGGAATTATAATTGGTTTCTTCTTTTCCTAATACCACCAGAAAATGATTTTCTGCTTCCCAGATAACTTCTAAATTCATCCATTTCTTACCATCTCACTGACAGCAGCAGTGCAAGAGACCTTCATCTCTCACCTAGATTACATGGCAAAGCTCCCCTCCCTGCTTGTCTCTTATTTACTTTCACTCTTTCTCATGTTTCAAATAACCAGGCCTATAGGCACATGCCTATAATCCCATTGACTTGGGAGGTTGAGGCAGGAGGGTTGCAAAGTCAAGCCCAGCCTGCCTGGGCAACTTAGTAAAATCTTGCCTTAAAGTAAAATTAAAAAGGGATGGGGTGAAGCTCAGTGGCAGAGAGTCCCTGGGTTCAGTACCCAGAACTGGATGAGGTGGGGGGAACAAATCACAAAATAACAACAAAACATTTTTATGAAAAATTTTTTAAATATAAAAAGCAGAATAATAAAATAAATCTTCCTATACCATCACCTGGTTTTAAGATTATCAGCATTTTGCCCATATTGCTTTTTAAACTATTTTTTTAAATTTTTAGTTGCAGATGGACACAATACCTTTATTTTATTTATTTATGTGGTGCTGAGGATCGAACCCAGTGCCTCACTCAAAGCGTTCTATCACCAAGCTACAACCCCAGCCCCACCCATATTGTTTTTATGAGTTCTCCCACAAACACTGGTATTTTGCTTTGGAATATTTTAAAGCAAATTTTATATATCATATTATTTTTACCCATAATTCCTGCAGTGTTCATCTCAAACTGATAAGGAACTTACAAGAAACATAACTATCATACTATTGTTTAACAAAATTAACAATAGTTCCTTTTTGCTATACATGTTATATTAAAAATCTATTTTTATAATTGTTTTATTGGAATCAATCCAAATAATTCTATATATTATTACATTTGGTTAACCTGTCTCTGAAGTCTCTTTCATAAGCATTCCTCCACTCTCTTTTGAAGCCATTGACTTTAGGGGCATTTGTTTATTTGTCCTGTGAAGTTTTCCATATTCTGGATTGGTTGATGACATCCTCATGTTGTCACTGAAATTATTTTATTATCCTCAGCTACTTCCTATCAGTGGGTAGCTGGTTATACAGGGTTGATTAGATTTAGGTTTCTTTTTTTTTTTTTTTAAATACAAGAATACTACCTAAGAGATGCTAAAAACTTGCTGCAAAGAGGTACATCACATCCACAGTCCCAGTCTTAGCAAAGTTACAGTTTGTCTATGGACTCAAGTGACGTACTTATTTCTAAATAGTTAACAATTTAGAATTCCTTTTAGTCAAAATTAACACAACAGTGCTGCAATTTTAAAATCTTGTGGAAATTCTATTTGGCAATCTAAGCCCAGAATTAGATCACGATTTTGTAACCCCAATGAACACTGATCTTCAATAGCCACCGCCATCATACACAAGGAATGGCAGATGTCTCCTGGTAAAAATATACAATGCCATGTTTGACTTGTTATTGCCAAAATGGAATCTGAATGTGACTGAGCCTCTAGCTATGAATAGTGATTTGCAGGAAACACAGGAAGGAAGAATATTAAATGACACCAGGGGGACCCAGAAAAACAAAACTGTAGAAGTTCGATTCCACAGGGAAAATGACCCAGTTTCTTCAACAAATAATGTAAGATATTTTCTTAAAAAGCTAATTTATGTTGATGGGATGATAGACTGATGAGAAAGAACCATCCATTAAAAGAGATTTAAGAGACATATTAGCCAACTGCAATGCATGAATCTACTTTGGACTGTAATTTGGGAGTCGGGGAGGCTAAAACTATGGGAAATTTGAATACTCTTAATGCTTAAAGATTTGGCCAAAATGTTGACCATGTGGAAGCTGGTTTGTAGATTCATTGAGGTTTATACACACTTTTCCATACCTTAGATGATTTCTACTATGAAGAATTAATGACAACAAACCACCAATGGGTATAACTAAACACTTCCTGCAAGATAATGTCCTCGGTTCTCAAGGCCCAAAATCCTTTGACAAAAATTCCTACTTCCAACCTTTTCTTTTCCTTTCATCAGTTCACACTTTTGCTCTAGCCAAATTAGATTATTTTTGTCTGCCAATATGAGATCTAGACTCTGGACTTTGAGTACATGCATTGCACTCTCCTGTGCTCGAGCCAAGTCCTTTGTCACTTCACTGTACGTCACATACGATTCAGCTTTAGTCTCCTCTACTGTTTCCATCTTACAAAATCTGCCTTTCTCTGACCAACACCAACACATGAGTGTGTCTCTCACCTTCACCAATGACATACTGGTTACGTTTCTGGGTGCATGTGATTTTCCTCCTACAGGGTATATCCTGAGATCAAGAACTTTGGCTTGCTCTTTTTAGTACACATAGCACTGTGGTACATAGTACATAATCAATAAATATGGTTTAAATAAATGAGAGTAATCAACTAAATCCTAGTGATAGAGCTTTGGAAGCTTAGGAAGAAAAAGATGATATCTGAAAGTAAAGTAAAATTAGGAAAAGAAAAGCTGGAAGTGAGGAAACCTGCCTGGAAGAGAAATATTACCTGCTGACAGTCTTTTGACCACTTTGGGCTTATCATGGTAAGATTTTTGTCCTGTGACCTTGCAGAGGAGATTAGCAGATTTCCCCCTGGGCTCTAAATAAAGTGTCATTATGTATACACAGGGATTTCTATTTCCTGATGACAGCATAACTCTCTGGCCTGCCCCAGTGTTCAGTTACCAAAACATACCATCTGGCAAGACACCCCACTCACTCACTCACTGGTTGTTACTCAGATCTCTTTACTAATTCTAACTTCTTTTTAAAATGCTTTTCAGGGGACTGGGGATGTGACTCAAAGGTAGAGCAGTTGCCTGGCATGCATCAGGCCCTGGGTTAAATTCCCAACACTGCAAAAATAAATTAATTAAATTAAAATTAAAAATAAAATGCATTTCAGGAGCTGAGGGTATAACTTGATGGTGGAGTGCTTGCTTTTTGCCAATGCTATTTGAACAAAAAGGAAAGATAACTTGAGAAACAGTCTCTCTCTGCTGCTTGACTAGCTGGGATATTATCCATTTGTTCCCACATATGAAGGTTTTCTGAATTTGGCAAAATATATATAAAAAATTCATCATTTTAATCATTTTTAAGTGCACAGTTCAGTGGCATTAAGTACATCTACATTGTGGTGTGACAATCACCACCATCCATCTGTAGAACTCCCATCTTCCCAAACTGAAACTACAGTGCACTCAAAACAGAGCTCCCCACTCCCTTTCTCCCAGTTCCCAACAGTCACCACGATGTTCTCTGTCCCTGTGAATTTGACTGCTCTATGTACCTCCCATAAGAGGAATCATATGGCATTTGTCCTTCTGTGACTCGTTTATGTCCCTCAGCATAATGTCTTCAAGATTCATCAGTGTTGTAGCCTGTGACAGGATTTCCTTCCTTTTCAGGCTGAACAATATTTCATTCTATGTATACACCACATTTTGTTTACCTGCCCACCCACTATGGACATGCTGGTTGTGTCCACCTTTTGGTTTTTGAGAATAGTTCTGCTGTGAACACTGATGTGCACATATCTGTTCAAGTCCCTACTTTTTTATTCTTTTGGGGATATACCCAGCTGAATTCTTGTTTAGAAACCATTATTTGCAATTATGACCCTTCTTTCACACTTTTTCTTCCAGCCTCCCTTTGGTAATTCTTGAAGATTTACCCTCAATTCCTCTTCTTCAGTAAGCTGCACATAAATGCAACAGTCTTTCAGTGTCAAAAATCATCAGTTGATTTGAAAGGAGGTCAGGGGCCAGATGGGCCTCACTCCTGTGATTCAGTCCTTCCTGTAGCACCTGAGCCTGATTTAGAATAGCCAATGATCAGTTTGCATGCATGGGGATTTGGAAAGATTGTTCAGTAAACAGCAGCCAGACCGGATGAAAACAGAGCCAAAGAATCTGAGCTTCCCATTTAGAAATGGCCGAGTGTGGTGATGATTCACAGGAGCCGCTGGAAGCCAATACAGCATCACTGTTGTAAAGCAGGTTTGTGTGGCCTTCAGTGAATAAGCTGCTCTGCCCCAGCTCATGTTCACCTGTGTTTGAAAAAGTTTCCTGCAATCCATGCTCAGGGACTGTTCAGAGGTATTATGAGGAAAGATAAAATACTAATGGAGATTCAGGCTTTGAAAAGGAAAGGAGTTATGTAATTCCTAACATTTGTGTGACTCTCCTTTTGTGCTTAGCGAACTCTTTCAGGGGGGGAAAAAAAGTAGAAAACAGAAGAAGAAAAGATAAATCCCAGCCTTTTTGAAAAGGAAGTCATTTGAATTCCCTTTTGCTCTTAATCTGGTATTGTTGGAAAAACAAGAATGATCTGGTAATAACCTTCTGTGAAAGGCAGGTGCAAGCTTCGATTACAACTGATATTCTTCACATGATTTCTGAAACTCCATCACACTTTAAAAAAATATTTAAAAATTGTTTTTAGATATTGATAGACCTTTATTTTATTCTTTTATTTGTATGCGATGCTGAGAACCGAACCTAGTGCCTCACACATGCTAAGCAAGTGCTCTACCACTGAGCCACAACCCCAATCCCACCCCTAACCCATCACACTTAATTAAAAGCCACAGAAAATTTTAGAGGAGTTCTATTTACCACAGTGTCCACTGAATTGGAGAAACATCTACTTCATTTTCTTAGCATAGATTTGTCCTAATGTCAAATCACCAACTACTCTCAATTTCTCAGTTCAGAAGGCACAGAATAAGAGCATTTGAAAAATATGAATGACTATCTACAAGTGAGAATTTGCTGCAGATCAAACCACCTTGACATGTGAATGGATTGCACAACAAAAAGCTTTCTAAGAACTGGGCTACTAGCCCCCTTCTGTCTAAGAATGTGGGATGGAAAATCTAGGTTGACATCTCTTTTAGATTGCCCCCATTTCCTCCATGAAGAGATTTAGCCAGTGGCAAGACCTGTTGGGTCCTGGCTTTGTCATGGAGCATGGCCAGAACTCTACTGGATGTAGGAAAGTCTCTGATTTCTGCTTATTCCAAGAATAAAACTAAGGGGTTGGTAGAAGAATCAGAAGGTCTTATAAGAGAATCATTTCAACAATGTATCTAAACCTGTGAGGCTTTCCCCCAGTCCTAGAAGCTAAGGTCAAAACCTCATGAATGAGCTGTTGAGATAATATGAGAGAATTATATAACAGGAGCCCTGTTGCTGAAGCTCCGTTCAATTTTTGTTGTTGTTATTACTACGCAAACCTGCTCTTTGGAAATATATTACATGGGGAATCAGGAATTGATTGTATTAAAACATGTATGATAATTAAATCCAGCTGATTTTCAAGCTGGTCAATGAAAAGAGTTAACACAAAAAACCACTTGAGGTCACTGCTATCCTTTTTCAAATGGCTCTGCTCCTCTCTAGTTGACCTTCAGGATAAAGGAAACCCCACACCTTCAGGATAAAGGAAACCCCACACAAATTCCCTGGAGGGGAATTTGAAACTTGAGCTTCCTTTTATGGAACATGAAAAGGAAAGTTTAAAGGAAAAGGTAAATCTCATTTTGGAACTATCTTCAGAGAGCAAACTAGTGTTTACCCTGCATTTAAATGAATTTAATTTCCTTCTCATCAGCATTAGGAAGAACAGAACAACCTGTGTCTTAATCCCTGCATAATAGTATTGTTCTTTTACCTCCTTAAGTTGCATTAATAGCACAAAAAATTCTCATAGATCTTTCATCCTGTTTCCCCAACTTTCCACATTTTGCTATATTTCCTTTGTCCTCTCTTGCTGCTTCTTTTTTCCTGAATAATTTGAGAGTCAATACTGTCAGGATGCTCTTTAGCCCAAGTAGTTCACGAGTACTTCCCAGAAGCAAGGACATTCTTGTACATTGCCACAGAACAATGACCAAAATCAGGAAATTAGCATCAACACAATACTATTAAAACCTACTGGTCTGATTTGGTTTTTTTTGAATTATTTTAATCATGTCCCTTATAGCAAAAGTCTGAATCATACACTGTACTTAGTTGCCATATCTCTTAAGTCTTGTTTAACTTGAAATGTCTCCTTAGTCTCTCTTTGTCTTTTATGACATTGACATTTTTGCCAATAGAAAAAGTCCCTCCATTTGTCTTGCTGAAGAGTCCTCATTATTCCATTGAGGTTATGTACTTTTGGCAGAGATTTCATTGGACTAATGTATTCTTTTCATACATGATATCAAGAGGCATATTTTTTAAGAGAAAATATGTCTTGGTGTGCTCTTCTCAGGGGAAAAAAATGAGAGTTCTAAACCATCATCAGATTTTTAATGTTGTCACCTAGTTTGGGGCTGCTAGAGCAAAATTGCTATAGACTCAGTGCCTCATAAACAACAGAAATTTATTTCTCACAATTCTGGAGGCTGGAAAGTCCAAGATTAAAGCATTAACCTGTGTCAGTATCAGGTGAGGGGTTCCTTCCTGGTTCTTGGATGGCCATCTTTTTGCTTTGTACTCACATGGTGGAAGGGAAGAGGAAGCTCTCTGGGTTCTCTTTTTTAAAAGATAATCAAAAGAAGAGTCCCTGGGTTGTGCAAGCCTGTAATCCTAGCAGCTCAGGAGGCTGAGGTAGGAGTATCTCAACATTGAAGCCAACTTCAGTAATTCAGCAAGGCCCTAAGCAACTTAGTGAGACCCTGTCTCTAAACAAAATATAAAAAGGCTGGGGATGTGGCTCAGTGGTTAAGTGCCCCTGGGTTCAATCCCTGGTACTTAAAATAAATAAATAAATAAAAATAAAAAGTACTGCACCTGGCTCTTATTCACATTTTTTGTGCTGAATATTCAGAAAGGGATACAAGAAAGTCCACACCCTAAAAAGTTCACAGGGGAAATAGGCAGGTAGAAAGACTAAATTATAATATATTGAGGGAAAATGCAAAAGAGACCAGGGAACACACAAATAGAGCCAACTCATTAAAGACTTCTTGGAGAAGATGACACATTGTAAATGAAATCACCAGTTAATCCACAGTCTTCTTAGTCAACAGCATTTGATACCTGTTTTTCCACACACCTGATTTTTAAGGGGATTAAATGGAATCAATTCTGTTACATGAAAGAACAAATGTTGATTGACTTTTTGAGAATCACCCCATATGTTAACAATGCTGAAATCAAGCAGCCTCTTATTTTGAGTCCTGTACTCATTTTCAATGCTAGATTTTTGCCCCTATATTCATCCTCTATGAGGCAAATCATTTGGGTTTCCTTTTAGTTTTGTCTTTATCTTGGGGTTGTTTCTGCCTGTTTTGTGTGGTTCTGCAGTTATTGTGTCCTGCAGGATGTCCATACAACCTGCTGGATGGCCCTGACCACAGCTCTCCTTCAATGAGGTACTAGCAACACCTCAGGCTTGAGGGTAGTAACTGCTTCCCCGGTGCCACAACACTTCCTGCTGGTTCCCTTAACCCTGTCTGCTCTGTTTTGCATCATGTCTGAATTAAAAACTCTTACTAAAAATTGAAATTAGGTATGCCTTCTATTACCTTAAGGACCTGAGCTCATGAAGTTCCGCAAACCATGCTATTTTACACAAAGAATGAACACAATACAAAGGGAGCCACAATATTCATGGTAACTTATGAGATTTTGGAATTTGAAGGAAAAGAGATCTAAACTGATAATTATGTATTCCATTTTTGACATCAAGTCCTGAATAGATAATGTGATGTTCTGTTTCACCCAAACTGGCCTGTACTGAGTGTACTGCGGTTCAGTCCTGACGCTGCCTTAGTTGGTACCAATGCCACAGGTAAAGAGCAAAGTTCTCCATAGAGGACTCCATAAACCTGAGGGTTCCCAAGCACCCACACTTTTAACTGACTTAGATTGGGAGGTTTCCACAACCTGCTCAGGTTTGATAATTCATTAGAACAACTAACAGAACTCAGGAAAGCACAATGCTTAGGATTACATTTTTCTTGTAAAGCATGTACACATGGAAGGGTCCATGCCCTCTTCTTGTGGAATTGAGACAATTCACCCTCCTGGCACATTCATATGTTCACCAACCAGGAAGCTCCACCGAGCTTCAGTGTCCAGCATATTTATTGAGGTTATATTATGTGAGCATGATTGATTAACTATTGACTATATGATTGATCTCAACTTCCAACCCCCTTCCCGTCTTCAAAGGTCAGGTGGCTCTAAGTTACCAACATTCCAATCAACTGATTTCTCCTTCCAGTGACTAGTCCTCATCTTGAAGCTGCCTAGGGACACACCAGAATCACCTCAGTGGCATATCAAAGACAAACCCACCACTCGGGAAATTCTAAGGGTCTTTAAAGTCTCCATGCCAGGAACTCAGGACAATAAAGAGACAAATTCTTTATTATTCAGCAGTGATCACGAGATGCCTTAATGAACTGCAGTTTCTCTCAGAAGCACTTGATTTTCAAACTTCATATCGTTAGTGGTGGGAAATTGGGACACCAATCAGTGTCCTATCAACCTAACTTTGGACATTACTTGCAATTAGTTTTCCAAATTAAGGATTTGACAAGTAATAGCAGATGTCATTAAGATTATGAATTGAATTACATACTTAATTCATTTTCCAAAAGGATTTGAGATCATGAGTAAGGATTCTTTTCAAAATATTACATTCTGGTAAGAAAGTGTAATTTGTCCAATTCACAGAAAATAATCTATATGGAAGCAATAGTATTGGGATGAGAGTCTGCTGCTGATGTAGGTCCAAGTCCTAGCTCTGCCACAATGTGACTCACCCCTTATCTCTGCTGCTTCGTGTAGAACACCAAAGACTGAATGAGATGATATCTACAGTCCCATGACTGCCACAGTCAACGTCCAGGTCATGCAACAGTGACATCACATCTGTTTAATCATCAAAAACTAGTATTCCTAAAGACAGGAGGTCAACCATACCATGCAAGATCACATGATGGTCTACCAGGTGGTCAGGAGGCAGAAGACAGTGTGACAGGTTGACATATTTGACTCCATGGTAATGTTAATAGGCCAGGCTATATGGGCAGTGACTAAACAGACTCCGTTTTACCCCGAGACTTCACGTTATATAAGAAATGCTTCTCCTGTGGGAACACCCCGCCTCTGTGCAGTTTAGCATAGCATATTTGGCAACACAAAATGGCAAGTCTCATATAATGTAAAATTATTCTCGTTTTGATTCCTATTTTTCTTAGACAATGTACCATGTCAACAGCGATTGTCTAGATGTTAGTAACCATTCTTTAACTTGTTCTCAACTAAGGTCATTTTGACCCACTTCCCCCTCTGCTTATGATTTTAGATCTCATGATGTTAGTTTGTAGCTTCGATTTATAGCAACAGACACTTATGATTGATGTACTGACTTATGATATAAAAACCCCTGCAACCCTATGGTCCGGGTTGTTCTCCCGATAGCCATTTTGGGCATTGTGTGAGATAGCCAGTCGGCCGGCTAATAAAGACTCTCAAATTTGGACTTCTCAGTGGTGATCAGTCTGTTCTTAAGTTGCACCCCACAACAACAGGAGTGAGGAAAAGGGTTAGATGCTGACTTCATTGGGAATTCTGAGAAAAAAACAAGGCAGGGCAGGGTGGACGGTTTAAGATTAGCTGTGTGATTAATGCTGGTGGGCTCTAAACTAGGGTGGTCCTTAATAGCCTAGTACTTGGTCCTGAGGAGATTAAGATGGAAGAATATTGCCTCTAGTAGTGTGAGAGTTTGATGGAGGAGGATTTGCTCTGCATTGGCTCCCTGCCAGAAAAAAATTATGAGATGTCAAAACATCATAATATACGTAAGAAATAAGTTTATATATTTTGTATTATTCAAAACATACTAATATAAATGCATATACATTCCAGATAGAGAATTGGAACAGACATATACGTGTGTGTGTATGTACATGTGTAAAATGCCTTCTCTCATTCAGCAACACGCATCTCACTCACCAAGTGTCTCATTTTAAAGTTCATAGCAGCACTATTATATATTATATTGATTGAGAGATATAGATTAGGTATTTTTATAGTCTTTTAGCTGAAATTTATCTTTTGTAGCCTAAATCTTAATTAGTATCTTGTCCGCATAACCTATATGAGTGTTTTTCTTATTCTTTCATGCACTGTACTTATTTGTGGATGTGTACTGCTTTACTCTGGGCATTTTTTGAGGGCAGAGCCTGGGGCATTTAATCAATGTTTTCTCTACAGAGGGAAGCATACTATACTACTGCTTCCCTTGTGTGAACTCTATTGAGGTGTTTTTATTTATTTATTTTTTCTTTTTCTTGTGCAGAGCTGGGGATTGCAACCAGGGCCTCGCACATGCCGGACAAGTGCTCTACCATTGAGCTAATCTCCCTGCCCTAAGCTCTAAATATGAGCAGAGTAAATCACACGTATTTATTTATACTTACTATTCAAATTAGTACACAACAATATTATGATTTAAAAATAGATTCTCAATTTATTAAATATCTGTAAGTTAATTTTTATTTAAGGTAGAGGTTTATCATTTTTCAAGCTCAGTAAAATGGAAAAAAATTTTAAACTTTAGGCATAGTAATATTTGTACTTGCTAGTGGCTGTTCAGCCCAATTTTACCCATTCAGTAGTATTTTACATGGCATTCAGACACCTTAAATGATTGTCAATTTGCTTGCCGAGAACAGGCACTTCCTCAAGAGGGAAAGAAATAATAAGTAGAACTCACTTAAGTACCTTTGTTAAGACTGTTGTTTCAATGTAGATTAAATGTGCTGAGATATGATTTGAAAAGGTAGCAGTCATCATATTGGTAAAATGTCTTGAAACAAAGTGTGGATAGGTTGCAAAAGATGTAAAACAAATAGCTTTGGGGAAAAGAGGATGAGATTAACAGAAAAATGTATCCAGCTGGGAAAGCATGAGAATGTAAATGTGTATATAAATGTGAGAGGCTTAAATTCAGAAACAAAACATGGCCATTGTGGAAATAATGGTACATTCATCCTTTTTTTTTTTTTTTTTTTTTGGTGCTGTAAGAAAATACCTGAAGCAGATTAACTTTATCAAGAAAAGAGGTTTATTGAGCTCAGAGTTTTTGATACTGAAACTTCAAGACCATGTGACCTTACTGGTTCTACCTTTGGTGCAGGCTTAATGGCAGATGGTGTCATAATGGCAGGAGTGTGG
The DNA here is from genome assembly GCA_020662805.1 of Glaucomys volans. NCBI lineage: Eukaryota > Metazoa > Chordata > Mammalia > Rodentia > Sciuridae > Glaucomys > Glaucomys volans. The sequence goes on from JAJEJO010050530.1 coordinate 103,728, forward strand.
GAGAAGGAGATTACATTGTGAGGCAGGAAGTGCATCTTTCCTCATGTTTGGTAGGGCATATTAATTACACTGTTCTGATTGTGGACTTTTTCTTTTTTTTTGACATCTGCAAACTTTTCATTTTTTTATACCTTTATTTTATTTATTTAGTTTTATGTAGTGCTGAGGATCAAACCCAGTGTATCACATGTGCTAGGCAAGTGCTCTACCACTGAGCCACAACCCCAGCCCAAACTTTTCGTTTTGTACAGAAGCAGCTCTGAGCATATTATCCTGATTTTTGAAGAGGAAACAGTCAAATTAGGTGAGAGAGGAGGGAAAAGAAACTTTGACCCTGGCATTCTTTTATTCCACAACTTGCATGTTTATACTTAACAATGGTTTTAATCATTCTCATGATATCTCATTCTAATCTCAAAACATCTATGTATGATTGTTTAGATATATCCCCCTCAGTTAATAGATGAATTATTAACCCTCAAAATAAATACTTTACTTAAGTATGATTGTTTAGATATATTCCCCTCAATTTATAGATGAGTTATTAAACCTCAAAATAAATACCTTATTTAAGTTTATATTGCACATAAAGGGCAGATGAAATTTTCAGTAATCAAGAAAATAGAAGTCACTTTGAAGGAGAAAATAAAGAATCTGTGTTTTGCATGAGTCAATTATATCTAAGTAAATATTTTTAAAATGCTATAATCAGTATTGATTGAGGGTCAAATCAATGTGAATTGCCAAAAATCTTAATTATGTTACCCGTGCAATTTATTTCTGTGAGATAAACTCAAACTAGGCTGACAGATTTTTCCTTTAACAAAACTCTTACCATTAATGAATGCTAAGAGTGATTTGCAGTTAGGTTTCTGGGGCAGTAGAGTAAGCATCTAAATCACAGAATTTAAAATGACCACAAAGTTCATCCTGTCCACCTTCTCATATGATTCAGGAATTCTCTCTTGTATCCCATGCTAATGGTAGTGTTGGTCTCTGCAGAAACTTCGAGGAAAGGTTTAAAGCGTTCAACTATCAACAGTACCATAAAATACTCCCTTGTTGTATTCATTTGCTTACCAAAATAACTGTTTACCCAAGAACTTAATTTCAATGGAGCCCAAATCTGAATTAATAGATTTTCTGTGTGTACCCAAGAGACAGTGAGAAGTTTGTGGAAGGACATAGGGAGAGAGAATCTTCGGCTGTCACCAGAAGCTTCCACATGTCCAGCCAGCCCTTATTATCTCCCCATGAGGAAAGGAAAGGAAGAGCAGACCTCAAGCAACACTCCCCAGACAACGCAAACATGGCTTCAAATAGAAGAGAGAAAGAAGAGTCCAAAAATGAAATCATGTTTGGGAGGTGGGCAAGGAAGGCTGAAGCAGGCATCATACCCCAGAATGTTGGTCAAAGGAGTAAAAGTAGTTGATTCTGCCAGAGCAACTTTCTTAAAATGTAAGCACTGTAATGTTCTGTCTCACTCCAGGTCAAAAACATCCTTCTCAAAAACCATCTCAGACCCTCTTTGTAAATAGGCTTTTTAGCTTGGCATTCAAAGCACCTGAGAGATGGCGCCTAACTGTTCTCGCACTTGTTCCTTCTGCTACCATCTGGGTCTGGATGTCCTCCTGAAGGCTCGGTCACTGTCCTGGTGGAAACTTTATGAGGTAGGGCCTAGTAGGAGACTGTGGATATTGAGGTGCACCCCTGCAGGGACAGTGCTCCCAACCTCTTCTTCCTTTTGCTTCCTGGCTGCCGTGATGTGACAGCTTCCTCTGCCATGCCCTCTCACCGTGATGTGCTGCCTCACTACAGGTTCAAAAACAACAGGGCATCTCCATCCTGGACTGAAATCTCTAAATCTGTAAGTCAGAATAATCTTTTTATTTTTATATGTTGATTATCTCATTTATTTGTTATAGTGAATGAAAACTATCTAACGTACCTACTAACTTTCCCAGGGACAGCCCCAGAGTGAAGTTTATGTCAAAACAACTTTGTATCACAACCTCCATGCCCTGAAAGTAGATCCTCCAACCACCTGTCAAACTGCCCAGGCAGCTGGGCATGGTGGCACACGCCTGTAATCCCAGGGACTCAGGAGGCTGAGGCAGGAGGATCGCGAGTTCAAAGCCAGCCTCAGCAACTTAGCGAGACCCTAAGCAACTCAGTAAGACCCTGTCTCTAAATAAAATACAAAATAGGACTGGGGATGTGGCTCAGTGGCCAAGTGCCCCTGAGTTCAATCCCAGGCAATGCTACTTGGAACAGAGGTGATCTATTCCTACTAAATCCTATCCAACTGGCAGTCTTGAGAAAAAAATAAATGGATATTGTTCTAAGTCACTACACATTGGTGATTTGTTACACAACAATAGGTAACTGAAATAGACCTCAAACATAAATCACCTAAAACAAGAACACTCCTTTATTTTGTTTTCATTTCCACACTTTGGACAGGGCTTGACAGGGACAACTCTTCTCTACTCCAGGGTGTTTGAGGCATTTTCTGGGAGGAGTCAAACATCTGGGTCTGGAATCATCCGGGATTTGTTTTGTTGTTGTTGTTGTTTGTTTGTTTGTTTGTTACTCATATTATCTGGCACCTGGGCTGTGATAACTCAGTCTCACCTCACTTGGGAATACCACAGGAGTGCCAGCACTTAGCCTCTCCTGTGTCTTGGCTCCCTATAGCACCAAAGCCTTTAGGTAGTCAGACTTCAGATGTGAGGCTCAGGACTCTGAGATCACATTCCCAGCAAACTGAATGAGATCTTCATGGCCTTTGTACCCAGCCTCTGAAGACACACAGCAACACATCTTCTGCCATCTTCTGCTCCACTGATTGTCAAAGTCACAATATGGACATAGATCTACTACCACTTGTGGGAATTTATGAAAGAATTTCAACTATGCTGTTAAACTACCAAAAAACAACAACAACAACAACAACTTTGTAAGATGGGCTGAGCCATGGTATTTATTTTTGTCTCAGTCTCAGACCACCATCCATGGCCTCTTTTGAATATTTGCAAAGCACCTGTGTGCTAAGCACTATACATCCAGAAGTGACTGCAGCAGACCCTGCCCCTTCACTCGCTACACAGTTATGCAGAAGAGCAATCATCAGATTCCTGTGGAGTTCAGTTGGCACTAAGATGACATAGGAATAGACCCTGCCCAGCTCCTATGTGAGTATCCTGGGGCTGTCCAGATTCACCTGGGCTTGCCGGTATCTTCTCTCTCTCCTCCTTTCCTTTTCCCTCCCCAAACTTACCAATTTTGACTTCCAAGGTAGTATCCCAGTTTTTGGATAAAGGAATCATGGTTTTCTATTAGTTGATTATGGATTAAGGCATTACCTCTCCTGGAAGGAATTCTCCCACAGTACCCTCCACTAGACGACACCTTCATCCATGAACGTGTGGTTTTCAGGGTAAGACATTGGGGAAAGATAATCACGATGGGATCAACTTTAGTCTAATAACATCCAGCTGTGCAGATACCAGGGTCATTTACCAACGGCCAACCACTGGGACCAGTCTGGGGTTTGGTTAAGATGTCCCCTTCTAAGAGGTCCAAAGGTTGTGGCACCAATGTAGTCTGTGTGAGTCCAGTAGGCAAGAAGAGTTGTTTCCTCCTTGAGCCCGTGGCAAGCAACTCTTGAGTATAAGCATGAGTCAGGAATGGCTAGAGACAGCAAAGACATCTACTTGGAGAACAGTCAGACAGTTGGCCAAGAAGGCAATGGTCCATGAAAGAGGGCCATGCAGGGGCACAGAAGAGAATGCCACTGAGTGCATGGGACCAGAGAAGAGGCCACCAGGGATTTATAGGCAGCGATGCTGCCAAAGCAGGCCTGTCCCAGCTATCAGTGCAGGTTGAGAAAGGCAGGCCAGAGGTTAGAAAGAGCACAACGTATTCTGAGAACTGCAAGAAGCTTGGGTGTTTGAAGTTTGGGTGTGTGGGGATGAGAAGCCCCAGATGAGGGCCATGAGGCCCAAAAGGGCTTTTGGAAGGTTTTTTGGTAGTTCAAGACACAGGGATGGCATGACCAGATTGTTCACTTGGAAATCTTCTAGAAATGGAGAGAGTAGACACACAGAGATGGATGGAGGTCCTTCACAAAACCTCCTTGGAGGCCAAACTGTAACAGGTAGTAGTCTCATCTTTGAAACCTTATAGTTGTGTCCTTTAGATGAGAGAATCTAAATGCTATCTTCCCCCTGTACATACTTGGATGTTGTAAAGACTGAATATAAATGATTTTATTTACTGCTATACTGTCATTTGAGTAAATGCATGAACATATACATTTTAATATGAAAAAAAACTAATAAACCTAAGCAAGATACTTTTATTCATTTGAAATCCATGCATAGTTAACTAGGCATCAAAGGTATAGCAAGTGGCTGATTTTTAGGAACACTTTGCAAACATTGAACTTAATATACTTATTCTTTTCTTAAAAACACAAAATAGCACCCTTTGTAGTTAAGGTAAACTCCCACTTTTTCCAAAATGAATGATCAAAACTGAGATTTAGTGGGTTCAGATGTATAGTTCATGGTACAGAAAATAAATGCTGTGCTACTAGTTTTCTTCCAAGCTGGCTTTTGGTCTCTTGATTATGTAGGAGTGGACCTGAGCCCTTCTACTGATGTTTAAATGCCCAGTTAAGGTGGGTGGGGGCTAGAAGAAGGGGAGGTAAGAAAAAAAAATGAACACAAATGAATTTTACCTTAGGTGAGACTTAAATAAATAAATAAATAAATATAGAAATCCAGCTGGGCACAGTGGTGCAGGCCTGTTGTAATCCCAGCAACTCAGGAGGCTAAGGCAGCAGGATCACTAGTTCAACGCCAGCCTCAGCAATGATAAGGCACTAAGCAACTCAGTGAGACCCTGTCTCTAAACAAAATACAAAATCTCCAGTATCCCACCCCAACTAAATAAAATAAAAATCCTGTCCCAATATTCTTAATGTGAAGCAATATTTTTATTGTTAATGACATTACCCATGTCATCATTGGTGCTTATTTGTGTTTTTCTTGATTTCTTATACAATAGTATAAATTTTCCATGTCAAGATGTGGTTGTCTTATAAGCTTTGGACCAGTTGACTATTATATCCCCAGGGAAGTGGTAGGGTCTAGTGCTTTTCCACAAACTTTGGATAGAAGCTCACTTGAGCTCAAAGCTGTGTCTCCTAAGAATAGTTATGTGAACTTGATTAAGCAGTGGAGGCTTGGATCTTTGCATCTCAATTCCTCATCAATAAAACAGAGATAATAGAATCAAAAGGATAGGGGTGCTCTGAGAATTAAATAGCCTGGTTATTATAAGGTGCTTACAACCACACCTGTCACACAGAATAAGCTTCTTGAAAGTGTAAATCTTTCCATACAAAGAAAATCCTTAGCCAGAGGTTTAGGATCTCCTCAGTGCAGACTTAGCATACAGCCATAGTATTGAACAGTTTACCACAATCAAGTAACTGCCTCGTCAATGTAAACTCTAAGGTCAAATTTACCAGTATTGGAAATTTCCACAAAAATACCAAGAATTCAGTTCTATTTGTAGATTGTTAAATTCAAATCTCTTTAGAGACCCAAAGAATTTTTCATTTTTTGCTTTTTGCAGTGTTGGGGTAGAATCCAGGGCCCTGTGCACACTAGGCAAATGCTCTACATTAAGCGATACCTCCAAACTCCAGAAAAGTATTCTAATGGGGGATTCTAGGTTCTTTGATCAGAACAGCAAAAAGTTGGGTTACCAAACCAAACTACCATATCCTATTTCACCCAATTGGTAAAGAGGTTGTCAACTCCATTCTAAGACAGGCTGCCTTTAGCTAAAGCTTTGGCCAGAATGGCTATAGAACAGTGTCTCCTAAGAAAGAATCCATAAGAAGCGTGCTTTAAAATGAACTTTTAAAAATTTTCATGTGTTCCCATAAGCTCTGACCCATTATTTCCAAAGGCTGAGTGTTCTATTTCATGAAGCAGTCCATGATATATTTAAAATGATTATTAGAAAATTCTCTATGCTCAACTAAGCTTCATTTCCCTATCCATTTGCTCCTCAGGGTTTCACAGAGTAAGTAGTCTGTAATATACCTGACAGTACTTAGAATAATTAAGTCCAGTTATTAAGTCAGCTTTCACATAGTCAAATATATTTTTGAAAACCTCTTAAATTACTAACAAATCAAAATCCTAATAAAGCCAATTTTATCTCCAGGATTAGAATAAATAACTGTTCTTTTGGCTGAGCTGCAGATGAGGTAGTTGGCTGGCATTTAAGAGCTGAGTTGGATGAAAAATACCTTAATTAAGTTAACATGAGTACACATTGTTGATTATCTACTATAGGCAATGCTATGACTATCAAATGTTTTCCATCTGAAGACCTACCTATGGAGTATCTTTAACATGTCAGGTACTGTCCAAGAGTGGGACACTTGCCATATGTTCCTAACCAATTAACGGTGTGGAAAAGTAGGCAATTTATTAACAAAATGGCAAAGCCACATCCTGAGATGTATCTAACAGTTAAAGAGAAGATCAAAAAGTATGGTAATGTGAAAGTGCTGTTTTTGGGGTGGGGTGAGGAATCAGTGATATAAACAACCCTTCTGCTACATTTTGAAAAACAAATTCACGTAGAATCATCTCACAGTCTTCTAATAAGTATTTTATGAAGATATGATTCATCATTAAAGGGGCACTGGTTTGTAGTAAATTAACAGGGTATTTAATTTGGGGATTAAACATGAATAGAACTTCAAATAAAACTATTGATTTGGAAGTTAAAAAATTTTTCAATACAAAATTTCAAAGACATCTTTAATTGCTTGAATTGCTTAATGAATCCTTTTAAAACAGGTGCTGCTAAAGAAAAGACATGGGTCTAGAAACAAGAAATTTTTACTAGTCCTTAGTTATGGTAAAAAACACTTTATGGATTGTCATAAAACAACAATAGAAACAACAGCAGCAATCATTGTGGGATCTCCCTAAGAGAGAGAGAAATAGTGGACAATTATATCAAGGATTCAAATATCAAGGACTCCCACATTCCTTTTCCATATAATACAGATGAATTTTGTAAACTATAGATCGAAGGCAGCCTTGATGAGGAAATGAATTAACATTGGATGCCTGAAGAAAACAGATACTGAAGAAAAGGGTAAAAGGCAGTTCCACATCTGCCTAAAGGCTGGGTATGAAAAAAAAAAAGAAAAAAAAAAAAAAAGGCTGGGTATGGGTAGGGAGAGTTTATGGCAGATGTTGTGTGTCCAATTCATAATTTTTCTTAAAAGGTAGGGGCAGACATTCTACCTGTCTTCAGGGTGATTCCTCCATCACTGCTGCTGACTACATCAGTTTTGCTAAAAATCTGGCAATTCAGTGTGCAGAATGGTTAACAATATGGAAAAGTAGACTCTGAAGATCTTACTGCCATTTACTGTGTGACCCTGAACAACCATCAAGCCTCATTTCTCATCTGTGAATTAGCAACTTGTGGGCTGTGTGACCTTAAAGGGTAGGAAAAGGGAAATACAATTTTCAAAAAGCATTTTTTGAACAGTAAGACACAATATATGTAAAATGGCTAAACAACTATAGAAATTAAGACAATTCAGAAACAAATTTTAGTGTGAACCTTTTATTTTGACAAAAACAAACTTTACAGATTTTACATTCTCAAATTCCCAAACTTTCACATACCCAAAAAGTAAAAGACAAGGCATCCTAGGCACCAATATTTCAGGCATGAATAAACTAGTACCAGATATTTAAGTTATATAAGCTAGCTGCATTTTTACATACCACAAAAATAAATTGTGACAAACATTCACTAGCTTCAAGTGTACCCATAAGAAACACATGGACATACCTGTGTTTTTAACCAGTCTCACATCAATAAACATCAAAGTGTTGGACATATATATTTCCATTAATGGTAGGCACAATTCCATGAATATTAAATTCACAAATTGTTTTTTATAATCGTGATTAGGAAATTGAAAAATAACAGGAATGTAGAGTTCAGTAGCTGAAAATGCTACACTTGCTGCACACAATCACATGTGAGAAGGAATGCTACCAGTAGCTCTCCACTTTGGGAATGATTTTTTGAAAATTTAAAATATTATTTTACCAGAAAATTTTACCTTTGGTGTGAAGAGCAAGTTAAATGATGTACTGACACTCTCTGAAGACCTAGTATTATAGATTTTGTGCATAGTTACTAATGTAAGCTTTAAGAGATTAATACTGACTGTTCAATAGAATCTTCAGAAGGTTTTGAAGTGTCTACTCCTATAGTTGCCATAGTTTTACATGTCTATGAAATTTAAGATTCCTCAATGGGAAGTGGAGCTTATTGTTATATGACACAGGTAATGTATAGATTCAGACTGTTTTTCACTCTCAAGGAACTATTTTCAATGACAGAAAATTACATTTTTTTTTCCACCATATGTGTGAATGAAAGTGCTTCTCAAATGTACATGGTCCATTTCCCAAATCCTACAACAAAAGTGAAGGCACACAAATGGATCATCAATCATACTTTATGTGAATATTTTTTATCCATCTTTAACAATTTCAATGCTATCTACAGAGAGATGTGACAAATTTGTTACAAATTTCTATGTCTTGGGAAATTAAAGATCTAAGAACTTTAAATGCTGAGGCTCTGTGCAATGCACACATGGATTCACTCACTCTGCAAACTTATTTTCTCACTCCTCTATCTTGTAGGCTGTAGCAACTTAAGTTTCAACATCAGGAGAATAAAAAGACTAAGGGAAAGACTTGGTCGAATTTATCCCCCTCAAAAGATTATAATTGTGTTATGAGACGACTTAATATGCGTGTGAGTTAAATTTCGAAGTAATTATAAATCCATTTACTTTTACACAAATGAATGAAATGTAATTAAGACTCATACTTAAACAAGTCATTAATTTCAATGAACGGTATTTTTCACTTATATACAAAAGAATTCAATAGCTAGCAGCATTTAAATATGGAAACAGTTCCATCTCCTCTCTTTTATAAAGTGCCATTTTTAACTGGGCAGATTTAACACCCAGCTTTTCAGTAACTACACCATAGCTCTTTGAATATATTCAAAGAAAGGAAAATTGATTTTATGTTTTAAGCATTTGTAAGATGTTACTACAAAGCACAGAAACTATGAATGTATTAGTAAAATAAAAGTTTATTACTCCAAAATTGTTAAGTTGATTTAATAATTACTTCATAGAAGTATTGGTTCATTAATATTTATGGTTTTTTTCCCCCTAATTGTCTAATCCAGAAATGGTTTCTGCCTAACCCCATTAGGGTTATGCCAAACAAAAGAGAACCAATCATTATATGATTCCCCAGAATACAAATCCTAACAAATTTAGACGTTCAGAATAGGAAAACAAGTTAGTCAATCAAAAAAAATGAGAGGCAATATTTTATTTAAACATACATAGGCTGCTCAATGTTCTTCTCTTTAAACAAGAATGTGTAGTTATTAATAATGTACCATAACACCGAGTGCAGTGGAATTAGGATAGGTGGAAACCAGAGTACAGATTAACTTAAAAGTGACTGTTGCTTAATTCTTAGTTCAGTAATTAAAATTGAAATTGCTTTTAAAACAATAACGAACCTGCTACTTGCAATACAAATAGGATACCAACAGGATTCCCATTTTACTCACATTATTCTCTAGTTAGTATTTTTGCATCTCAACTCTGACCTTACTTTCAGTAGTACCTTAGAAAGCAAACACAATTATTAAAACTACAGAGCAGCATGTAGTTTTGTTCACTTAAAAATACTACATTTCATTAACATTTGCATTTTTGTTGTTCTTGAGAGTAACCACTTAGAAAAACGGATACATAAAAAGTGCAACATTGTTTACTTTGCACTTTAACGATTTAAAGCAAAGGAACTCAGTCATCAATTCTGTCCCCCTAGATACATTTCTAGTCCTCAGAAACAGGGACCACAGGTCAGAGGGGTGGAATGGGAAAAGGCAGAGGTCATGTATGATCAATCACTTAAAAAAGAAATCCACTTCCCCCAGAAAACTAGCTGGAGGGGAATTCCTTCCTACTCATCACAATTTCTCACAAAAGAATGCGACAATTTTTTTCTGGTCTCCTTTCCGTACACACACCTAGTATTCTATCTTGAAGACAATTGTAAAAAAAAATATTTTTACCCAAACACATTGGACTTCGGTCTCAATTTGAATGAGGATGAGTGGCCTCTAAGAGATCGTTCCTCCTCCTCCTCTCCTTCCTCCAGCGGCTGCTCTGGGTCCCTGAAAGTGGGTGTGGTGTGGATGATTTGGGTTCGGAAGCGGATTTTGTTGAGTCTGGGTTTTATCCGCCCACTAGAGCTGCTCGAAGCTTTGCGACTGGAATCCTTTGCTTTGCCTCCAGCCCATCCTTCAGCCAAGTGGTGATGGTGATGATGGTGGTGGTGATGATCGCCCCCATCCTCCAAGACATGAGAGAGTTTATAGGTGATAAGGTGCGAGGGGAGCACCTTCGAAAGCCTCCAACGCCCACCCCCGCTACCAGCAGCGCTCTCCCCATCATCCTCATCCAGGGCTCCCACCAGGTTCTTGATCTCCTCGGCGATGCTCTGACTCAGGTACTGGGATGCCTTCCTCCCGCTGTAGTCCCTGATGTCCACATCTGCATCGTAGGCCCCCACAAGTAACTTCACCACCTCCACGTGTCCGTGCATAGCTGCCAAGTGCAGGGCGGTGTAGCCCGCACTTGTCCTGGCGTTGATGTTCACTGGCAGCTGGTGTTTGTTGGCGAAGTTGACCAGCATGGCCAGGAGCTCTTGCCTGCCGTGCTTGGCGGCCCAGTGCAGGCAGGTGAAGCCGGTGATGAAATCTCGCTTGGACAGGAGGCCGGGCTCGCAGGTGAGCAGACCTTCTAGGCTGTCCCACTTGCCGTCCGAGGCCGACAGCATCCAGGCATGCTCCAGAGGGTCCAGGGTCACTGAGCCCCCGCCGCTGCTCTCCTCCTCTGCGGACGATGAAGCCACCGATGCACTATCTGAGTCGCCCCCGCCTCTGCCGCGACCTCCCCCCGAGGAGCTTCCAGGGCTACTGCCCCCAGGGCACAGGTTCCTTTTCAGCTGCGGGGAGCTGCCCATCACCAGGTCCCGGAAGTTCTGGCGGGCAGATCTCGGAGTGGTGGGCCCTCCAACGGAGCTACCGGGGTCCGCCTCCTCGCAACCGTGGGGTGTGGGATCCAGGTCCTCGCTGGGCCCCGGAGCAGGCATCTGGGGCAGGGCCTGGACGCCGCGCCTGGAGTTCTTCCTCCGGGCCCCCCCGTTCAGAGGCGGCCCTAGAGCGACGACCGGGGGCTCCCCATCGCTTGGCTCATGGCCCTGCTCCGAAGGTGCCTCAGGGTCCGCCGCCTCCGGGTCCTCGGCCTTTGGGCGCGGGCCGCTTTCCCCAGACCCAGTCCGGTGCTCTGGGGCCTCTGGCTCGGCGGTCACCTCGATGCGAGGCGGGCCCCCAGGGTGCGCGGCCTCCGGCGGCGTCCCGGAGCAGAACCTCTTCTTGAGGTAAACATACTTGGCGCCATCGGCGGGATCTGTACGCACAGTGGCCACCGCGTTGACCAGCTCCTTAAAGCGGGCACGGGCGCGGGCGCGCTGCTCCGGTTCGCCGCCCAGGGCGCCCCTGAAGTGCTCCACCAGCTCCGCATGCCGGGCTCGGCCCCCATGCTCCGCGAGGAAGCATAGCACGGCCTCGGGGCCCAGCTCTGCTGGCCCCTCCATCCGCTGCCACTTTGTTTCTTCGCCCGCTGGAGGCTCAGCCCGGCCCCATAGCAGCGCGGTCGGAGGTCCCCGAACCTGGAGAAGTCCCACGGCTCCCGGCTTGGGCGTCTACAGTCAGACTCCGACACCGCCTTGCCGGGGCAGCGCCTGGGCGGACACGCCCCCGCCAGCCCCGCCCTGCCTGTTCGCCACGCCCATAGGACCGCCCATTTCCTGTCTTCGCCGGGGGCTGCAATCTCTGCTCCCGCCGGCCGCTGGAAGCCCCGCCCACTTCCGGTCTATGTGTATGGGCCCACAATCGCTGTTCCCGCCAGCCGCCTGAATTGCCCGGCCGTTTTTCCTCACGTCTACTTCTTCATGTTCCAACTTTCTTTCATTCTCCTTCCCCCGCACAGCACCTGCTTTCCGTCCTCTAAAACGTTGAGGGACTCTCCTGTGAGAGACTCGCCAGGCGCGCGGGAAACGTTTGGCGTGGTCAATGGCGTGTCCCCGCGGCCGAATGGGCTTGGCCACGCCCCGCCCTGAGCTCAGCAGCGGAGGCTACCCCGCCCGTTGGGCGGCCCCGGTGGCGCGCGATCCCTGCCCATCCCGCGCCCAGCTAGTTGTTCCCCGCGGGTCACGCCCAACCCGACCCGCCTTTCCTTCGCTACCGAAGGGACGTGCTCCGGGGCCAAGGCTGGAACCGCCGCTTCGCTGCCCTTCAGCCTGGAGCCATGGCTGTCTCGGAAGAGGCGCAGCACCTGGTGAGTTCGCCACCCTGCACCCTCCGCCGAGGACTCCAGGGACCCGCGCCCCAACGGTCCTCCCTAGACCTCTGGCCTGCAGGCCGCCTCTGGTCGGACGGGGATTGTGATCCTCACTCCTCTCTGGGCGCGGCCGGTCGCCCGCGGAGACCCGGCTCTGCTCGCTGACCCCTGCTCGCCGAGGCGCGGGGCCGAGCGGCCGGGAGTTGGGAAAGTTCTTTTTGCTTGACTTCCCCGTCTTTGCCCAAACGGGAAAGTTAAATTCAGAACCGTCTGTTGGCCCATCACTTTCCTAACGGTTTTTGAGCGCGTAATGCAGATTAATACAACCGCAGTGATCTTGCAGAGTTGGGTACACGTCTGTGACCACTCACTCGAGTCCGCCTCGCGCGGCTTTTCAAAAGCCGACTGCGCTTTCCAGGTTGTCTCCATTAGGTTTTGAACTTTTTCGTTTTTCCCGCCTTGGCACCCTTGGCGCATTAAAAGAACACGGCTTATACCTTTCTAATCACTTTTGAACATTTATCTCGTTTGCTAGTAAGCCAGTGTTTCTCAAAGTGGTCTCAGCTATTTTTAACACTGTGTGAATTGCCTTTGTAATTCTCGTTCTCTTAGGAGCGTACATGGAGTTTTCCAGAGACTATAGGGAGGGCTAATGGGATATGTCTTTGCAAAAGTTGGTTTGTTTTTATAGAGCTTGGACAGGGTTCTGCTCTCTGATTCAGCCCAGGTCTCTTTCCACTCATCACGTATTTTAAAAAGTCTCAGTTTTTCTCTCTGTACTGTTTCCTTACCCTTACCCTACTCACGTGAGTGAGGAAAATATCAAGGGATTCTGGTGACTAAGGTATATTTATAAACTGATTCGTAATCTTCGTGTCAAACCATACTTGAACAGAAGAGAGCACTTTAGTTAATGTTAGCTTTCTTGTGAATTTATGGCACTTAATCTTGCTCTGAACCATTTTCTAATCAAACTTTTTATTTTGAGATAATTGTAGATTCACATCCAGTTGTAAGAAATAATATAGTGAGATCCCTGTATCCTTTATGCAGTTTTCTCAATATTTGGCAGAACGGAATACAGCATGAATATTGACTGACAAAGTGAAGATAGAGGCCCTTCCCTCACCACAGAGTTTTCTCATGTTACTCTTTTTATTAATCCACCCTCTTCATTCCCTGTCCCACCTCCTCTTTAATCCCTCTTAATCAGTAATTTGTTGTTCAGCTCCATAAATTTTCATCTCAAAATTTATATAGTTACTGAGTAAGTAACCTTTTGGGATTGGATTTTTTCACTCAGCAAAGTTCTCTGGAGACTCATCCAAGTTGTTGCAAGTATCAGTAGTTATGAAGGGACCACACTTTGTTTGAAGGACATCTAGCTTGTTTCCAGTTTGGGGCTATTATGAATAAAGCTGTTATACATCTCTGTAGTTAATAATGTAATATAATATAAAGGTAAATTTTTTATTTGTTCTTCTTAAGTGAACATAACAGTAGTGTGTATTTTGACATATAAGTACTTGGAGTAAAATTGTTTCTAATTAGGATCCCAATATTGTGGTTGTGTCTGATGTGGAGTTTCCCTGGTGGTGTATTCATGTATGAACATTAGGAAAGTTATGTCCCATTCATTCTACTGTCTTTCCTATTCCTACCTACCTTTGCTTTTTCCTTCTTTCCCTTCATTCTCCTTTGTCTAATCCAATGAACTTCTACTCCCACTCCCTTGTTGTATATTAGCATCTGCATACCAGATATCAGAGAACAGTCTACCTTTGATTTTGGGGGATTGGCTTTAGCTCATTTGTGCAGTTGCTGGGTTATGTGGTAATTGCACCTTTAATAAGAAACTACTGAATTGTTTCCTAGAATGTCTATACCATTCTTACCAGCAGTACAAGATATCTAGTTTCTTCAAATCCTTGTCAGCATTTAGTCTTGACCTCATTTTTAGTCATTCCAATAGGTGTTTAGTGATATTGTGGTTTTCACTTGCATTTCCCTAATGTTTAATGATGTTGGACGTAGCTGGTATTTCCTTTTTTGTGTAACATATCTTCATTTCTTTCTTTGAATTTTTTTTTTTTTGGCCGTTGAGGGATTTTTTTTAATGTATCCTAGATACTAGTCCTTTTTCAGATATGTAGTTTGCCAGTGTTTTCTCATTCTGTACTTTTGTCTTTTTGTTCTCTTAATAGGATCTTTTGCAAAGCAAGAATTTATGAATTTTATGAGGTTCTTTTTATCAAGTTCTTTTATGGATTTGTGCTTTTTGGCGTCAAGTTTAAGAACTTTTTGCCTATCCCTAGATGCTGAAGATTTTTTTTCCCTAAAAGTTTCATAGTTTACAATTTAAACTTAATCCCATAATCATTTTGAGTTAATTTTTCTACCAGATGTCAGACTTTAGCCAAGAGCCCATTTTTTATTTAGGGATGTCTCTGCACCAGTACTATTTGTTGAAAAGCTCTCATTCCTCTATTGAATTGTTGCACTTTTGTCAAAAGCCAGTTGAACGTACTTACATGAGTCTATTTTTTTGTTCTACCAACACATACAGCATTGATTCTTGTAACAGTGTAAGAGTTCAAATAGGGTAAACGGATTCTTCCTACTTTATTCCCTTTTATTAAAAAAAATTAGCTAATTTATTTCTTAGTCTTTTTTCTAGAATCATTTTTGTGTATATCTAAAAAAATCTTACTGGGATTTTGTTAAGACTTACATTATATCTGTTTATCAGTTTACTGAGAATTGATATCTTTACTATGTTTAGTCTTCCACCTTATAAGCACAGTATTTCTTGTCATTTCTTTGTATGTACTTTGATTTCTTTCATTATGCAGTTTTCAGCATACAGTCATGTATGTTTTGTTAGTTAAACCTTCATGCCTGAGTATTTAATATTTTAAGGAATTGTAAATGATCATTGCTTTTAATTTCATCTACATATTCATTGGTAACATATAGTTGTTTTTTGTATGTTGGGATTCCTTGAGGTTTTCTTTGTGGATAATCATGTCATTTGCAAATAGGGACAGTTTTATTTCTTCCTTTCCAGTCTGTTTACCATTTACTTTCCCCTTTATTGTGCTGGCTGGATTCTGGCTCTTTGTTGCTTGCCTCTTTCTTTCTTTCTTTCTTTCTTTCTTTCTTTCTTTCTTTCTTTCTTTCTTTCTTTCTTTCTCTTTCTCTCTCTCTCTCTCTCTCTCTTTCTTTCCCTCCCTTCCTTCCTTCCTTCCTTCCTTCCTTCCTTCCTTCCTTCCTTCCTTCCTTCCAGTCCTTTCAGTAATGGTGGTGAAAGCAGACCATTCTGTTCTTGGAGAGAAAGCATTCAGTCTTTTTATTGTACCTGTGAAGTTTGTTGTAGATGCCCTTTACCAACTTCATGAGGAATAATGGTCTGTAGGTTTTATGTACTGTCATCAAGGTAATACTAGCTTCATAAAATGGGTTTGAAAATGTTCTCTCCCCTGAAAGAGATTGTGTAGAATTGGTGTTAATTCTTTAAATGTTTGGTAGGATTCTTCAATGAAACCATCTTGGCCTGGAGATTTCTTTTTTGAGTGTTTTAATTTTACAAATTCAAGTTGACTTTAATAGTTACCAGGTTATTCATATTATTTCACTTTGGGAAAGTTGTGGTAGTTTGTGGTTTTTAAGGAATGGAAGCGTTCCTTCCAGTTTTCAAATTTATATGAACAGAGTTGAACATAGTATTACCTTAGTATCCTTTGTTGTCTTCAGGATCTGTAGTGCTATTCTGTGTTTCAGTTCAAGTGTCAGTTCAGTCCATTGTCAGTCCAAATTCATGTCAATTCTGTTACCAGTTTCATTGATCTTTTTTAAAAACTGGCTCATTGTTTTACTTATTTAAAATTTTCTACCTTCAGTGTAAGTAATTTGTGACCTTTTCTTCCTTTGGAAGTATTTCGTCTTCTTTCCTTGCTTGGGGTTTATTTTGCTCCTTTCTAGGTTCTTGAGGTTCTTAGATTATTAATTTGAGACTTTTACTCTTCTGATGTATTCATTTAGTGGTATGGATTTTCCTCAAAGCACTGTTTTAGCTGTGTGCCTCAGAAATAAAAGTTTTATTTTCACTTTTTCTACTTTTATTTTCTAAAAGCGTTCTTATGTTATCTTATAGTTTTTTCTTTCTTATGTATTATCAATGCGTTTTAATTATACATTATTGTGGGTTCATTGTGACATTCACATATGCACATAACCTAATTTGCTCCAATTTAGTCCACAAAACTTGCCCTTTCCTATCCCCCCTCTCTCTTGTTCTTCCTTCCTTCCGTCTTCCTTCTTTTTGTTTACAAATGTATTTTTCCCTTTGGTGCATTATAATTATACATAAAGGTGAGATTCATTGTGGTATATTCATAATGTGTATGGCATAAGTTGGTCAATTTTATTCCCTAGTTCTTCTCCTTTCCTTCCCTTACTCCTCCCTTGATCTCCTACCTGTACTCTATTGATTTCTCTACTGTTTTCATGAGATCTCCTTTTTTATTCCTTTTTTCTTTAGCTTCCACATATGAGAGAAAACATTGGACCTTTGACTTTCTGAGTCTGGCTTATTTCACTTAGCATGATATTCACCAGTTCCATCCATTTACCAGCCAGTAACATAATTTCGTTTTTCTTTATGGCTGAGTAGAACTCTACTGTGTATATATACACCATATTTTGTCTATTCATCTGTTGACGGACACCTATTCTGGTTCCATAACTTGGCTGTTGTGAATTGCAGTACTATAAACCTTATAAACATTGGAATGCATGAATCACTATACTATGCTGATTTTAGTTCTTTGGATAAACATCAAATGTAATAGGCTGGGTCACATGGTGGTTATATTCCTAGTCTTTTGAGGAATCTTCATGCTGATTTCCACAGTGGCTGTACTTACATGCCGTCTCCTTAACAATGTATAAGTATTTCTGATACTTTTACGAGATATTCACATACATATATTTTAATAGAAGAGGACATTAAAATTCAAGGAGGTGTGAGCACAGGTAGTATTGATTGGTGTGAGAAGTCAGTGCATGGAGAGAGCTTCAGAAAAGGAGGTGGAAAAAGATTAAATACAAACTGCCAGTTCTGTATAGAGAAGTGTTTCTCACTTTTCGTTATTGCTCTCTGAGAAAAATTTAAATCAAATTTAGTTAATAGCATTTAATCTCAAATTAATTAGTCCAAATAATTAATTTAACTTAAATTTCTCTTTTTTGGGAGGCATTTAATACTAAAGAATAAAATTTGGAACAATTGAACAATTTCTCTTCAGCTACATTCAGTTGAAGAATTTGTTCCTGGGTATTTTTAAACTAAAACATACTAAAATCAAAAGTCATATTAGGTAGCAGGAAGTTATTGTAATATATGCAGTAAAAGTGAATTGAAAATGTTTCCAAATCCATTGTCACTTGGACTGAATGGTAGAACCAGGCCTGAGTTATACATGCTAAATAGGCAGAAAGTTTGAAGTGTTGACAATAATAACTGTAATATACCTTGATACAAATGTCTATCCATTGGGGGAAGTGAAATGAAAAGTTTTTCAAAAATAAAACAAGTAAAAAATTAAATTTGAATTTGACACACGAGGGATTGATCACAACTGAGGAATTTGACCTGCATGTATAAATTGTTTAGATCTAAGTTTTTTCCAAATAGGGTTTACCTTTGGAGGCGGTGGACAAAGTACTGGTTTTGTTTTGTTTTGTTTTGTTTGTTTTATCCTCCAAGAATCAAGTTCTGCCCCATGGAGGGAGTAGGGTAATTTTGCTAGAGTTAGCCTTTCTAGAAGTAGGACAAAAAATGTGCTTTATTCTTAGTCTGCTACTAGAATTGAAAATGGTCTAAGATGTAATACTCTGTACGTTATGGGTTAAATAAATAAGGCATTTGTGAACCTACTCAGGACCTTGAACTGTTTATGGTATTATGTCTGTGGAGAGTGTTCTAAAACTAAGCAAGTTACTACAATGAATTTTTGGAAAATACAACTTATTTGTGTGATTATGGTTTATACGAGTTTTAAATGAATGTAGACATTTTATAGAATCTCAATATTTAGGTAAATTTTGAAGGAAGAGATGGCCATTGATTAGCAGAGAGGAGTTGGCTAGGTATTTTAGACAGAAAGACTGATTATTTCAGATTCTGTTCACACAGTCGACCTTAAAATAACATGAGAAGCCTTTCAGTTGTATTTACCAATCTTAAAAATACGACTTTAAAAAATTTTAACCTTTGCTTCCAAAATATGAAAGAGAACTTTAGTCATTATTTTCATATTCTTTGAATATCATTTTACCTTTTTAGTGGTTCAGTAATCTTTGCAAATGTTAACATAGTCAACCTATTTTGGGGGGGATGAAATTGTCTTATTTCTTACTCATTTTTCTGTGAATTTGTCCTTTGTGACTTTAGCTATGTCTGCTCTGGTAATTGAATGTGACCATGTGCTGATGCTGAAGTTCAGGGTGGCAAGTACTTTACTTGTGTTTTTGCATTTTATAATTTTTTCCCATTGAGTACTGTTATCTCTTCCCCTCCACTCCTTTTTTTTTTTTTTTTTCCGATGAGAGTCAACTTTCTCAAATTTGGTTGAGCAAAATATCTCTTGTTTGGCTCTTGTTGTCATTGTACCTCCTAGCCCCAGGCCCTTATACCTGGTGTTGGTAATCACTTAGTGCTCCAATATTTTGCATCTGTTGTCAACAGAAGTAGTTAATTCTAACAGCTTTTTAAAGCCATACATTTATACTGATGTCATGTTAGCTCTTCTCTGTTGTGACAGAGTCATTGAGATCTTTTCTAGGAACTCTCTGTTTGATAGAAGATAGGCTTTTTCTTATATAGTAACAGAGATTCTGTTGTATAGGAAAGAATTATAATTTAGTTTCTGCATCACTCTGAGGGCCAAAAGAACCTAATACTACATTGTAATTTGAACAGTCAGAGAAAGTATTTTAATTTGGTTTTGCATTTGCATATTTCCTATATATTTTTATTGTCATTTACCCAAAGATTACATATATTATTCATTTAGTTTATCCTCAGATTTTTTTAGCTACTGCTTTCCCATTTATTGATTAGTTTATCTTTTAGTATGAAGATTTTGTTGCTGTTATGGTTTGGATATGAGGTGCCCTCTAGCCAAGCTTCTATTCATGTAGGAATATTCAAAGGTGAAATGCTAGATTACAAGGACTATAACCTTATCAGTCCATGCTAATTTTGAATGACTAGGTGGTAACTGTAGGCAGGTGGGGTGTGACTGGAGAAGGTGGGTCACTGGGAGCATACCCTGGAAGGATGCATCTTCCCTGTGGTCCCTTTCCCTATTCTCTTTGTCTCCCTCTCTCTTTAACTCTGCCATTAGCTGACCAGGTTTCCTCCTCTGAACCCTTGCTCTCTAGTGTGCTGTCTCACTTTGGGCCCAGAGCAATGTAGTCAGCCAGCTGTGGATTGAACCTCTGAAACCGTGCACTCCAAATAATCTTTATGCCTCCAAGTTGTTCTTGTCTGGTGTTTTGGTCACGGCAACATAAAGGCCAAATAAAACATTTCGTATCTGTGAGTTAACTTTTTTATTGAAGTATAATTTACATAGAGTAAAATATACCTGTTTTAGAATAAAGTCCAGTGAGGGTTAGTTTTTGGTTGGTTGGTTGTTCCTTTTTGCCATGCCAGGGATCAAATGAGGGCCTCACACCTGCTAGGTAAGTACTCTGCCACCGAACTGCATCTCTAGTCCAGAGTTTTGTGAGTTGTAATGAATGCATGCATTTGTGTAACCATAGTCAGTCTACTAGTTCCGTCACCCTAGAAGTTCCCTTTGTCATCAGCCTCTCTTGCTGCTATTCTCTGACAGCTACTGACCAGTTTCTCTGCCTCTCACTGTGTCATGTGTATGGTATTATTGTAGCCTTTGAGCATACTACTTTCCTCAATGTAATGCTTTTAAGATTAGTTCTTCTTGTTACACATTCCTTTATGTTGCTGAGTAGGATTCCATTCTGTGAATGTGCCCATACCACTGTTGAGCTTACTTTTTCCACTTAGTGCTTGGGGCTCTTTCCAACTTAGGGCAATTATAAATGAAGCTACTGTGCATATTCACTTCTATATTTTTATGTGAATATGTTTTCATTTTTCTTGAGTATCTAGAGATGGGATCCCTGAGTAGCATGCTAGTATATGTTTAACTTAATAAGAAACTGCCAAACTGTTTTCTAAAATGGATATACCATTTTGCATTCCCACCAGTAATGAGAGTTCTTGTTCCGTATCCTTGTCAGTACTTGATATTGTCAGGCTTGTTTCTGTTTTTTAAGCCACTCTTACAGAGTACAGTGATATCTCATTGAGGTTTCAGTTTGTATTTTACAAGTGACTGAAGATGCTGAACGTTTTATCATGTGTTTTTTGACATCTTTAGTGGCATGTCTATTTTAATCTTTTTCCAATTTTTAATTGGACTGTTTACTAATTACTAAGTTATATGAATTTGAAAAAAATATATTCCTATAAGTCGTTTAAGAGGCAAATGAATTACAAGTGTTTTGTATTAATCCACTGTTGAAAGCATAATTGAAGACGATTTTGTTCTCATTCTGCAGGCTTTCTTTTCTTGATCTTGTTTTCTTTGCTTTATCATATCATTTTTAAAAACAGCTACCCTTTCTCCTTTTGAGTTGCATTTGAACCTTTGTTGAAAATTTCTCCTCAATACTCTGCCCCCATCATATCATTTTCTTCCTTTTATAGCACTTACACACTGTTTTCTTATTTGCCTGCCTCTTCTCACACTCAATATAAGCACTCTTGAGAAGGGAACTTTTATATGGGACCGAGGATGGAAAGAGCACCCAGGCAAGGTACCTGGCAGTTGCAGGGGTAGTGGCATGGATTTTGGGTATGTTTAGGGAGATTCAGGAACTAGGTGAAGCTGGAGAGATAGATGGAATTGAATCCTATAGGGCCTTGGTATCCAGAGGAGAGTATGGTCTAGGGCAAAGGATTGCCTTAGCATAATCGTTGGTGTATGCCAATGTAAGTAAAAGAAGAAAAATCATGATAATTTTCAATTATATGTTATTCGTGTCACTTTATACAGCTTCCTAGAAAGTTTTGTTCACTGCCTTTCTTGGGTTTAGATAGATCAAGCATTCCTGTATGTATTTGCGATTTTTAGTAAGAATACAAAAATTTTTGCCTAATTTTTTATTGACTGAACTTTCCCAGAGGAGATATGGAGGAGCTGGGTTTCAAAGCTTACTGTCATTATTGGACTCCCTTTGTAGCACAGAACCTGTATGAGGGGCATTTGACCAATATGTCCCTCACTGCCACTTCCATGTCATTCTCCTCTCCCTTTTAACAGTTTTAAGTCACTCAGCTGTCATGCTGTCTACTCACTTGCTTCTCTTTGTTGACATTCCTGAAACCCCATCTCTCCCACGTTTGGTTACTGGCTGTCTGTATTTGTCTAGCATTAGACCTGTCAAAATTCTGGGTAATTTCACTATCCATTTAGATTATCCTTTAATTCCCCTGCCTACTTAAGTGTTTGACTTCATCTCCTTCAGTGTTCTGTTACTTTAGCCACCCCTTGTAGTTACTACCTCAGCCTTGTCATTACCAACAGCTGTACCCATCACAATCTGTTTCAGTCATTCTACTCTGACCATACCTTCTACCTTGCTTATTTACTTCCTTACCCAAAGTCCCTCAATTCTGTGACCTAATCTGTTAATCTACTACCTTTTGTTTCCCTTATGTCCTTCATATCATCTTTCTACCTTTTTCCCTGCTTTGAGTCCATGATAATAACCATTTATAATCAGTTCCTGAAAGTGCTGAACTTTGTCTTTTGCCTTATTCTCTCCTGTCCAAAGCCCACACTTAAGTAAACTAAACTGTCCCTGGATGCTACTCTTGCCCTCACAGCTGTATATGATGGAGGAAAATCATGCTGAATGGTCTCACTTTAACTTTGTGACCTTAAACTCTTGTGTTAGTTCCCTTTCTGTTATTGTAACAAAATAATTGAGATCATCAACTTATAAAAAGAAAAGGTTTATATTGGCTTACAGTTTTTTGGAGGTTTCAGTCCATGACTGACTTCATTGTTTTTGGGCTAGTGAAGAGGCAGCACATCATGGCAGGGGTAAGTGATAGAACAAAGCCGTTCATTTCACAGGGGCCAGGAGGCAAAAGAGAAAAAGAAAGAGACTTGCATACTACAAATGATCTAAGAACCGCCTCTCCTCACTATGCTCCACCCCTTAAAGGTTTCTATCACTTCCCAGAAGTACCACGTTGAGGGGCAAGGCTCTATAACACGGACCTTTAGGGTATGTTTTAGATCCATTTTAGATCTAGCAACTCTTCAAGAGGCCTTCATTATACTAAAAATTGTATTTTCCTAGTTCATTCACCTTCTCATTCTTTTAGGTAAATATTGATAAACCTTTTCTTTAGAGTCAAATAGTAAATATTCTCAACTTTGTGAGCCCTGCAGTCTCTGTCAGACACTATACAACTTCACTATTGTGGCATGAAAATACAACATGTAAATAAATAGGAATGGCATTCTCCTGCCTGAGAAGTACTTTTTTTTTCTTCCCTGTTTGGCTTCCAGGACTCCACAGGCTCCTAAATTTCTTTGACCCTCTTTGACTGTTTCTTGATATTTTGAAGTATTGTTTCTTAATTCCCCAGTCTTTAAATGGGGGACCATAGCTCATTTCTGTAATTCCTTCTCTGTTCATTATACCCACTCCCTGGGTGATTTCATCTCAAGACAGTATACAGTACTGACTGATACCAGACTTCAAAATTTCTACCTTAGTCCAGATATCTCTGTACTCTTGACTTTTTTTCAACTACCTACTCAGTACTTTTATTTCAGTGTCTAATAGGCATCTCCATTGTTAACAAGTTCCAGAATGAACTGGTGGTGTTTCCCAATCCTCCCCTCCAGTCTTTCTAATTCCAGTGAATGGAAGCTCTACCTTCCCAGTTATTCATAGCCCAATCTTTGGAACTATACTCAATACCTCCTTTCGCATCCCATTTTGAGTGTACAGCAAATGCTGTTGGTTCTGCCTTTGGAGTAGATCCAAATTTCCACCACATCTTGTTTTTCCCACTGCTGACATGCTGATGTCATCTCTTTTTCTAGATTAATGCAGTGACCTCTTAACTGATCTTGTTTTTATGTGCCATTTTTCAATTAACTCTCAACTGTAAACTGCTATAGTGAACCTTTAGAAACAAAGATAATTCCTTTTTATGCTAAAAACTTTTCAAAGCCAATTCCTTGAAATAAGTCTTAAGAACCCTGTCTAATGTTGTACTCATTCCTCCGTAACTGCTCTTTCCTTCCTTCTCCCTCTATTCTGGCCTCCATTCTGTTTTTTGTATTCATTAGGCACATACCTGCTTCTAGACCTCTGCAGCTGTCTACCCCTCTACATAGAATGCTCTCCCTCCAGATATCTTCTTCATCTGCTTTGCTCCTTTGACTTCTTCAGGTCTTTGATGAACTGTTACCTTTTTAGATGGGCCTTCTTCTCAAATCATCTGGTTCAAAATAGCACCCATCCCCATGCCAAGTCACTGCCACATTTCCTCTTTCCCTTTCATTATTTTTTCTTTATTGCATTTATCATTCTCTAGCATTTTATGCTTTACTTTAATTTTTGTTAGGTCTTCTCCTAATTGGAATAGAAGCTTCTTAAAAGCAGGATTTTTTCCCCATCTTTTGTTAAGTTGTACAACCCAGTGCTTAGGACAGTTCCTAGAACATAGGCGCTCAGTATCTATCTGTTGAATAGATGCATTTTTATAGTATTTGTGGAAAAGCTGTATTCTTTCTTTCTGAATTCATTAGAATATTAGACATGAAAAAGAGATATTTTAGTGGAGAATGGTGGTGTACGCCTGTAATCCCAGCTACTTGGAAGACTGAGACAAGAAGACTATAAGTTCAAGGTCAGCCTGTGCAATCTAGGGATACCCTATCTAAAAAATAAAGTAAGAGGGACTTGGGGGTTGCAAATGGCAGAACAGAGCTAAGCAACAATTCCCAATCTCCCCACAGAAAAAAGGCACTAAAGGAACAGCTGATCTAAGAGGTGGGTGACAAAGGAAATGCTCAATAAAGATACAATATTATAAAATCTGAGTCCTGGAGACTTACCAAAGTAGAAAACAATGCAGCATTTCCTAACCCTGAATATGAACCAGGATGGGGATGCAGGGAGGAGCGACAGAGAGAGAGAGAAGTGGTGGCGGGGGGGTAAGGGGAGCAGAAAGGCACATAAGCTCACCCCTTTAACACCATTTGGAAAGAAAGGCAGAAAAATTTAAAGCATGGTGTCCTTGAAACAGATCAAGGAGTTTAAAACCAAATCATGAATAGAAAGCCATCCTGGGCTTCACAGCCATTTTGCAGAGCCCACAGCTGACTAGTCACCCCCCGTAAATCAACGCAGCATCTCTATACCTCCAGTGAGCAACAAATGAAACCAGAAGGAGTAGCCCTGCAGTGGGATCTCTTAAGAACCAGTCTAGAAAGAACTTATAGAGGTATTTCTATTAGCTAAAAGTTGTTGAAACCCCCTCTCCCTCACCAAGAATAAGGGCAGTCCCACTGGGAAGTGCTTGCCTAACTCAGCACTCCATACAGCTTTTACAGGAGTCTTGGCAGGGCGGGAGTGGATGTCTGCAATTTGCAGAAGTAAGAGTGCAGATTCCAGCAGCAAGACAGTTTTGACTCCATGCAGAGGAAAGGGGAAAGGGGAGCCAACAAGACCCTTGCTGCCACTGCCCACTGACACTGGGGATGGGGTCAAGGAACTGCAGGGAGTTGCCTGAGTTTTATAAAGCCTACAGAAACTGTCCCCTGATCTCTGCTGCAGTCTGCTTGGGGCCCATCCTAGAGGGAAGCTGCTTGGATATCCTGCAGCATAGAAGGACTGTTCCAAATCATGTAAGCAGTTGGCAGAAAGCCATGACGAGAAGTTGTCTGAGTTCCCAGGAAGCTTAAAGGGAAGATGCCCAGATCATTACCATAGTCCTTGAGAAGTCAGTCAAGAAGGAAAGTTGTCGGGTTCCAAGGCAGCAGAGAACAGTGGCTCACAGCCCGACCCAGCCCCCAGCCTCATCCTCAGCCATGAATGCCACGTGTTCACTGTTTGGATACTGTCTGGATCATGCCTTGGTTATAGTTAGCAGAGGAAATCGGCACCTCCCCTTAACAACCTGGGGCAGTGGAAGCTGGAACCCCAGTGAACCAGCTGAGTAGTAAGGACAGTATTCCAGTGAGCTGTGTGGGTCACAGGAAATGTTTTTGCACCACAGGTCACCCACAGAGAATTCACAACCACAGTACCTGTGCTTGTAGACAGTTACTAGGCTCTATGCCACCATGAAAGGGATCCTGTAGAGGGGAGAGGGTACACGGTGATTTACAGCAATCATACAGAACCCTGCACCTGGAACTCCTGTACACAACAAAAACAACCAGCAGACACAATACCACACCCTCAGAGCAGTCAGCTGCAGGCTCTTAGACCCACAAACCAGAACCAGCTGGTGGGAGGTCCATAGCAACTAGGGGAGCGGCTGCTATGCCCCAGCACCTCTAGAGGGATCCAAAGACAAAGAATGATGGACGTCTTCTAAATTTCCCAAATTCTAATGAAATTCAAACCAAGATTCAACAAGAATTTTCTTCACCTTGGCATGGTTTACTTTAAGTAAATCTTAACATTAATTCTGATCATCTGTATTATTCTTTATCTTGATTGATAGTTATTACCCTAACAGCCAACATTGCACCTTCAACCCATTTGGATGTTTTTCTTCTCATATTTAAAGCATTAATTGGACTCATTCTCTTTGTTTTCCTTTCCCCACTTATTCTCCCTCTTAAATTATTTGTTAATACCTCAAATACTCTCTCCATCTTTTTCTCTTTTTACCTTGCTTTATATTATTTTCTATCTTTTCTTTTTCTCTCTCTTTTGCTCAATCTCTTCTGCCTTTCAGCCCTCATGTAATGTTTTAGCAATTTTCTGACATTTAATAACTGATTTTTCAACCTGTTCCAGAACTTTACTACAGGTTTAAACTGGTAATAGAAGAACTGTGGAGATCAATATCAACAAATTCTTTGCTTTTGATAAGTACATGGCTTTGCTCTGAAGTGATTGTAGTAAATAGAGTTCAGTGACTTCTCTCAAAGTGGTGCTGATACTGGTATAACACATTAACGTATCCATGCCTGGATATTCGTCTAACCCAGGGCTTTTTAAGAGAAAGAAGCTCACCAAGTAGTCCCTTGCTTAAAAGCAGCAGCAATAACCATCCCAAGTAGATGGGTAGACATGCAAGCAATATGAAAAAAGCAAGGAACAAGCCACTCCAAATAGCCCATAATAATCCAACAGTTGACTCGATTGACAATACAGTGAAGGAAAAGTCAGAGAATTTAGAAAGTTCATAGTTAAAATGTTCAGTGAGCTAAAAGATGATGTATGGAATGAAATTAGAAAACGCATGAAGTGAAAGACCACTTCAACAAAGAGAATAAGAGATTTGAAAAAGAACCAAACAGAAATCCTGGAAATGAATGACTCAGTAAGCCAAATTAAAAATTCAGTGGAAAGCATCACCGATCAGAACAATGAAGACTTTCAGGCCGTGAAGACAAAGTATATAATATTGAAAATAAAATTGGCCATAAAGAAAAGATGTTAAGAGACCATGATCAGAATTTTCAACAAAACTGGGTTAACATAGAGACCAAATTTAAAAATATGAAGAAATTAAAAATAAAAACCACCATAGGGATGAATTGCACTAGAATAATATTTAATTAAAAGAAAATCAAGTCTAAATTAAATAAAAATGGCAGAAAATAAAAATCATCTTTCTATAATAATACTGAATGTACATGGCCTAAACTCTTCAATCAAAAGACATAGATTGGCAGATAGGATTCAAAAATAAGACTCAACAATATGTTGTTTGCAAGAAGTTCACAGACTAGGACATCCACAGACTGAAGGTTGAAATAATAGGAAAAGATATACCATGCAAATGTTACTCATAAACATGCAGAGATAGCTAGTCTCAAATCAGAGAGTGGACTTCAATCTAAAATTAATCAAAAGAGACAAAGAAGGTTACATCATACTGGATAAGGGAATCATCCAACAAGATAAAAATGATTGTAAATGTTTATGCCCCAAACAATGGTGCATCTGTGTACATAGAACAAACTCTTCTCAATATTAAGAATCAAACAGACAACAGTACAATATTACTGGGTGACTTCAGCATAATTTTCTCACCACTAGATAGGTCATCCAGACATAAACTAAGATTCTTCAGAACTAAAAGATGCTATTAATCAAATGAATCAAGCAGACATCTATAGACTGTTTCATCCATGATGACTGAATTAACTTTCTTCTCAGAGGTGTGTGGAACATTTTCTAAAATAGACCATATTTTAAGTCATAAAGCAAATCTTAAGTTCAAAAAATAGAAATCATTCCTTGCATTCTATCAGATCATAATGGATTGAAATTAGAAATCAATCACAAGATAAAAAATAGCAGCCACTCTAACACCCAGAGATTAATACACTTTTGAATGACAGATGGATAGCAGAGGAATCAGAGGAAAAAGAAAAAATTTTTACAAATGAGAATAGCAAATATCAAAATCTCTGGGAAAGTATGAAGACAGTTCTAAGAGGAAAGTTTATAGTGATGAATTCATATATTAAGAAATAGATATCAAATAAATAATCTAACAGTACACTTCAAGCCCAAGCAAAAGAAGAACCATCCAACACAAAATCAGAAGAAAACAGGAAATAATTAAAATCAGAGCCTAAATCAATGAAATTGAAAATTTAAAAAAATACAAAAGATCTATGAAACAGTTGGAGTTTATTTTGAAAGGGTAAGCAAGATTGATAAACCCATAACTACTCAAAAGGAAGAGAAGACTCAAATTAACAAAATTAGAGATGAAAAGGAAAATATCACCACAGACACTACTGAAATCCAGAGAATCATCAGAAGCTATTTTGAAAATTTATACTCCCAATGAGCTAGAAAATCCTTAGGATATTGATAGATTCCTGGAGACATATGACCATGAGGAAGGATATAGAAAACTTATATAATTAATATCAAGTAATGAAATTGAAACCGCTTAAATAGATCAATCTCAGGTAATAAAATTGAAGCAGCTATCAAAATCCTTCTAACAAAGAAAATCCCTGGATCAGAGGGATTTTCAGCCAGATCTTTCATTTTTCTGAAATTACACCATGAAATATAAAGGAGGGAGGGAACTGCTAAATTCATATTATGAAACCAAGATTACCCCAATACCAAAACCTGAAAAAGACACATTGAGAAAACCAAGAACACTATAGATTCAATGTAATTCCATCAAAATGCTAATGCTATTCTTCACAGAAATAGAAAAAGTAGTTCTAAAATTCATTGTGAAAAATAAGAGACCCAGAGTAGTCAAAGCAGTCCTGAGCAAAAAGAGCAATGCTGGAGCTATCACAATACTGGACCTCATATTATATTGCAGAGCTCTAGTAACAAATACAGAATGATACTGGCCCCCAAAAAGGCATGAAGACCAATGGAAGAGAATAGAGGACACGAGATAAAACCATGTAACTAGTTATCTGATACTGGACAAAGGTGCCAAAAGTATACATTGGAGAAAATATAGCCTTTTTAACAAGTGGTGCTGGGAAAACTAGAAATGCCGATGTAGAGGAATAAAACTTGACCCCTTTCTTACCCTGCACAAAAGTCAACTCAAAGTGCATCAAAGACCTAGGTATTAGACCAGAACTCTGCAACTACTAGAAGAAAAGGTAGGCCCAACATTCCCAAAATATTGGCACAGGAATTGACTTTCCTTAATAAGATTTCTAAAACACAGAAAATAATAGATCAAATTAAAAAGCTTCTGCATAGCAAAGGAAACGAACATTAAGAGAGTGCCTGCAGAATGGGAGAGGAGCTTTGCTACCTGTTCCTCAGATGGGATGTTAATATCTAGAATATACAAAGAACTCAAAAAACTTAACACCCCAAACAAAACAAAACAAAGCAAACAAAAAACCCCAAATAATCCAGTTAATAAACAGGAAAAAGTACTAACAGGCATTTCTTTAAAGAACTACAACTGGCCAACAAATATATGAAAAAAGTTCATCTCTAGCAATGAGGTAAATTCAGAACAAAAGTATGTTGAGATTTCATCTCCAGTCAGTATGGCAATTATCAAGAATACAAATAATAAGTGTTCGAGAGGATGTGGGGAAAAGGCATATGCATATGTTGTTGGTGGGACTGCAAATTAGTGCAACTACTTTGGAAAGCTTTATGGAGATGCCTCAAAAAACTAGGAATGGAACCACCATATGATGCAGTTCTCCCACAGCTTAGTATTTATCCAGAAGCTCTAAATTTAGCACACTATAGGGATACAGTCATATCAATGTTTATAGCAGCATAGTTCATAACAAGCACACTGTGGACCTAACCTAGATGTCCTTCAACAGATGAATGGATAAAGGGAGTATGATATATATTCACAATAGAGTATTCCTCATCCATAAAGGAGAATGGAATAATGGCATTTATCAGGAATGGATGGAACTGGATACTATCATAGCTAAGTGAAATAAGCCAGACCCAAAATGTCAAAGGTTGAATATATTCTCTGATATGCATAATCTAGTCCAAAATGAGAGAGAATGTGAAGAGGAGGAGGAGGAGGAGGGGACGGGTCCATCAAAATACAAGAAAGATAAGTGGAGTAGTTGAAGGCTTTTGAGAGAGAAGGGACTGGATAAGGAAAGAATAGTAGAATAAATCTGATATTTTTATATGTATGTATATGAATATACTACAGTTAATCTCATCATAGTGTGTACCCACAAGACACTAATTAAAATAAACAACAACTAAGTAAAAAATAGAACGACCAATAGAATAGAGGGAAGGGAATAAGGGGAAGTACTGGAGACTGAATTAGAGCAAATTTTATTCTGTTCTTTCATAGTTACATCAAAATTGATCCTAATGGTATGTATTAAAAGAACCAATAAAAATTAAAAAGTTAAGTCATTTAAAATAAAGACTGGGAATATACTTCCATGGTAGAACGTTTGCCTAACATGTGTGAATAATTGGTTCAATCACCAGTGCCATTGAAAAAGAAAAAAGCAGGGAGGAATATTGACTTCATATATGCTTACTTATATTCACACATAATTGTTGCTTGTGGCCCTACTATCAATACAGTATATATTCCTCTTTTGCCACTTATGTTGTTACTTCCCTTAATTTTCATAATTATTACCTCTAATCTATGTACTAAAACCCACTGACAATATTTCAGTGTAGACTCTTGATAGGTGTAACTTTTCCTTGCCTTTGGAAGATTTTTCTTTTTCTGACTTAAAAATGGGATAATACTTACAAACTTCAACCTGGTACTAGTAATATATAATTAAATTCAGTCGAAAAAGTAGGCCTAACTGGCTTAGTGATCTTGGCTGAATCTTTAGTACTCTTAGTAAGTGCTGAAGAATTCAAGTCTTATAGAATCAGTGGAAACAAATAAGAGAAATGGGAATCACCACCAGGGCAGGTATGTTTGTTTTTTATAATAATGTAAATTTACTCTAGTTTAATTATACACTTGACGAAAGATTTGGATGATTAGACTGAAGCTCTTCGAGGAATTTAAGTAGCCATAGGAACTTTAACCTCAGTATAGTAGTTCCCTGTATCTTTAGTTTCATTTTCCATTGTTTCACTTACCCCTGGTTCAAGAATATTAAATTGAAAATTCCATAAATAAAGAATTCATAAGTTTTAGGTTGCATGCCCTTCTGAGTATCATGCTGAGATTTCATTCTGTCCTTCATTCCACCCTTTTATGCAACATATGTTGCCTATCCATTAGTCACTTGGTAAGTCAAGTGAGGTTTTGCAGTGCTTGTGTTTAAGTAACTCTTCTTTACTTAATTGTGTCCCCAAAGCACATGAGTATTAATGCTGGAAACTCAGATATGTAAAAGAGAACTTGTAAAATGCTTCCTTTAAGTGAAAAAGTGAATGTTCTATATTTAACACGGGAGGGGGAAATCATTTGCTGAGATTGCAGAAATTTGTTGTAAGTGATCTTCTTTCCATGAAATTGTGAGGAAGGGAAAAGAAACTGGTGTTAGTTTTGCTGTTGTACCTCACAATACAAAAGTTACAGGCAGATTCTTGATAAGTGCTTAGTTTAAACAGGAAAGGCCTTATTATCCTTGCTGTAGTTTCAATCATTCACTGGGAGGGACTGGAGTGTAGCCCAGTGGTAGAGCATTTGCCTAGCACATTTGAGGTCCTGGGTTCAATCCCCCAAACCACTACAAAGCACAAAAACATCATTCATCCTCTGGGAGTCTTGGAATGTATCCTCCCCCAGTGGGGGTACCCCTGTATTTCTGAAATTGCATCCAATCTGTGCTGATTCATTTTGTTTCCTTGCCTCACAGGAGTATCTATCCAGTGATCTTAGCATAGGACAAATGGAGGTGCTGATGAAGTCACCTGAAGGCAAAATGGGCCAGCAGCCTCCTGAGGTGCCGCCTGCAGCCTCACCTCTTTTGCTGTCCTCTTTGCACTTACACAGAAACTTCCTTAGGTTAAATGATAAAGAGCTCATTGAAGCTTTCCAACTATACCAGTTACAATTTCATCTTTTGCACATGCTGATTCTTCTACCCTCTTTTCTTTATTTGCTAGGAAAATTCTCATTTCTCTTTCAAATCTTAGCCTAAGCTTTTTCTTTGCAGTGCCTTCTGATTATGCGGAATTCATTGTGCCCTACATGTCTTGTCTATATTTTAGTTGTATGTCTTTTGTCTGTACTAAAATTTAAATTCCAAGGATATCAATTATTTAGCTTTGATCCATATTGCCTAGGGTCTCTTATTATGTACTTAAAATGTAAGGCTGTTTATTAAATACTGTGCTTATTTGTGGAGTAAATGACAAGTATACATTGATAGTATTCACACTTTTTCCTAAGTATTTTTCCCCAAATTATTCCTTATCTGTTTTAGGTTCTATTTTTTTTTTCCAGGCTTAGTAAATGACTTCTCAAAAAAAGTACTAAAGATTGAACCTAGGGCCACTTTACCACTGAACTGCGTCCTCACCCCTTCTTATGTTTTTATTTTGAATGTGCCACTATACCTGGCTGCTTCTCAAATTTGATTGACTTTTCTGTCACCTTGCCTTCTCTCAGAATTCAAGCCATCTACTTTTCATTAAAATAAGCTTTGAGTTTTAGTCCCACAGCCTTCCCACACCAAGAAGATATAATTTTATTGTGTTTTTCCTTAATCCTTCCTGTTGTATGTGCATTTTCATGACTTCATTGTTTTTCATCATGTCACATTCTTTTCATGATTTCTTTTAAAAAGTTAAGAGTCATACAATCTGAGTTGAAAGAGATTTTAGAAGATAGTTAACTTCGCTTCCCACTCAGTGTAGGAAGCAGCTTCCTAGCATACTGTCCCTTGGTCCTCTCTGAAATTCAGAATATCTTTTCACACTACAAGGTAACCAGAATGCATCTAAATTTGTCCAAATTATTTTATAGTTTCATGTATTACACATAAACTTTTTAAAGTTCTGGAAAATACTTTCTAGTATGGTGAGTCAAAGAAACTTGGCTTTTCCCCAACTTGTTGGCTTGTTGCACTTTCAGAGAATCAAGGGGCAGCAAAGTGTATTCAAACATCTGTGATCCATCTTAAGAAAGAAACTTTCCCAGAAAAACCAGGAACTGGAATGGACCAGAAAGGCAGAATTTGACACAGAGAAGGGAAATTACTGAAGAAGAGAGCTGTCTAATGAGGAGAGTGGGCTGCTTGTGGAACACTGGCTCAAACCCTGGAAGGTCAAACAGCAGCATAGTCAACATCAGTGTGGCATGCTTCCTGAGTACCAGCAGGGAGGCAGAATTTCATATTTGGAGAAATGAAACAATGAATTTGGTAGAAGAAAGGGGTTCATTGGTCTTAGGCTGTGAAGACATGAATGAGGTTAAGAGGAATTGATTAGTGTAATACATGAGTGACCGAGTGAGGAAATCATTCTGGACTCCACATAGACTCCACTTAGTGCCACAGAAAATATCTGGTTAGGGGACATGCTCACACCCTTGCATTAGATTAACTACTCACAGTAGTTGAACATTCTATGCTTAGTGTCACTTTTTGAGATAACTTACCGTTTGTTCACACCTGATCGTGTATGTCTGTGTAAATGATGGTCCACATACCTGAGTCCCTGAGACTGTATTGTATAAAATTACAGAATTTCAGTAACAATTGAGCTCTTAAAAATTACTGTAAAAAAGTGACTTTCAACTTTTAATCGAATGATAGTGTGTGATTAGATTTTGTGAAATGTAGTTCAGTAAGCAGTTGGGTTGTTAAGTATAATTTGCTTAAACAAAAATAAGATAGGTTGGGCTGGGGATATAGCTCAGTTGGTAGAGTGCTTGCTTCACGAGCACAAGGCCCTGAGTTCAATCCCCAGCACTGCAAAAAAAAAAAAAAAAAGATAGGTTTAGAATGCCACTATTATGTGCAAGTATAATATACCAATAAAACATGTTTTTTAAAACATGGAAAAAGGTGACAAAAGTAAGATAGGTTTTATATTCATTCATCATTAAACTTTGACTAATAACACCTAGGTTTAATTTATCTAAGTTCATATCAGATATCTGCTTTTGTTGATTTATTTACTGTATTTTTGAACATCTGCCAAAACTTACTTAAAATCTCAGTGTATAAATGCTCTGACTAGGAAGAGTAAGTCGTATGTTTTTAATATTTTCCACTGGTATTACTTGACTCAAATTTCCAAAACAAGTTTTACTTTAGAAATAGTTTTTAGTAAGTTAGCAGGCCATCATTGAAGGTAAAATAACAGAGAACAATAATTGAATGAATATCTAAGAAATGCTGCGTTTACAAAAAACAACGAAATTCTGCAAGTGGAATTCCAATCTGTTAGGCCATTAACTATTCTACTTATTATGAACAAATCACAGTGCTGGCCATTTGGAGTTTCCAAAGGAGTAAGGCATAGCCCTTGACCTTATGAGAGTATCTCAGAGAAATGTCAGCTTGTAACAGGCAGTGATAATCTCTTTCCAAAAAACAAAAAGTTAAGGCCCTAGCAAAATCACAACCTACCCTTGACTACGTAGTCAGTTTGCTTTTTTTGTAGTTCATATTTCATATATATATGAAGTATGTATTTTATATATATATATATACACACACGTATGTATTGCATTTAAACACATTTTTTAAAACCTAGATATCAGTACTTTAACTTCTAGCAAAGGCCAACATACTTTTGTAAAAAGTTGTAGTATTTAATGAATCACAGCAAGAAGTACCAGGACATTTGGACTAATTGGAGAAAGAGCAGATTCTCTACTGTTTTCAAAATC
The DNA here is from genome assembly GCA_020662805.1 of Glaucomys volans. Lineage (NCBI taxonomy): Eukaryota > Metazoa > Chordata > Mammalia > Rodentia > Sciuridae > Glaucomys > Glaucomys volans. The sequence goes on from JAJEJO010050530.1 coordinate 138,929, forward strand.
TCAGTTTAGAACAATACAGCAGAGGCACATGCTTTGTCCCAAGGCCCTTGGGAGACATGGCCTTTTCCTGTCAGCCAACTGTGGGGAAATGTTTAGTTCTTTCCCAACCAGATTGATGCCATCTTGATAACAACTTTCCTTCCCTTACCGGGAAACATTCTGCGAATGACTTAGGGTGGGTGTTTCCTTGACTAGAGCAATGAACTTCGAGGGACAGAATCCTTATCTACATAAATAATACAAATTTAACATAGGTTTTGTTAAAGTTTAATGATGAATGGGTATAAAAGCTATCTAAAACCTATCTTTTTTTATAAGCAAATTTTACTTTCCAACCCAGTTACCTACTAAACTACATTTTACAGAATTTAATCATATACTATCATCAGATTGAAAACTGAATGCCACTTTCTTACTATTAGTTTTTAAAAGTTTGTCCCTAAAATTGTGTGGTTGACAGGTAAGCACAGTACAGCCTCAGGGAATTGGATGTGTAGCACATCACTTATAGTAGACACACATTTTAAGGTATGAGTAGTTGGTAAGTTCTGTCAAGAAGTGACAATGGGCATGGAATGTTCTGTCTAACCCAGTTATCATTAGATAACAGGGCCCTTAACTAGGTATTTTCTGTGGCACTAAATGGACTCTTAAGTGAATACTTCCAGTTTCCCTTAATCTGTCTCTTCTAACCTCATTCATACTTTGCAGCCTGAGACTAATGAATCCTTTCCCCAACTAAATTCTTATATTCATAGTTTACTTCTTCCATATACACTCCCTTCTAGTGTATTTTGCAACTCATCTGTGTCTTCATGACAAAACTTCTAAAATATTTTTAGCTGTAGTTGGACACAATATTTATTTTTTTATGTGGTGCTGAGAATCGAAACCAGTGCCTCATACATGCTAGACAAGCCTTCTACCACTGAGCCACAACCCCAGCCCACATGACAAAACTTTTGTTGCGTACTTTTATATAGGAGCAACTTCCAACCTACAAGAATCATTTCATATTGGAAGAATGTGTTTACTTAGCTACTAAAGATTTGAAAACACTCATCCTCTGGTGTTGAATCACAGGGTCAGTCAAGCTTATTTTATCAGAATGTGGTAGAGGAAAATTTCTGTTAGCATTCTGTAAAATCCAGTAGTGATGAGTATTAATGCATCTGTGTGTGTGTGTGTGTGTGTGTGTGTGTGTAGGGAGAGAGAGAGAGAGAGATGCTGGGGGTAATGTTCCAGGAACACAGCAGTAATATTCCCCCTTTCACCACACATGTGGGCAGATGGCAGGACTGTCTCAGTAAAGAGAGCATCCATAGGTACATCCATGTGTATGGTAGTGTACAGAATAGTACACTGTAGCATGGAGAGAATGAGATAGACCTATGTAGTTATGTGAAAGTCTTCAAGGGAGAGTAAGCAAAAAAAATCCCCAGTGCAGAGTTTTAGGTGCTACCAATCTGTACAAGAAGGAGCCCTGTACAAGCATGTGTGCTTTTATCTGTACAGTCTCTTTGGAAGGATACGTGAGAGGCTGGTAGCCTCCCAGAAAAAGGTCTGACTGCTAAGGAATCAAGGATGGGAAGGGAAGAGAATTCATTTTGCACTGTTCTCATTGGTAGTTTATGTGTTTTATTTTACTGCATTCATTCATATATACTTAAATATTTGTGTATTTAAGTATATATACATATATATTAGATATACTAATACATTTTTTTCCCAGTGCAGGGGATCAAACTCAGGGCCTTGCACATGCTAACAAGCAAGTGCTCTACCACTGAGCTATATCCTTGGCTCCTTAGTACTTCTTTCTTTCTTTATTTTGGTACTGGGATTCTAACCCAGGGGTGCTTAATCACTGAGCTATATCCCCAACCCTTTTTTATTTTTTATTTTGAGACAAGGGTGTCACCAAGGCTGACCTCAAACTTGTAATCCTCCTTTCTCAGCCTCCTGAATCTCTGGGATTAGAGGCATGCACCATTGTGCCCAAGTTAGTATTACTTTTTAAAATCTTGCATTTCCTTGTATCTTATGCTGCACTAGGATAGCAGTGCCTCGAAATGAGCAGAGCTTAATTTATAACTTGTTTTAGTTAGTTTTTTGTCACTGTGACCAAAATACCTAACAAGAACAATTTAGAGGAAAACAAGTGTATTTTGGCTCACAGTTTCAGAGATTCAATCCATGGTCAGCCAACTCAGTAGCTCTGGGCCTATGGTGATGTGGAACATTATGGCAGAAGGGTTGGTGGAGGAAGGCAACTCAGGACATGGCAGTGAGGAAGCAGAGAGAGCTCCACTCACCAAGGACAAAATATAACCTTTGGAGGCACACCCAGTGACCCGTTTCCTCCACCTACACCCTACCTGCCGCGTTTACCACCCAGTTAGTTCATATCATTGGGTTATTCCACTGATTAGGCGAGAAGTTCTCATAATGTAATCATTTCACCTCTGAACATTCTTGCATTACCTCACACGTGAGCTTTAGGGGATACCTCATATCTAAACCATAATATCTCATCCCTCATTTCCTTCTGTTGCAAAAAGTGACATTTGGCATTTGGTTTGCAAGTTGGGGTCCTTAGAAGGAGCACGGATTATATGATTTCTCAGCCTTTCTGATTCCTAATCTCCATGAGAATGGCAGTAAGTATAGCTCATGGATGTTATAAAGATGAAGTAAGAAATTGTATTAAGTCAGGCACAATGGCATATGCCTGTAATCCAAGCTACTTGGGAGGCTGAGGCAGGACAATTGCAGGTTTGAGGCCAGCCTGAGAACTTAGTGAAACCTTGTCTCAAAATAAAAAGGACTGGGAAACTGGGCATGGTGGTGTATACCTGTAATCCCAGTGGTTCGGGAGACTGAGGCAGGAGGATCACAAGTTCAGTGCCAGCCTCAGCAACTTACAAGGCCCTAAGCAATTTAGCAAGACTCTGTCTCAAAATAAAAATTTTTAAAAAGGGACTGGGGATGTGGCTCAGTGGCTATGCACCCCTGCGTTCAATCCCTGGTACCAAGGGGGTGGGCGATAGGCCTGGGAATATGGTTCATTGGTAGAGGTCTTGCCTAGCATGTGTGATGCCCTGCGTGTAATCTCTAGTACACACACATATCCAAAGAAGAGAAATTGTGCTTAATGAGATAACACAATGATGGGCATATAATAGGAGTTCTGTAAATGATATTTTTATTTTAATTGGGTGACTGAGGGACCTATTTGTGTTTTAAAATTCCTACTTTCCCAGCCACTGGATCATTCTTTTTTTTTTTTTTTTTTTGGTACTAGGAATTGAACCCAGAGGTATTTTGCCACTGAGCCACATCCAGCCTTTTCTTCTCTTTTTCTTTCTTTCTT
>JAJEJO010050530.1:142401-184205 GCA_020662805.1 Glaucomys volans
TTCTTTCTTTCTTTCTTTCTTTCTTTCTTTCTTTTTCTTCTTTCTTAATTTGGAGACAGGATCTTGTTGAATTGCTTAAGGCCTCACTAAATTGCTGAGCATTATTCTTAACATTTCTATTTCCCTGGTGTGCTGCAGTGGGCATAACTAGTTTTGAGTGCTACCTTGACTTGTATTTTTTAAGTGAAATAACTTACTTTTCTGTTTTAATCCTGTGGAATCTTTTAAATAAAAACAGCATTCTTTGCTCTTCTCTTTGTAAATGGGATGTTTACTGGTTTCTTGTAATTTTTGTTTGTGTGTCTTCCTGTGTATGTTGAATATTATTTATTATTTGCTTAAACAGTAAGATAACCAAAAAATTTAAACATGAGTCCATAGTGTACACTTGTAAGTCAAAACTCGATGATAAAGGCAATATTAGATCCTGTTTCTAGTATAAATACATTACTTAGGTAAGGGTTTATAGTGTAATATTTGTTTAATTTTAAAAGCCCTTTTTTTTTTTTCCAGCTCTTTCATTCTCACGTGGCATTCAGAACACCTATGCCCTCACAAATATGTGAAGTTGAAGAGAGAGTAAGTATCATCTAGAGGCTTTTGAGGCTCCAATTAGGGTTTTTTCTCTACAAAAGAGATTTTTTAGCTTGAATAAATGAAGATATTTAGATTGGAAAATGACCGTTGGACAAAACTTTCTTTCATTGTTCTGTTTAATAAATTTTTCAATATTGAAAATTTTTAATAAATTTCTAATTTCAGATTTTTCATTTTTCCATTCAGGGAATCCCATTTTGCTTTTTGTTGTTACAAGAGCTTCATTTTTCTAATTCTCTGCCATGTCACCCATTATGTCCATCTTTTTCCTGTACATTTTTGACTCATTTATTGTAGTTAAAGTTCTCATCTACCAATTCAACTTTATTTCATATGGATTGGATCTCTTTCTGTTGAAAATTTTTTCTTCTTGCCTGTGGATCACATTTTCTGCTTCCTATTGCATTTTTTTTCCTTTTTATTATGTAGTAAGTATTGTGGAGGTGCTGGATTCTGTTTTCTTCTTCCAAATAGTGTTGAGCTTTGTTCTAACAGGCCGATAAATTGCTGTCTGATCCTACTGATCACTTTGAACCTTGGTTATAGGCTTGGTTAGGGCTGGTCTATTTCAGTCATGCCTTTAGTTCTAAAGGGAACTTTTTTCTAATTCTTGGGAAATGGCCCTCAATCTTAAAATGTGGCCCATCTAAGTTTCAGTAGAAAACTTGAGATATTTCTCAGGCCATTTTAACTTAGGGACTTAAAATTTAAGCTCCTCCTCTTTCTCTAGGATGGTACTCCTTAAAAATGAGTAAATTCTGTATGATTCTGTTATATAATTTATAGGAAATACAAATGTATTTATAGTGACAGGAAGGAAATGAATATTTGGGCAGTGGGAAGAAGTAGGAGGAATAGGAAAGAGGGATTTTAAATGAGCGTCAATGAAACTTTAGGAGTGATGGATATGCTCATTGCCTTAGTTACAGTGATTATTTCATGAGTGTATTCATATGTCAAAACTTATCAAATTGTCAACTTTAAATACATGTAGTTCTTAGTATATCAATTACATCAGTAGATTTGTTAATAAGGAAATATGCATGTATCACTTACCTTTCTAGTATGAACTAGAACATTCATATCATTACTTGGACTAAAATAAAATGACTGAAAAACTTAACATTTATTTAGGCTAGGATGCATAAACTAGCCTGGTTATCTATTCCTTCTTTTAACAGTATGCACATCCTCATACGTAGAGTATTCAAATTCATTTTTATGAACTATCCTGAAAACAAAGAGACTAAATTCTTTTTATTTCAACTGTTCAAATTATTCTATGGCTGATTTCCCTGTGTCAAGTTTTTGTATTTTAAATAATTTCTACAAACTTAAATATCTAATTCTTTTTTTTGGTGGGGGAAAAGGGTGCTGGGGATTGAACCCAGGGCCTTGTGCATGCAAGGCAGCTGAACTATATCCCTAGCCCTTTGAATATCTGATCCTTGATTGTATTTCAAGTCTTACAATATGCTTTGACAACCATTCAGCTATTAATGCATAGGGATTTTTGTTTCTTCAATAAATATTATTTCTAAAAAAAAAAAAAAAAAATGCTCAGCTCCCGGTGCTGCCTGCTGGGGTCTCTGTATTCCCTCTGTCCATGTCCTGTTTGGCAGTCAACCATGTATTTGAGAGGAGTGTTTGCAGATTTGGGGCTCCTTCAATTCTGGAATTTTTTTCCCTCAATTTCTAGCTGGTGTTCCTTCCCCAATTTTCAAATGACTTCTTAACCTTATAAGACTATTTTGGTCCTTCCTGAACTCCATCTTCTTTGTATCAAACTCAGGGGTTTGCTATATGAATGTATATCTCACATGTAGATTCCCTTCCCTCTAGAGTTTTGTTCTTTCCAGTGTCTGTGTCCCTATGACTTGAAAAGAGTTGCTTATAATTGTCATCAGCAGGGAGGTAAGTTGACATAAGTCAACACTGTCACTACTGGAGCTGAAACTATATTGTGTGGTACTTTTTTTTCACTTGACATTTTAATGTAGAATTTTCCAAGTCATTAAAAATTTATCATATGGACTGGGGATGTGACTCAGTGGTAAAGCACTTGTCTAGCATGTGTGAGGCAGTGGGGTTTGATCCTCAGTACCACATTAAAAGAAAATAAAATAAAGGTGTTCATCTGTAACTAAAAATATTTTTAAAATTATAGACATTTAATGACTTTAAATTCTCCATTTTGTGAGTCATTATGCATAGTTTTTTGATTATTTTCATGTTTTTAAAAATAAAATGGCTTAATGTTAAACTTTGTGCTGAACTCTTGTATTGAAGGGAATAAGAAATTTGTGTCTTGAGGATTTGGACACTGATTTCTTTGATCATCTGTGTCTTAGGTGAATAGTAATGATAGTAAAATCTGTAGTCCCTTTGATAAATTTATCCTTTCAAGTGTGCCTATTTCCTGTTTTAGTCAAGGTCATTTTAACTGTGGCTGTTGTTTTTGTTTTCCTCAGAAAAGAGAAAGTATCCGATCCTTGACTATGTGTGGCCATGTTGGTTTCGAGAGTTTGCCTGATCAGCTGGTCAATAGATCCATTCAGCAAGGCTTCTGTTTTAATATTCTCTGTGTTGGTGAGTGCCACCATTTTCCGAGTTCTTCTGTCATTTTCTTTGTGCTCATTTCATTCTTGATATAAGCAGTATGATGCTCATGTTATCAATTTGAGATCATGAGCCCAGAAATTTTCTCACTCATTTATATTATTTCAGTTTCGTTTTTCTTAGCTTTAAACCTTTTGTTGTTCCATAAACATTTTAGTGTTCTTTTCAAAATTCTGTGTAACTTAGTATACATATTCATTTCACTGCTCTGTTGATGACTTAGAACCAGCTGTACGTATTTCTTTCATGGACAACCATACCTATAAAATATCTGGAATCTTTGAAACCACTCTAAGAATTTGTAATTGTTTCTTCTCACCCATTCTATGTACCTGTGAAGACGTACCTTTCTTTCAGGGGAAACTGGAATTGGAAAATCGACACTGATTAACACATTATTTAATACTAACTTTGAAGAACATGAAGCCTCACATTTTTGCCCAAATGTTAGACTTAAAGCTCAGACATATGAACTCCAGGAAAGTAATGTTCGGTTGAAACTGACGATTGTGAATACAGTGGGATTTGGTGACCAAATAAATAAAGAAGAGAGGTATGCGTTTTCTTTATGTAATAAAACAAGTTTTCTTATTTCATGAACAAGACATTTGCCTTTTGCCTCTTGAGCTTTGATTTGATTTTCCTTTATGGCAATCCATACCTTTCCTCCCATACATTACTATTTTTTTTAACAGTTAAACAATGTTTTGTCCTTATTAGCAGATTGACATTTTTCTATCAAGTTGTCTAATTTCTTCAGAGTAATTTGAATCGCATTACTAAAATGTGTATTTCATCAAAAATATTTGATGTATATTCAGTGATTGGAACTAGTTTTCAGACCAAGGATTATTCTTGCTGAGAATAAAAAATACACAAGGGCAAATATATATAGTGACCAAATACATATGGTTCATGAATTAGTTTTGCCATATGCCAACTAAAATAGTTACATTAGTAAGGATTATAGGAAAGTTTTCATAGTGAAATTTTAATTTATATTTTACATTAGTATATATTTTCTGTATTTTCCTATAGTATCATGAAGATTAATGTTTCTGTATCGACTTTAAGCCATGAAAGAGAGGGGTAAATAGATTGGGTTAAAGTAACTACTTTTTGTTCTTTTTTGAAATTTATATATTTTCATTATAAGCAGGGTTTTTTTTTTTTTTTTTTTTTTGGGTGCAGTGCTGGGGATTGAACCCAGGGCCTTGTGCTTGCAAGGCAAGCACTCTCCCAACTGAGCTATGTCCCCAGCCCCTCATTGTAAGCAGTTTTTTAGAGAGAAAATACTCTGCACAGATTGACTCTGATATATATATTTGCATATAGCCTTTTTCAGCACTGCGTTCAGTCTTAAATATGAAGAAATTATTTATGTGGATTAGTGGCAGGAACAGAAGGCCTTTGATACCTTGTTTTAAATGTTATTAATATTTATCAGATGGATAGCAACTTAGAACTAAGTGAAAGTATTTTTAAGTGAACTTAAACATAATGTCAGTATGATTGGCCTCCTGACTAAATTTCATTATAGAATGAAATAAATCCACAGTAGATACAGCTTTCTATGTAAATTTAGCCTTGAAATTAATTTTAATTTTCCTTTCTCTATTAATTTATTTGTTGAATTGTTTTTTGGCAGTTACTAAAGTAATGTGCATATGTTCTTACTACACATTAGTTGGAACCCACTTTGGTCATCTCCTTAGGCCCAGTCCCATTTCTCTCCCCAGAGAAACCATTGCTGTGAATTAGGTGTTTTCCCAAACCTTTGTCAGTTTTATTTCTTTCCTTTCTTTTTTTAAAATAATTTGCTCAGCCTGCTTTTTTAAATCTCTTTTATTTATTTATGTGGTGCTGAAGATTAAACCTTGTGCTTTATACATACTAGGCAAGCACTCTACCGCTGAGCTACAACCACAGCCCCATATTTCTTTCCTTTTAATAAAGATTTACTAATGCATAATTTAAATAGAATAGATTTCATTGCCATTAAATATACAATTCAAAGTAATTTTGACAAACTTGTAGTTTTGTGACCACCACCATTTCTCTAATATAGGAAATGGCCGAGGGCTTGACACATACTTATCAGTGCTTAGCCACAGACTTTAGGGGATCCTCTTCAGACCCACAGAGCATTTTGTCTGCAGCTCTTCTCTCCTAGTGTTCTGTCCCACAGATTCTAGTCATCTTGGTCTCCCTAAACCCCTGTCTTAGTCTGCTTGCTGTCTTTCTGTGTTCTTCCCAGTAAACTTGTCTCCATGAACCTGAAAAAATCTTAGTGCTCCCCTCATAATATTTCCTTTCTCAATGAAAACTTTTATTTTATTATTATTTTATTATTTATTGTTATTTTATTAATATTTCCTTTCTCAATGAAAAGTTTTACTGCCTGTTGACCAACATCCAAAAACCTTTTTCTCATGTATGTCTTAGGTTCTAAGTTTTAGATGTGAAGGTAAGTTCAGTCCCACTTACTCCCATCGTGGGTGGAAACAGGCTTTATTTTTCTTTAATGTTTTTTTATGTTGCACTGTACTAGGGAGGATTAGTGTATTTTGTTGAGGGCATCCTCACCTTATCCTCATCCTCATCCTCATCCTCGTCCTCATCCTCATCCTAGAGGTAAAGCTTTATTTTTTACATGTGTTAGTGTTAGGTTTGCTTTTATTTTTTGCTTTCAGTTTTTTTTTTTGGTTTGTTTATTTCGGTTGGGTTTTGTTTTAGATAGAATAAGAAAGTTTATTTTTCCAGTAAATTTTATTAAAAATATGAATAGATAATGTGAGTGGTTTTTTGTGTGTGGGTTTTTTTTTTTTTTTTCTGTATTGTGGAATTGAACCCAGCAGCTCTCTGTCCCTAAGCTATGTATCCAGCCCTTTTTAAATTAACCTTGTAATCTTGGATACGATTGTGGGATCACTTTTTCATATTGTGCTATATTCAATTTTTTTCTTTAGTGTTTTTACAACTGTTTGTTCATTTGTTTGCTATGCCGGGGATTGAACCCAAGTCTCACACATACTCGGAAAGTGTTATACCACTGAGCTATATCCCTAACCTTGCATATGTTTATATGTCCTCTTATATTGTCTTGTTAGCTTTCTGAAATGAGACTGGGGGATTTTAATTCTTTTTCTATTTTGTGGATTAGAGTTATTTTTCCCTGGAATGTTTGCTAAAACCAACCACTAAAACTAATTTGGAGTTACTTTCCTTAGTGTTTATAGGACTAGTCAAAAGTTGATCATTTTTATTTTTTGAAACTGTTTAGGTGTTACACTTTTCCAGGAATCTATTTCGTGTAAATTTTCAAATGATTAGCTTAAAATTATTGGTAATACACTCCTAATATCATTTTATTGTCTGTATCATCTATACGGATACCTACCTTCCAGGTATTGGCTATTTGTGCTCGTTTTCTTTTTCTTTTTGATGAGTCTCAATAAAGCATTGCCAATTTATTTGATCTTTTCAAATACTAAGTTTTGACTTTTTTGTTTTTCTCAATTTTGCACTTTTTGTTTTTCTTATTTCACTATTTCCTGCTTTTATAATCTGTTTATGGAAAAAAGTTTATGGATTTCATTTTCAAAAATCCTAAGGCAAAAGATTCTGATACATACATGAGTATTTAGGTTACATAATAGGTCATGTTACACTACTTTCAGTCATGAATAAAAGCTTCTTTAGAATTTTTGTGTCAAATATGTACTTGAATTGAATTTTAGTGTTCTGTTATTTTGGGAAGGGAATCCTTTTGGGTTACATTTGAACCAGTTTCCTAGAATTACTGATGTTCATAATAACCACTCTGATAATGAAGTAAGTTCCTTATCATGCTAGTTCTTATAGCAGACAGAATTGTAAGATACTTGTATTCACATTGTTTACCATCTGGACAGGGAGAACAAGGTATTCTTTGAGTTTAAAAGAGGTGATGATCCTCAAGGATTAGAACTGTCAGGCAACTTTATAGAAGAATTCAGTTCTATCCACATTTATCAAGTTTCTTAGCTGCATAAGGTACTGCTCGTCTGTGGGTCTGCAAAGATGATTGCGAAGGTGTCCAGGGAATTTGAGGTAGGAATTATTTGCTATTTATTTTCACTTGGATTTGTCTAACGAGGATAGTTAAAAGTAGAAAGGTAAGTTGCATAGGTAGTGATTTAATATGTAATGAAGTAGAATGTTCACAAACTACTTGAACTGCTATTAGCACGCTGATCTGTGTGTGCCTTGTGATTTGATTTGCATCCTAAAGGATGAATAGACTGGGACAAATAGAGGGAAGACAGCATTCTAAGGGGGAGTTATCTGAATAAGAACTTGGAGCAGAGAACATGATTGGCTGTTTCTTTGTTCATAATTAGCTGAAAATAAAACCATACCAATATTCCTAGATACTTTCAGCTGATGCTTGCCTTTCCTCTTTACTGTGTTAATGGTTTTCATGCTTTTGCTTAAATATATTTTTAGTTGATACCCCTTGCCTTTTTTCAATTAGTTAAATAACATGCCATGGTTATAAATTAGATGCTTAGCATTTTTGAGATGTCTGGCAAGTATGGGAACCTTTGTTATAATGAGACGCAGCGTGTGAATGGATATGGAAATGAATCATTGTAAATTCATTACTCTATCAAGCACAGTTTGTTTTGATGGTTTGCAAATAGTACTTTTATTTGTTATAGCACTGTTTTTTCGTTAAAGTTATGTTTCGTATAGCATATAAACTATATATTAATTGGTAAAAATACCATAAACTCGAGACGGCAAACTTGAGAGTTGTACAGGTATCTTATTAAGGTAGCATTGATCTGTTTTATTAAATATTTAAATAATTATATTTTTAGCTACCAACCAATAGTTGACTACATAGATGCTCAGTTTGAGGCCTATCTCCAAGAAGAACTGAAGATCAAGCGCTCTCTCTTCAACTACCATGATTCTCGCATCCATGTGTGCCTCTACTTCATCGCTCCAACAGGCCACTCTCTGAAGACACTTGACCTCTTAACCATGAAGAATCTGGACAGCAAGGTGGGTTAGGAAAGGAATCAATTAATCAGATGTTAAATGTGTGTGGATTGTTTAAATATATTTATGGATAGATATGTGTATATATTGTGCCTTTTCTCTGTGCATCTTTAAAACATCTGATAAATTTCTGTCAGCTTATTTTCTGGAGAAATTCAATTTAGACGATGAGATGCAAATACAAAACACTAAAATAAAAATTCAGTTTCTGTTTTTTATTTTTGGGTACCAGGGATTATATTTAGAGACACTCAACCACTGAGCCACATCCCTAGCCCTATTTTAGCCTCCTGAGCTGCTAGTTGTAGGCATACACCACTGTGCCTGAACAGTTTCTTTTTTAATATAAAAATTAAGTAACACTAATTTTAGGTTACAACACTATTAAGCAAGAGGAAGAACTTAATGGATAAAGATTAAAGTAGTGTTTTATCACATATTTAGTGAACTATGTCTTAATTTAAGCCATACCAAAGAAATCTGGTATGAGCCAAGAAGGTCATAAATTTAGGGACCAAAAAAAAGTCAATAAATTAACTCAAGTTTAGCTTTTTATATTTGCTTAAAAGATGGTTCAAAAACACTGTCTTATACTAAAAGAAAATTCAGCTTCAAGTAATGTGAGAAAGGCAGCTTTCATAGTCCTAGTTGGTAGTTTTATAAGATATGGTTTAAAAATGAAAGGGCTTTCTGGTTGTTCTGCTTTCTCTGTATAGGAATACAATAATTGGTGTGGAAAGCTTGAGGACTACTGGTGAAACCTTGGTACATAGGTTGATTTACTTTGGGCATAGTCCCTGGGCTTTAGCAAAAACTTGATGAAGTTAATATGGTAGTCTGCTCATCTAATCAGCTGTGATAAGAATAATAATTAGACTCGGGCTGGGGGTATAGCTCACTTGGTAGAGTGCTTGCACAAGGTCCTGGGTTCAACTCCCATCACCACAAAAAGAAAAAAGTAATAATTAGACTTAACCATATGAAGAGATGTGATAGACTTAAACATTTAACCAGTTATCTTTATAGTGGAGTCTTCTTATGTGGGAATTCATATTTGTCAAAGGAACATAAAACCAAGAGTGCAATATAAGCTGGAGAGAACAAACATGATAGTAGCATAAAGTGTGTATAAAGTAGTATAAGTGTGTATAAAGTAATATAAAGTAGTATACATTGGCACAAGCCTGTAATTCCAGCCACTCGGGAAGGTGAGGCAGGAGGATTGCAAGTTCAAAGCCAGCCTCAGCAGATTAGCAAGGCACTTAGCAACTCTTGGAGACTTTGCCTCTAAATAAAATACAAAAAAGAGCTGGGGATGTGTGTCAGTGGTTAAATACCCCTGGGTTCATCCCTGGCACCAAAAAAAAAAAAAAAAAAGAATACAATTTGATCCCCATGGAGTCTGGTTTTAAATGTTAGGTCTGTCACCTATTACTTAATTGATCTTGGGCAAGTGCCTTTAGCCTTCTGAGCTTCACTTTTCATGTCTCTTATATACAGACTAGCAAGAAGCCCTACCCTAAAGTCCGGGTGTGAAAATTAAATTATGTAAATACAGGTTTTAACAAGTAGACAGGCCCAGTAAGATAGCTATCATTACCTTGTAAGAATTAAATGAGATAATGTATACAAAGTCCTTGTTACATTGTCCATGTGATATGCAAAACAAATAGGCATGCAAGTGTGTTGGTTCACTTTTCTCAGTAGTCAGAATATAAACTATATTTCTTAAAAATTTTTAGTACAGGGGCTGGGTATATAGCTCAGTTGGTAGACTGCCTGCTTTGCAAGCACAGGCCCTGGGTTCAATCCCCGGCACTGCCAAAAGAAAAAAAAAATTAGTACAGTGTATAAATATATATTATGTAATCTCCAGCTCAGATAATTTAAAGATATTCTTTATTTTTTATGATAAACTGTAAACTACCTTGTAAAGAGAAGTATCTGCTTCTGTTATTTGTATAAGAATGTTGTTTCAGAGTTAGCTGAGGTCAACAGGGTCACTACACTAGTATAAAATAGATAATTGAAGTTGGGTATGGTAGTGCACACCTGTAGTTCCAGCTACTTGAGAGGCTTAGGCAGGAGGATCCCTCCAGACCAAGATTTTGTGGCCAGCCTCCTCAGCAAAGGGAGAACCATCTCATAAAAAAGATAGGGCTGTAGTTAGCATACAGGGTCCTCAGTTCAATCCCTAGCACCACAAAAAAACAAAAAGTTAAATTAAATATATATAAAATATAAAGTAATATAAAATAGGTCACTGCCTGGTTCAACTTCAGTCCAACCACATACCAGCTGTTGCCTCTCTGGGCAGACTAACTAGGCTTCAGCTTTTTCATCTGTAAAATAGGAATACATGCTCATGCTTGTTATAAAGATTACCTGATGCCCTTCAACAGATGAATGAATAAAGAAAATATGGTACATACAAACAATGGAATATTACTTAGCCACATAGAAGGATAAAATTAGGGCATTTGCTGGTAAAATGGATGGAACTAGAGACTATACTGAGTGAAATAAGACAATCCCAAAAAAACCAAAGGCTGAATATTGTTCTCTCTGATACGTGGATGCTAACACACAATAAGGTGGGAGGAAAGGGAAGAATAGAATTTCATTGGATTAGACAAAGGGGAATGAAGGGGGAAAGGTAGAGGGAAAGACAGTAGAATGAATGAATTGGACATCACATAATTGTGTTCCTATATGAATACACGACCAGTGTAACTCCACATCATGTACAACCACAAGAATGGGAATTTATACTCCATATATGTATAGTATGTCAAAATACATTCTACTGTCATGTGTAACTAAAAAGAACAAAGAAAAAAATTTAAGAAAACCAAACACAAAAAGTGTCAAAAAGCAAGATGTTAACAATAGGGAAAACTGTGTGAAGGAAGGAGGTTATTTTGCATACCTACTGCAAAGAACAGTCTTGAAATTAAAATGCAAATGGGGGGAAAAGATTATCTGCGATAAGTTACAAACATTTATCACATTGCCTGGCACATAGGAAACACTAAGTTGTTTATTATTCACAGTGTTGTTCAGAATATTCATATTTTGGTGTAGGAGGTCCTTACAAATTTGATGCCCACCTTTAGCTCTCAAGTCTTAAAGAAGAGTTAGCAGGGAGCAATCTATATGAGTATGTTCCCTTAGTGAATTTTCAGGAATGAACAGAAAATATGATCACTTATTCAGCAGTCCAGAAGTCCACCCTGCTTACTCTTAGAAAACTAGCTCTAGATTCATATTATATACTGCCATAGACTTTGGAAAGCATTATAATCTTGTTTTTTTTGTTGTTGTTGTTGTTGTTGTTTTTTGTTTTTTTGCAGTGCTAGGGATAGAACTCAGGGCCTCATGCATTTTATTTTATTTATCTGTTTATTTATTTTTTGGATATCAGGGATTGAACTTAGGCACTTGACCACTGAGTCACATCCTCAGCCCTTTTCTGTATTTTATTTAGAGACAGGGTCTCACTGAGTTGTGTCGTTCCTAAGTTTTTGCTGAAGCTGGCTTTGAACTCATGATCCTACTGCCTCAGCCTCCTGAGAGCTGGGATTACAGGCATGCACCACCATGCCCGGTGCCTCATGCATGTTAAGCAATCTGCCACTAAGCTACATCCCCAGCCCCAGTGTTATCTTTTAATAATACTGTATTTCATTCAAACCAAAATGAGGCATT
The DNA here is from genome assembly GCA_020662805.1 of Glaucomys volans. Taxonomy (NCBI): domain Eukaryota; kingdom Metazoa; phylum Chordata; class Mammalia; order Rodentia; family Sciuridae; genus Glaucomys; species Glaucomys volans. The sequence goes on from JAJEJO010050530.1 coordinate 154,375, forward strand.
TTATGGTAATAGTAAAAGATCATCTACATCATGCATGAATTGAAGATTGTCACTACCCTCTTAAACTGTTTCTCTCTTCTGCTTTATTCAGTTAATGGAAAAAATTCTAAACTTGGGACTTCTTTATTAAATTCCTGCCTTTAGTTTTCTGTTGTACAAACCAGACAAGAATATTACAATTAAGCTTTCTTACAAGTTTAAAAAGAAAACTGAGGCATGCTTCAATTATTTCATTTGGCACTTAACATATATGGATATACAGTATTTTTATAGGGGCAACTATTACCCACAAGACACCTGGCAGGCCCAGGGAGATCTTAATTTACACAAGAGCACTTGATAAAGATGAGAGATGACTGTGCTGGCTTATCTCAGTTCTTTTGTTCCTATAAGCCAAACACTTGACTGCTTCATAAGAAAGTTACTTTTATCTTTTGTAAATAGTGGAAAGTGATTATCTTTGGCAGCATGTATTATTTTCCCTCCCTTTGATAGGCATGTAATTGTTGATGTTTAGCATTCAGTCCACTTCTGCAGTTTATGTGGAAGTATTTGGAAGTTATTGAACTGGCATTAATTTATTGAATATACAAATACAGAATATTGAAATCAAGGACTTGTTATCCAATCTTTTTTTTAATTTTATTTTTTACTTTTTGGTACTGGGAATTGAATCCAGGAATGCTTTACCAGTGATCCACATTCCTAGCTCTTTTTATTTTTTATTTTGAGACAGGGTCTCATTAAAGTCCGTAGGCCTTTATTGAGGCTGGACTGGAACCTGCTATCCCCCTTCCTCAAACCTCCCAAGGCACTGGTATTAAGGTGTGTGTCATGGTGCCCAGTAGTATTCAGCTTTTTAGGTACTTTGAGTAATTCAACATGAAACCTGTTTACTTAAAATTATTGGAAAGTTTGCTACCTACCATTAATTTCGATTTTAACTGGAAGAACCTGTATCCTTGGATTATATAGAAGACTGTATATATACTGAATCATCGTAATATTGGAGAAGATAAAAATTTAAAAATGGAAGATAAATTATAATTTTTATTTTTACTTTTATTATTCTGAAAGTTGCATTGTTATCTTGCTCTTACAGGAGTAGATTTATGTGTTAATCAGTCTTCAGGATCCCACATCTCTTTCTCCCTTGCAGTGATCGAACTTTGAATAATGCTAATGAAGTTATTCCTTTGTGTCATGACCACTTACAGCTGGTATTGGTGCAGTTTCTTTTTTGTGCCATATAGGTAGAAGTCTTTGATGACTGCAGCATTGATAGGGATAAAATGAGGGCCAAAATGAGAAAGAGAAAGGGAAATGCCACTTGTTTCTTAGTTTTGCTGAAGGACTAGTCACTAATTACTTAGTGCTTAGATTATTAAGAAATAAAAGTTGTTAGTGAATTAAGCAGGCAATTTCAGTTTACTGTTTATTGTATTTTACACTTAAAAAAAATTTTAGATGTTGATAGACTTTTATTTTATTCATTTATTTATATGTGTTGTTGAGAATGGAACCCAGTGCCTCACATATGCCAGACAAGTTCTCTGCCACTGAGCCACAGCCCCAGCCCATATTTTACATATTTTTTGTGTTGATGGAATTTTAAGAGACTTCAAGAGAAAGAAAAAAAATGAAATTTCTACAAAACTAATGAAAGATTAATCTTTTTTCTTTTGGTACCAGGAATGGAATCCAGGGGCATTCAACCTGTGAGCCGCATTCTCAGTCCTATTTTGTGCTTCATTTAGAGATCGGGTCTCACTGAGTTGCTTAGTGTCTCACCATTGCTAAAGCTAGCTTTGGGACTCATGATCCTTCTGTCTCAGCCTCCTGAGCCACTGAGATTATAGGTGTGTGCTGCCATGGCCAGCATGAAAGATTAGTCCTAACAAGAACTCTGCTTTCTTTGCTTTATTATTATTATTATTACTACGATTTGTTTGTGTGGTGTTAGGGATTAGAGCCAGGGGTTTAGATATAGTCCACATTATAGGCAGGTGCTCTACCACTGAACTATATCCTGAACTCACAAGCTCTGCTTTTTAAAAACAGTTACTAGGGGCTAGGACTGTGGCTCAGTGATAGAGCACTTTCCTGGCACATGTGAGGCATTGGGTTTGATCCTCAGCACCACATACATACATACATACATACATACATACATACTGGGTTTGATCCTCAGCACCACATACATACATACATACATACATAAAATAAAGATACTGTGTCCATCTACAACTAAAAAATATTAAAAAAAAAAAAAAGAAAGGGATGACTGTATAAGGGTTATATGTGTGTGCATGTGTGTGCGTGTGTGTATCAAGTGACAGCCAATGATTATTTGAGTCAGAGATCTACTTGTTTTTTCTGTAGAGGGCCAGGTAATAAATGAGGCTTTGAGACAATATGGCTTCTGTGGTATCTACTAGTCTCAGCTGTTGTAATTGCCCATGAACAATACCTACATGAGTGAGCATGGTGGTATTCTAATAAGTCTTTATTTTTAAAAGCAGAAACAAGCTGGACTATAGTTGATCAACCTCTGTTCTGGGGTAAGGAATTTTGTTGTCAGAGACTGAATGGTTTGTGTGAACAAATAATTATAAGATTAAAAACAAATCCTCAATTACAAGATTTTGTTTTTCTTTCTACCTAATAGGTGAACATTATTCCAGTGATTGCCAAAGCAGATACAATTTCTAAATGCGAATTACAGAAATTTAAGATCAAGCTCATGAGTGAATTGATCTGCAATGGCGTCCAGATATACCAGTTCCCCACAGATGATGAAACTATTGCTAAAATCAATGCTGCAATGAATGTAAGCTCCTAAAGGAACATGGAGTCTGTTTTACATGTGAAAATGACTTGTGATTAATGTCACTGCTACAGTAGTCTCCCTTATCTGAAGTTTTGCTTTCTGAGGTTTTAGTTACCCATGGTCAATTGTAGTCTGAAAAATATTAACTAGCAAATTCCAGAAATAAATGATTCCTAAGTTCTAATTCATTGTTTCCCATTCTGAATAGTATGATGAAATCTCATCACAGGCAATGTATCAACTTATATCAAAAGGAAGGATGGGCATAGTATAATAAGGTATTTTGAGAGAGAGTCCACATTTGTGTAATTTTTATTAGCAGTATATTGTTATAATTATCCCATTTTATTAATAGTTATTGTTAATCTCTTCGTTTACCTAATTTAAAAAGAAATATATCGTAGATATCTGTGTGGAAAAAAATAGTAAATATAGGGTCTGATACTATCTGCAGTTTCAGGCATTCACTGGGGATTTTGAAATGTATTCTCTCTGGATAAGGGGACACCACTGTGATGTAATTTCTTTTGTGTTTTCCAAGAATACTTCAAACGAGGTGGATTTTTTTTTTTTCTTCTTTTTTTGTGGTGCTGGGAATTGACCCTAGGACCTTGTGCATGTGAGGCAGGCACTCACCAACTGAGCTATATCCCCAGTCCAAGGTATAAATTGGTAAAAAGACAATGAGAATATATTTCTAAGCATATTTTCCTTCCTCCCCACTTTCATCTGAATAAAGCTATGCAGTTGTGAGACTGGGATACACCTTTTTGAAACCCTCTTTAATTTATCTAAGAAAGATTGCCTTTCTGTCCTGTTTTAAACAAATGTAAGCATATCCTACAACCTCCCTTGGAATGTTTTAGAGTCTAAGTCTTCAGGGAGATATCTTCAAGCTGGTATTCAGGTATACCCTCCTTTATAGCGCCAAACGTATATCTGAAACTTTCACTTAACTTTTAACAAGGATGACTATTCTTTTTACTTTCTTCAAACTATCACATCTCTTAAATATCTGGTCTTATTTTGAAGGATCATGGTTTTGGGACTAAGGCAAATTTAACCCTATGCTCTGTAAGAGTTATTAACCTCCCCAAGACTGCTAACTGATCTACAAAATTAGGATAATAGTACCTATCTTAAGAGTTGTCACAAGGATTAAATGATATACTCCTAGTTAAGTGCAGTGACATTAACTGTTGATTCTGTCTTCCCTTTTATTTTCTGACTTTTTATACACCATTTATACTAAGAAACCTAAATTAATTCTATAAAAAGCTGACTAATGTAAATAAAGTGATCTTCATTTATCAGAAAAAATGTATTTATGTACTTAAATTTTTATTTATTTTATATATTTATAATTTATATGTTAAATGTACATTTTCTTTATATTTGATTTTATTTCTTGTGCTATCCTAGATGATTTTTCAGAAAAGAACAATAAAGAAATGTCAGTTACTTAATATGAAACTAAATAGTACCTAATACTTCTTACACTAGACTTTTTTCCTCTATATTAATCCTCAATTTCAGATAAACTCGTTTATTTTCAGCCCCTGAATCAAGTTTTTTGTTCATAGTCTCCTTCCTTTGCTAGTGCTTCCCACTCTGCTTGATCTGTCTAAATCCAATCCTTGCAAATATAGCTTGGCTTATATCTTCCTGCGCCTGGTGATCTCTGGCTTCTCTCAATTTCAATAGCATTTACTGTACTGGCATTAATTTGGAACTTTATATATTAATTTGTATTAGTGCTATATATTCTACATATACCCTAAATATAGATACATAGTTTCATTATATATATCGTGGTATATGTATAATTCAACATTGTATTTTTGGACTTTCTAGGGCTAAGGTAGTATTGACCAAAAAAAAAAAACCCCGCACTAAAATTCTGGGTTGTTTTCCCCACTATTCCCAATAGCATAATGCCTTGCATTGGGAGATGCTCAGCAAGAATTTTCTTCATAGGGCCCCCAAATGATTTATATAGTATAGTCAGTACATATTCAAAGCCAAGTTTTAAATCTGAGGCATAGGTGATTATTAGATTTTTATAGATTTGTTATTTATTAAGTTATTCTCTATTTTTTTGATAATTTTTATAGCTAATCAGTTGTCACATTATATGAGAAGTTGAGATTGATGTTATGGTTCCTTTACAGGAACAGTTGCCATTTGCTGTTGTGGGAAGTATGGATGAGGTAAAAGTTGGAAACAAGATGGTCAAAGCTCGTCAGTACCCTTGGGGTGTTGTACAAGGTAAATAAGATAAACGGTGACTTGAAAATATATATATTGCACAGATCATGGTGGCACACACCTGTAATCCCAGCAACTCAGGAGGCTGATGCAGGATGATTTCAAGTTTGAGGCGAGACTAACAACTTAAGGAGACTCTATCTCTAAGTAAAAAATAGAAAGGGCTGAAGATGTAGCTCAGTAGTAAAGTGCCCCTGGGTTTAATCCCTAGTACCACAAAAATAAAACAACACAAAAAATAAAAGAAAAAAGAAAAAAAATTATCTGTGTTGCCTCATAATCTCTGAAGTAATTAATATAATTAATTAATATATTGATTAATTATTATATATTATTAATATATTCTTTGTATTATTATTATTATTATTATTTTGAATTATGATTGTTTGTCTTAAAGGAGTTGACTGTGTAATTTTTTTGGCCAGTCTGTAGAGGTGAGGCAGAGGCACCCATTCTCATTGTACCATTCCCATGTTGTCTCCCCTGGTGCCATGCAGAAAGTGGGAAGCACTGGGTGGGCATTTTGATCAAAATGTGGATTTTTTTTGTGGGAGTTTGGGATTGAACCCAGGACCTCACGGAGCTACACCCCCCAGCTTTTAATCAGAATTTGAATGTGTAAAGTATTTAAACATGTTATGTAAACTAATTATCACTTAACTATAGGGAACAATAAGCCATGATCCTGTAAATTTATCTTTTTTCTGATCAAAATATTACTAAACTGTTTCCAAAACAAATAAATAATTGAACCAAGTTGAAAAAAGTTAAATCCACTTGACATTTAGGTTATCTGCCTAAATGAGTAAGTAATTACTACCATCTGGTTCATTTATTTATTTATTTATTTATTTAATTTATTTTTTTTGTGTGGTATTGGGTTGTTTTTTTTTTATTCATTTAATTTTGATCCATTGAACACAAATGGAGTAGAGCTATTGTTTCTCTGGTTGTACACAAAGTAGAGTCACACCATCTGTGCATTCATACATGTACACAGGGCAATGATGTTTGGGCAATGATGTTTGTCTCATTCTGCTATTATTCTTGCCCACACCCTGAACCCACCCCTCCCTTCCCTCTATGCTATCATTCCTTCCTCCATTCTTGCCTCCCTTCCACCCCACATTATGCATCATCATTCACTTATCAGAGAGATCATTTGGCCTTTGGAGTTTGGGGATTGGCTAATCTCACTTAGCACGACAGTCTCCAACATCATCCATTTACCTGCAAATGCCATAATTTTATTCTTCTCTATGGCTGAGTAATATTCCATTGTGTATATATTCCACAGTTTCTTTATCCATTCATCTATTGAAGGGCATCTAGGTTGGTTCCACAATCTAGCTATTGTGAATTAAGCAGCTATGAACATTGATGTGGCTGCATCACTGTAGCAATCCGATTTTAAGTCCTTTGGGTATAGGCCAAGGAGTGGGATAGCTGGATCAAATGGTGGATCCATTCCAAGTTTTCTAAGGAATCTCCACACTCTTTCCAGAGTGGCTGCTCCAACTTGCAATCCCACCAGCAATGTATGAGTGTACCCTTTTCCCCACATCCTCGCCAACACCTGTTGTTGCCTGTATTCTTAATAAAAGGCATTCTAATTGGGGTAAGATGAAATCTTAAGGTGGTTTTGATTTGCATTTCTCTTACAACTAGAGATGTTGAACATTTTTTCATAAATCTGTTGATTGCTTATAGATCTTCTGTAAAGTGTCTTTTAATTTCCTTGACCCATTTATTGATTGGGTTATTAGAGTTCTTGGTGTAAAGATTTTTGAGTACTTTGTAGATTCTGGAGATTAGTGCTCTATCTGAAGTGTGTGTGGCAAAGATTTTCTCCCACTCTGAAGGCTCTCTCTTCACATTGCTGATTGTTTCCTTTGCTGAGAAAAAACTTTTTAATTTGACTTTATCCCAATCATTGATTCCTGCTTTTATTTCTTGTGCTTTGGGAGTCATGTTAAGGAAATCTGGTTCTAGTCCAACATGATGAAGATTTGGACCTATTTTCTCTTCTATTATGTGCAGGGTCTCTGATCTAATTCCTAGGTCCTTGATCCATTTTGAGTTGAATTTTGTACAGGGTGAGAGATATGGGTTTAGTTTCATTTTGCTGCATATGGATTTCTAGTTTTCCCAGCACCATTTGTTGAAGAGGCTATCTTTTCTCCATTGTATGTTTTTGGTTCCTTTGTCAAGTATGAGATACCTGTATTTTTGTGGGTTTGTCTCTGTGTCCTCTATTCTGTACCATTGATCTATCTGTCTATTTTGGTGCCAATACCATGCTGTTTTTGTTCCTATTGCTCTGTAATATAGTTGAAGGTCTGGTATTGTGACACCCCCTGCTTCACTCTTCTTCTAAGAATTGCTTTAGCTCTTTTGGGTCTCTTATTCCTCCAAATGAATTTCATGATTGCTTGCTCTATTTCTATGAAGTCCATCATTGGGATTTTAATTGGAATTGCATTGAATTTGTATAGCGCTTTTGGTAGTATGGCCATTTGACAATATGAATTCTGCCTATCCAAGAACATGGGAGATCTTTCCATCTTCCCAGATTTTTAAAAATTTCTTTCTTTAGTGAAATCTTTACTTTCTGTAGTTCTCATTGTAGAGGTCTTTCACTTCTTTTGTTAGATTGATTCCCAAGTATTTTATTTTTCTTGAGGCTATTGTGAATGGTATAGTTTTCCTAATTTCTCTCTCAGAGGATGCATCACTTACAAATAAAAATGCATTAGATTTATGAGCATTAATTAGGGTTAGGGTTGAACCCAGGGCCTTGTGCTTGACAAGCAAGCACTCTACCAACTGAGCTATATCCTCAGCCCCTCTGGTTCGTTTATTTGTGATGTTAATTAATGGGGAATAGAATTACCCCATCCATTTACTAACTTCAAAATACTGCTCTTTTTTAAAATGACAATTTAAAAAATCTTTATTTTTAATGCTTGTACTAAAGATATAAAAGTAAGGGCAAGGCGTGGTGGTGAATGCCTCTAATCCCAGCTGCACAGGAGGCTGAAGCAGGAAACTTGTGAGTTCATGGCCAACCTGAACAACATAGTGGAATTCTGTCTCAAAAATAAATAAATAAATACATAATTGCACTTAAGAGTGTTGGTCATAATAATGTATTTATTTATAGTCCTTGTTCACCATAAAGTTAGATCAAGGCTATATAAGTATATTCACTAATTTTTAATTCATAAATATGTTATGGAAAAAGAATTTGATAATTGTGATGAATAGATGATATTGTTTGCACAATTTACATAGAAATGAAATAATGTTACATAGTGTTTAGAGCACTACATGAAATGTTCTGAGTATTCTTTGTAAACTACTAACAAAACATTTGTGAAGTATCTTTAGCATGTGGTAACATAACATGCATTCCTTTACCATTTGCTGATTATCTGTTAAAGCCAATTAAATTTAAATCCAACCCCCAGACTATTAATTAACATTACCTATAATACAGTGTGTATAAGGCAAGACCTTAATTACTTGTATAAAATACTTGTAGCTATTAGCCATATCAGTCATTTTCATGTTGTTTTTCACGTTTTATTTGTTCATTCAACAAACACTAATTGTGTGCCAAGAATTAAAAACCAGTGTTGCTCTTTTTCTTTTTCTTTTTTTTTTTTTCTGATTAGTGGAAAATGAAAACCACTGTGACTTTGTAAAGTTGCGAGAAATGCTCATTTGTACAAACATGGAAGATCTACAGGAGCAGACTCACACTAGGCACTATGAGCTCTATAGGCGTTGCAAACTGGAGGAAATGGGCTTTACAGATGTGGGCCCAGAAAACAAGCCAGTCAGGTAAGGGAGACTTTGTTGAGAAGCCAGTCAAAGAGGAAGTTAGAAAGGATTGTACCTTTTTATGTATCCAGAAAAATGGGAATGTGTTTCTTAAATTTTCCCAAGCTTGGGAAGTTTAATCATTTAACAACGAGTATTTATTGTGCTTGTTGTATCACTTGAATCCTTCTTGGTTCTGAAGGGTCTTTAATTCCTTGTCTGACTCAAAGTCCATGATTTCAGAATACACTGGAATGAATAAGTGAAGGAAAAACACTTATTATTTGGTTTTATTTTTGTATTTATCTGAAATGGATGAAAATATATTGAATAATTATCACAAAGAAAGTTGGACTACAAATCATATTAAATAACCTAAAACTTGATCATTTTTGTGTTATCCTGAAGAACGTTTTAGAATGACTGAAACTTAGCAAAGCATCTTGTAAGGAAAGAATGCTTGTACTTCTAGGGAATCCAAGATTAGGTTGTTTCTTACAATATCGTAACATAGTTATAAGAATTTTAGAACCTGAAGACCTTCTTGCTTCAATGATTAGAGCATAGAGAATTCAATGTTGCTATAAATGTCTTTGGAAATTTTATATGGTTCTATATCCCTGCCCTTTTTTTCTTTTTTGAAATCCTAATCCTTTACATCAAATCAGATTTGATATAGCATTTTTGTCCAGTTTTCCATGGAATAAAGCATGAGATCCTTAAGGCAAACACTATTTTAAACTCAGTTTTAAGACTGAGGATTCCTTTTTCATTCCACTATTTGCATGTACCCCAGAGTAAAGACAAGAGGAAAGAACAGAAGAGTTCAATCAGTGTTGTAATTGCCCTTGACCTTGTGGAAGATTTAATCTTAGATGAAGTTAAATTTTATTAGTGTATTATGTTGTAGCATAATAAATTAAGAATTATATGTACTGGATCCTTCCTCACCAAATTCAGGTATGCTCCATTCTGGTCTTGGGCCAATAATTGTGATAAACTAATGATTTTCTTATTATATTATATCTTTACTAAAGATTAATCATCTCAAGTTGGCTTTCCTAGTGTTTCCCAAAGGAGGCTTCTCTTCTCATTTCTTCCAAGCCTCAGAGTCAGTGCAGAAGTCTCTGTGTGCACTAAGGAGGCAGATACCCTGAGAGAGAGTAAGCGGGACAGCTTTGGAGTTAGTACTCTCTAAGAAGAGGGATCCACGTTGCCTGGTGGATTCATCATAGTCAACTGTAGATGATTAAGAAATGCAGGGTCAGAATTTCCAGGGATGGAGCCTGGAAATCTACATTTTAAGATGCTCAATCAGTCTTTCAACCAATAATTACTATTTGTCTGCCGTCTACTCAGCATGCTAGACACTAGGTACGTATGCACAGCGGGTCAGGGGGACACTCTGGGGTGGGTATGGGAGGAGGACACTGTCCTGTGTGAACAAGAGAGGATGTGTGGCAGTAAGAAGTGAAAGTGGGGAGACCAAATTAGGAGACCAGGTATAAGAACATAAAGACTTAAAAAAGGTTGGTAGTGAGAAGCATTTTTAGGATATATAATTTTAAGAATCCAGTGATGATTGGTTTGAATGTGGGATGCAAAGGAAAGAGTAATCAAGGATTACTTCAGTGACTCTTTCTGTTTATTTTTGTTTATTTGCATTGCTGGGATCAAACTCAGGGCTTCATGAATGCAAGGCAAGTGCTCTACTACTGAGCGGCATCCTGAGCCCTCAGTCACCATTTTGACCTGAGAAACAGGGTGAATAGATGTCATGTTTATTCTCACATGAACAAGGTGGGACAGGGAGAATTTAGGACTGGCATTGGTAATTGAGAGATTTTCAGAATATTAAATTTAAGCTGCTTATTAAATATTCAGAGTTGGCTGTGGTGGCATATGCCTGTAATCCCAGCAACTCAGGACACTGAGGCAGGAGGATCTTAAGTTTGAGGCCAGCCTCTGCAACTTAGGCCCTAAGCAACTTAGCAAGACCCTGTCTCAAAATAAATAAAAAGGGCTAGGGATGTAGCTCAGTGGTAAGCACTCCTGGTACCCCAGTACCAAAATAATATCAATAATAATAATAATTTTTATAATTTTAAAATTCAGGTAATATGTCTGAGAAGGTTATTACATAAATAAGTTAGGCCTGAGATAATTTGGGAGTCAATTGTGAAAAATACTGGATACTGGGTAAAATCATAAGTGGTTTTGAAGTGTCTGCTTTTCTTTCTTTTTTTGATTGAGTTGCTGGGGCATGCATGCAATGCATATACTCTACCACTCCCCACCTCCAAAGTGTCTACTGTTTGTAGGGCTATGGGATAAGTGCTAGGGATTTCATATAATTCTGGCTCTCATGGGGTTTACAAGCTTGTAGGAGAGGCCAAACGTAAATCCCAAATTGTACAGTAAATTACATTTTTGATGTGTGCACCAAAGGAAAGGTAAACAAAGTATATGGTGAAAGGAGGGGTCCTAATTTAAGCTAGAAGATTAGGAAAGACTTTCTTGAGATAATGACTTATTTTGAGTTATAGTAAGTTGGAAAAACAATAAGACACATGCAAAAACCCCGAAGGCATAGAGAGTATAGCATATTTAAGACTTGAAGGAGATCAGTGCCCTGGAGTACAAACAGGTGGGGTCTGAGGTAGCATAAGATTGAGAGAACTGGCAGCAGGGAATCACAGCAGTGAGGCTCTGGTGAAGACTTTGATCTTTATCCTAGACCGAAGGTAAAATCTTTTTAGGAGTAATAGCATGTTTGCTTTTTTAAAATTAGAGCATTATACTTTTGCATAGTAGTTGGGTTGATTTTGACAAAATCAAGCATGCAAGGAATTTGATCTCAACCTCCATTCCCCCCCCATCATCCCTACCTTTTCCCTCCCCCTATTCTCCCTCCTCTGTTATATTGATCTTCCTTTCACTCCTGTATTTATTTATTCATTCATTTATTTATTTATTTATTTATTCATTCATTCATTCATTCATTATACGTATCTCTTAAGATGAAATTCCCTTTGGTACATTTATATATGCTTATAACATGATTTTGTTAAATTCATTCCATATTTCTTCCCTTTTTCCTTCTTTCTTCCTTCCTCTTGTTCTCCTTCTACTTCACTCATCTTCCCTTTATATTTATGATATCTGACTCCCACCACCACCACCTTTCCCTTATTTTGCACTAGCTTCTACATATGAGAGATAACATTTGACTTTTGGTTGTCTGGGCCTGGCTTATTTCACTTAGTATGATGTTCTCCATTTCTATCCATTTCCTGGCAAATGCCATTATTTCATTCTTTATGGCCAAGCAAAAATTCCATTGTATCTATGTACCACATTTTCTTGATCATTAATTTATTGACAGGCATCTGAGGCTGATACTATAATTTGACTTTTGTGAATTGTTTTGCTATAAACATCATGTGGCTATATCCCTAGAGTATGCCAACTTTAGTTCTTTTGGATAAATACCAATTAATGGGATAACTGGGTCATATGGTGGTTCCATTTCTAGTTTTTTGAGGAATTTCCACACTGCTTTCCAGAGTGGTGTCCTAATTTGCAGTCCTACCAACAGTGTATGAGTTTACCTTTTCCCCTGCATCCTCACCAGTATTTATTATTGTTTGTGTTCTTGATAATCACCATTCTCACTGGAGTGAGATGAAATCTTAGCATGGTTTTGATTTGCATTTCCCTGATTGCTTCAGTTGTTTAACATTTTTACACGTTTGTTGGCCAATTGTGGGGTTTTTGTTTGTCTCTTTGTTTTTGAAAAATTTGTTTAGTTCTTTTGCCCATTTATTAACTGAGTTTTGTTTTTATGTTGTTGAGTTTTTTGAGTTTTTTGTAAATTCTGAATATTAATCCTCTATCAGAAGTAGCTGGCAAGAATTTTTTCCCATTCTGTAAGCTATCTCTTGATGCTCTTAATTATTTCCTTTACTCTACAGAAGTTTTATAATTTGATGGAATCCCACTTATTGATTCTTGGTTTTATTTCTTGAATTTTAGGGGTCTTATTGAGAAAGTCAGTACCTGTGCCTATACAGTGCAGTATTGACCCTATGTTTTCTTCAATCATTGCAAGATTTCTTGTCTAATTCCTAAGTCTTTGATCCATTTTGTTTTGACTTTTGTGCAGGGTAAGAGATAGGGAGCTCATTTCATTCTTTCTACTTATGGATATCCAGTTTTCCCAGTACCAGTCATTAAAAAGGCTATCTTTTCTCCAACGTGTTTTTTGCACCTTTGTCAAGTATCAGATGTCTGTATGTGGGTTTTTCACTCTGTCTTCTGTTCCATTAATCTTTGCATATATTTTGATGCCAATACCATGCTGTTTTTGCTACCATAGCTCTGTAATGTAATTTGAGATCAGTATTGTGATGCCTCCTGCATTACTTTTCTTGCTCAGAATTGCTTTGGCTATTCTGAGTGTCTTATTCTCCCAAATGAATTTAATTCTGTGAAAAATGTCATTGGTGTTTTGATGGGGTTTGCATTGAATTGGTATTATATTGTTTAGTCTCCATGTTTTTATGTGGTTTCTATTATTTCTCTTGCTGTTGATTTCTTGTTTCTTTCCATTATAGTCCAATAGAATGCATGGAATTACATTCTTTATTTTGCTAAGACTTACCTTGTGATCTTGAATATGGTATGTTTTGGAGAAGGTTCCATGGTGGTGAGAATTTATTTGTTTGAGGGTAAAATATTCTGTAGATATCTGTTATGTCCATTTGATTTATAGTATTATTTAGGTTGGATATATCTCTGGATTTTATGCTTTGATGACCTGTCTAATGGTGATAAGGGTATGTTGAAATCACCCAGTATTATTGTTTTGGAGGCTGTCTGAGATTTAATGTCAAGGAGATTTTTTTAAAATTTATTTTTTAATGTAATCAAGTGTACTGACATTGAAGGCATATATGTTTACCTTCGTTATATCTTCCTGTTGGATTAGATTGTTCCCTTTACCAGGATGTAGTGGCCTTCTTTGTCTCTTCTTTTTTGTTTTTGTTATTTTTGTGGTGCCAGGGATTGAACCAGGGCCTGTGCATGTGAGGCAAGCACTCCACCAACTGAGCTACATCCCCAACCCCCGATTAATTTTTGCTTTAAGTCCGCTTTGTCAGAAATGAAAATAGCTACTCTGGCTTGTTTTCAGAGTTCATTTTTATGGAATATTGTTTTCTTCATTCCAGGCTAAAGCCTGGGAGAATCTTTGCTTATGAGATGAATCTCAAATCTCTTGCAAAGAGCATATAGTTGGATCTTGTTTTTTGATCCATTCTGCTAATCTTTGTCTTTTAATGGGGGAGTTGAGGCCATTAATTTTCAGTGTTCTTGTGTATATGGGTTTTTGGTTTATTGACATTGTTATATTTAATTCTGTCTTGATTTTCATTTAGATGATTAGTCTTCCATTGATCTTCATCTTAGGAGTTTTGGGATTTGTTTTTGGGTTCCTCTGTGTGCCGTTTATTTTTTAATATTCTTTGTAGTACTGGTTTGTTCAGGCATTCTTTTATAGTTTATCCTTGTCATGGAAAGTTTTTATTTCTACATCAGTATAAATAGTTGGAGGTTAGGGTAGCATAAGAACAGGTAGCAGGGAGTCACAGCAGAGACTGGTGAGGATTTTGATCTTTATCTTACAGAGAAGACAAATCATTTTAGGAGGATACCATATTTGCCTTTTTAAATTACTTTTGACTATAAATGTGATGAACATAGAAGAGATGTGCAAATGTTTAGGGGAGGCCAGTTAGGGGAATATTTCTTGAACTACAGCAATAGCAGTGTAAATAAAGAACTAGATGTATTTGAGAGATTTAGAAGGTAAAATTGGAAGAATATAGTGATCGTATCTAAGAAGATAAAAAAGAAGATCCCAGAAGATGCTTAGAGGAAGATTTCTCTTCTGAGTTTATGGTTTCATTGACCCAAGTAGATGACTATTCCATTCATCAAGATTGGGTTAGTGATAAGAATGATGGAGCTCATAAGCTCCATTTGGGATCCGTTAAGAGTTTCCTCTGTGACGTCCAAGTGAGTGTCCAATGAGGCACCTTTGGGTGTTTATCTGGTGCTCTGAGAAGGGCTGGGCCAAAGGAGTGACTCCTTTGGAATCATCGGCCTTTGAAAAGGTAGCTAATGAAAACATGAGCAATAGTAAGACTGCCTAAAGGGAGAAACACATCTCAAAAGAAAGGTACTTTGGAAACAACTTTAAATCACTTTCAATTTTGTCAGCTGGATGAGCAGGTAGGGGAGAGTGAGGAGGAGCCAGAAGTGGAGAAGAACATTTTTGGCATTTTTTCGAAGCTGTGTGAAGAGACTATCAAGAAGGAAGGAGCAGAAAACAGGTTGAAATTGAAGATTAGGTTTATGCTGTACAAGTACAAAAATGAAGACCACAAGTTATTACATTAAACAAAAAGGGAAGTGTTTGGAAGGCTATGTAGGTCAGGATTTACAGAATCAAATGGAATAGTAGGCACAGGTTTCATTCAAGCTCAAGTGGAGTGAATGAACTGAAACCAGTACTATTTCTTTTTGTTCTCTGTTCATAGTTCATAAACCAGGAGTCAGTGACCTTAGGTCATGCTCCTATCTCATATTTAGGAGTGGGCATTAACCTGAAGGATTGTCCCACCAGACTATCCCATGGAGGAGAGGTAGTTAGGATTATAGTACCAAAGGAGATGGATAGGTGCTAGGCAGTCAAGATCCATTCATTGCTCATGATGTGTATTTATGGAGCATTTCTTTACTTTGGAAAGCATTTGTTCACTAATCAGATTAAATTTGGAGAATCAGGAGGGGAAACTTTTCAGTTAGGCCAGGTTCCAGATTGGGTGGGAACAGTAAGGAGGGGAACTGGATCCCAGGGTAAGGATAGCTTCTGCCTGCTCCCTTTATTGAAGGAGACATTTCTTGGTAGATTTCTTGGTTTAAACTGAGGCAGAGTATCTCCGCTGGTGCTTTTTTATTTGTTGCTAAATGACGTGATGAGGCTTCTATCGCCTGATCCATTGGAAACTTTTGTTTTTCAGAGTTTTTAAGACTTTACATTCTATTTTCTGGTGGATCTTTCATGTTTAATTTGGTAATCACTACAATTTGGTTGGCACGTAGAATTTATATTAATCCAGCAATTGTTTAAAAGAACTTGTTAGGGCAACCTTTATTTCTCTTTGTCTTTATCAAACCTCTTCATATGTTTTCCATTTGCATCTCATTGAATGGTTGTGCTGAGTCATAGTTGGTATCCTAAGCTGCCCACAGTGATCATGTACATTCAAGTACATGGCATTATACTCTTACTGGTTTTAATAACTTGATTTTAATGTTTTATATTGGTTATTTAAGCTATATGAAAAAAGATTTTATAAAACTTTTTGAATCCCCATATTTAATAATTTCAGATTAACGTACTAGTCTTTTCACAGTTAATCATCTTTAATATTTCCATATAAAATCACTGGCATTGAAGTTTTGAAAGGAAGGTTTATGTAATATTTTAGAGTTTCTTATTATAGTAACATTTTGTGTTTTTAGAGCCCTCGAGATAAATAACTCACTTTGTTTTTAGTCCAGAACAGACTTATAGAAAAGAGTTCATCAGTCATGTTCAAACTATACATGAAATGCACAACAGGTCACCTGGGAAGGGGCTTGAGTATCTGAGAATGTTTTTTTTCTTCTTCTTTGGTTTTCAACTTTAGATCTTCAGCTTTATAGCATGTGGGCATTAAATATTAATGATAAAGCTTTTTGTAGGAAGGAAAGAAATAGTATAGCAAAAAAATCTTTTCATTTTCATTTAATAAATCTGTGATATCATAAATAGTGGTTGCAGTCATTTCACAATACTAACCTTACAAACCATTCCCTTCCAGATCCCGTTTCCTCACCATCTTTTGAACGATAGTGCAGTTTTCTTTAATTAAAATTGCTCTCATAAGTGTGTTATGCAGAGTTGAAAAGTGATATGATATGATAGAAAATATTCAGGAGCAGCACATCACTCTACATTCAGAGATACCCTGCTTGAAGCAGTCTGATTTATGATGTTTGGGAATAGGGGCTTTGGAGCAAGTCTGATCTGGTTCATATCCCAGCTTATTATTTTAAAGCTATGATACTTTGGACATACTTTTTTACCTCTCTAAATTTTCATTTTTTTACCCATAAAACAATATCAATGCTTGTTCTTGAGGGTTAACTGTGGAAATTAAATATTGAACAGAAGTTCAGAAGTGTCCATTGCTTGTTGCAGATACTTAAAAAATGTTAGGTCTCTTCTTTTTATCATGTAGATTTTTTTTTCTAAGCCACTGTAGTGCTTATACAGAGCAATGAGGCATTTTATAAAAGAGTTAGTATATTTTATATGAATTCAAGATACCATGTCAATTGAATTTGTTCTTAAAGGCTCTCATTCCAGTGTTGTACCAACAGAATGTAGTGAGGTTTATAAAATCTGTGAAAGCTGATAGATTTAGGGGCTTTTTAAAAATGAGACTCAAATAGGAAAGACAAAATACTAATACAAATAAAATGCCTCTTTGGCATCTGAGGCAGTTATGTGGTACCTAGGACATTTTGTACATTTATAAGCTTTGCTGTTCTTCCACCTCACTTTTCCGTCCCCACTTCACCCCACTCCACTGCCAATGAATCCAACTCAGGGGCTAATGCATGGCAGGAAAACACTAACATTGAGCTACATGCCCAGCCTAAGCTTTGTTCTTGTTTGTTTTGTTTTGTTTTTAATTTTTTGTAGTTGTAGGTAGACAAATGCCTTTGTTTTATTTGTTTATTTTTATGTGGTGCTATGGATTGAACCCAGTGCCTCACACAAGATAGGCAAGTTCTCTGCCACTGAGCTACAGCCCCAGTCCTCTAATCTTTGTTCTTAATGAGAATGTTCTTATAGATGTTTAGCTTCTGTTCCTCATGTTATCAGCTATGCATACCATAAACTTAACATCAGCCACAATAGCTATTTGTGCAACATTTTTTACTGCTTTTCCTTGAACTTTCTTCAGTTACAATATTTAAGGTCAATCAAATTCCTTAATTCCATCATTTTTTTTGGAACCAGGGATTGAACCTTGGGCACTCGGCCACTGAGCCACATCCCCAGCTCTATTTTGTATTTTATTTAGAGACAGGGTCTCACTGAGTTGCTTAGGGTCTCGCTAAGTTGCTGAGCTTGCTTTGAACTCTCGATCCTCCTGTCTTAGCCTCCCTAGTCACTGGGATTTCAGGCGTGTGCCACTGCACCCGGCTCTGTCATATTTTGAAATCTGTTTATGTGTATTTTCATAAGTAGTAGAAATTTCTAACTGACACTGAAGGAAAGTGAATTTGTATTACCTGTCAGATCTTCAAGGTATTCTCTCAGCTAAAAGTGGAAGAGATCTGCATTTCTGACATATAAAGTTTATTATACCTCTGGAATGTTACAAGTAAGAAAGGGCAGCTGTCTGTAGCCTTCCAGAACAGTCTTTACTCTGCTTGATTTTATCTGCCTCTACTAACCAAAAGTTTCTGTCACTGAATAATTATGAAGAGCTTTACTAGATAGCCAGAAGAAGACAAGTGGAATTTGTGATCTGTTGGGAGAGGAAGGTAGCCAAGATATAAATGCCAAGACGTGCTTGGAAGGAACAATTAACTCTAACTAGGGAAGTGGAGAAGCCCTATAGAGAAAGTTACATCTGCATTTGGCCTTAAAGGATAGAGGAAAATGAGGGCCAGAGGAGGGTGGGGTACATCAGAAACAAAGGAGATACGCGAAATGTGAGCCTGAAACATGAGGTATGTTTTAAGAACAATGAATAGGCTTGTGTGGCTGGAACCTTAAGGGGATTGAATTTGTTTCTTGAGAAATGAATCTAGAAAAGTAGAATTGAAGGAGGTGGGACCTTACTCTGTAGGTAGCATAACTAATTGAGGAAAAAAAATAAGGAGGTCTGTGGTTTTGGTGGAAAATCTAAGGAGTGGCAGGAACAACGTGAAAAAAAGAGGAACTAGAAGTCCAGAGATGATATAGTAGATTATTGTAATTGCAAAGGCAGAAAATGGCAAAAATCAAGTTGAACTGTAATAGGATATCTGTAGAAATGGAAAGAAGATGGACTTTAATGATGTCAGATTCACATTCTGAACTAATAGACCTTGGTGGTTACATACAGATATAAGTACAAGAGAAGTATCCCAGGTGACTTCATTTCTTCAGTGTTTCTAGATGGAGTTATGCCAGTTAACAGAGACCAAAAAGGGAACATGTTTGGGAGGGTACTTCTTGTGAAGGACTTTTTAATTAATTCTAGTATCTACATTATCTGTAGCACTGGAGGCCTTTTATCAGATGCTTTAGGACATGGCATGTTTCAGATTCTGTACATCAGCAGATACTGGTACATGCTATCATATATCTGATGTCCACTTTGAGGTGTATGAGATTTATCAAATTTATTACATCTTTTTAACATGAGAGTAACACAAATAATTTTTTTAGTGTTCAAGAGACCTACGAAGCCAAAAGACATGAATTGCATGGTGAACGTCAGAGAAAAGAAGAAGAAATGAAGCAGATGTTTGTGCAGCGAGTAAAGGAAAAAGAAGCCATATTGAAGGAAGCTGAAAGAGAGGCAAGTTTGATGTGGTTTTCATTGATTTTTTTTTTTTTTTTTTTGGTGTCCTCTTACTTGGAGGATTTATCTTAATGCAGTTGAGACTCTTTTTTTGGTAATTTTATGAATTTATATTCTGTCTTTAACAAAAGCAAGTCTTAATATCCATTTGGAGAGCATAAATTCAAATTAGGGTAAAAGAAAAATGAGAAATCAGAATAGGATCATAAAATAGAGGCAGGGGTTAGATGGTAATAACAGTGTAAAAACTTGTACACAGATTTTTCTCTGACCTTCCTTACAGCCAGTCCAGGAAAGGAAACCTGATCAGCTCTCATAGGCATTAAGTCTACACCAGTAAGCCTGGAGAGGCAGGAATTAGTAGAGGGCTTAGGATACAGAAGGGGAAACAAGCATTGATTGCAGGCTGTCACAGTGCTGTGCTGCTGCCCAGAATACATCACAGTAGAAAAGGAATACAGCTTTATCAAGACTGTTGTCTGAGCTTTGCTTGCTCAAGTTGTATAGTGGATGTATAAGTGAGAATTTTCAAAAGTATTGGAAATGCATATTCATGTTTTAGTTGACATTTCTAGGTTGCTACTTTCTTTTTGTCATAGACTAAAGCTAAGTACTTAGTGCCAGCAGGTATCCAGTTTACAAAAATCCTATTCTGTCATGAGTAGGGCTAAAACCAACTCATTGCAGTTGGTGTTGTGAGATAAAGGAGCTAGGAGTAAGATGATGACTCTGGGGCCTTTTAGTCGTAGTTCTGTATGTAATACCCTTTAAGAGTAACTGACTTTTTGAATTTTTCTTTATAATGTGTCCCCACATAGTGATATTGATACTTTTTGGCAGTACTTGTTTTGGGGTGGTGTAAAATTTGAGTACAGGAATCTCCTAATATCTGGTGCTCCTCATTCTGTTGAACATCTACCCTGAAATGAGAATGTTGCCTCCATTTTCTGGCCTCCCTCATGAGATGTTAGGATGAGGCACATGGAAATCCAGTGGGAATGGTTCACCAAGCATTGAATATTTGCTAGGAAGTTGCTTTCATGAGAGCTGGTTTGATTGCTGCTGTATAAAGGTCTGGAGAGGAGAAGTGATGGGTGTACAGGTCCAAGGCATTGCTAACCTGAGATTGAACCTGGACCATAATCTCCTAGTCCAAAGCTTTTTCTATGGAACAACTTTTGCCCACTCCCCTCCTCTCCATAAGATGCAGGGTCAGCAATATGGGTCAGGTTCAGAATGGAGATAGTGTGTGGTGAAGAGGGGCATTTAGCTTCTTTTGGTCAATCACTAGGGTCATAATAAAGTGGAAACTGTCTGTATGGGTTACTTCAATGGAGTCAGCAGTAACCATGAAATGCACACTTTGGGATAAAAAGCCTTAAAAGCCTAAAATCAAATCTCCTACTCATTCCTCTGTCTCCTTCCCAGCGGGTCTGCTCAGGAGACAGGTTTGTTCCTATGGATCCTGCCCCTCTGTTCCATCTCTCTGGTTGAGATACTTTTAAAGGCTAAATTTTAAAGTAGCTATTTTAGCTGGGCATGGTGTTGCATACCTGTAATCCCAATGACTCAGACGACTGAGGCAGGAGGATCACAAGTTCAAGGCCAACCTCAGCAACTTAGAAGAACTCTGTAACCTTTCAAGATATTTTATTATGCAAATAAAGTATGTCTCTTCCATTTAAGTAATCAGAGATATCATCTCTGTTTATATAATACAAAATCTGCCCACATAGGCTCCCTTCCTGAGCTTCACCTTGTACTCTGCTCTTCTCCCACATCATAGGGATGTGCACATGCTCAGAGAGTTGTGACTCTTACACCATTGATCTGCTTTTTGTTTGTATTTTGTGGTTCTGGGGACAGAACCCAGGGCCTTGTGCATACTGGGCAGGTGCTCTCTACCACTCAGTTATAGAAACCAGCCTCTGATCCACATAGCCTAGGGAATTCCCATTCTTTACACACACACATATCATCTCTTGTTTTGAAGAGTAGAAACTAGTTAAATAAGCAGATACTAAGAAGTTGAGACTTCTTGGAAAAGCATCTTCTGGAATGAAAGAATTATAGGTTAGAAGGGCCTTACTTAATAATGTTTCAACCTTGTCTCCCTTTCAATACTTCTCTCAGGGGCTCAGTGGCCCACAGAACCATTAACTTGTTCCATGTATGGAACATGTAATTTTTATTAGGTAGAATTTAGCCATTTCTTGTTTCTACCCTCGTTCGTGATTTAATGAATTATTTCCCCAACTATTTCATTGTTGTCGGCGTTATAGCAAGCATTACAAAGCCATAGATTTATTTTTTTTTATTTAAAAAAGTTTTTAGTTGTTCTTTTTAGATATACATGACCGTAGAGTATATTTTGACATATTAGACATACATGGAATATAACTTATTCTATTCAGATCCCATTTTTAATGGTTGTACATGATGTGGAGTTTCACTGGTGGTGTATTCATATTATGAACATAGGAAAATTATGTCCGATTCATTCTGTTGTCTTTCCTATTTCTACCCTGCTCTCCCCTTCATTCCCCTTTGTTTATTTCTGCCTTGTGGAGTGTTAACATCTATGTAACAGAGAGAACATTTGGCCTTTGGCTTTTTGGGATTCACTTATTTCACTTGTCATGATAGTCTCCAGATGCATACATTTACTGGCAAAAGTCTTGAAGTCATTCTTTCTTACGGCTGAGTAATATTCCATTGTATGTATGTATACACTTTCTTTATCCATTCTTCTGTGGAAAGACACCTAGGTTGGTTCCATAGCTAAGCTATTGTGAATTGAGCTGCTTTAAACATTAATGCGACTGTGTCACTGTAGTATGCTGATTTTAAGTCCTTTGGATATAAACCAAGGAGTGGGATAGCTGGGTCAAACAGTGGTTCCATTCCAAGTTTTCTGAGGAATTTCCTTACTGTTTTCCAGGGTGGTTGCATCAATTTGCAGTCCCATGAACATGCTTTTTCCCAACATGCTTGCCACCATTTATTGTTAGTTACTTGTATTCTTGGTAGTTGTCATTTTGACTAGAGTGAGATGGAATCTCAGGGTAGTTTTAATTTGCATTTCTCTAACTGCTAGAGATGTTGAACATTTTTTCATGTATTTATTGATTATTTGTATTGCTTCATCTGTGAAGTGCATGTTCACTTCTTTCGCCCATTTATTGATTGGGTTATTTGGTTCTTTGTTTTTGTTTTTTTGGTGTTAAGTTTTTTGAGTTGTTTGTGTATCTTGGAGATTAATGCTCTGAGGTACAGGTGGCAAAGATTTTCTCCCATTCTGTAGGCCCTTTATTCATGTTCTTGATTATTTCCTTTGCTGTGAAGAAACTTTTTAGTTTGATACCATCCCATTTGTTGGTTCTCGATTTTACTTCTTGTACTTTAGGAGTCTTGTTGAGGAAGTCGGTTCCTAAGCCGAGATGATGGAGTGTTGGGCCTACATTTTTTTCTTTTAGACACAGGGTCTCTGATCTAATGCCTCAGTCCTTGTGATCCACTTTGAGCTGAGTTTTGTGCAGGGTGAGAGATAGGGGTTTAATTTCATTTCGCTACATATGGATTTCCAGTTTTCCCAGCACCATTTATTTTTTTGTATTTTATGGGAGTATTTATTCAAAAAAGTAATTCAGAACATAAGACAGAACGGACTCTTGACTGCATCTGAACAATTTGTTTCAAAAAAATCAGTTCTAAACATTACTGTCTATGATAAAAGGAAGACATTGAGAAGACCTGCCTTATCAAGACCTTGACCTCTGTGCCAACTCATATCCATCTCCTTTGATAAGGTCACCCGAACTGTGGGGTGGGGAGGGAGAGGAGGTGCTGAAATGGCACCTACCCTTCGTCTTTCCCATGTAGTCACCTCAGAACAGCAGGGAACTGCCCGCAGGTGTCAGCAGCACCATTTATTGAAGAGGCTATCTTTTCTCCAATATATGGTACCTTTGTCTACCATGAGATGACTGTATTTAAGTGAGTTTATCTCTGTATATTCTACTCTATTGTCTTCATGTCTGTTTTGGTGCCTGTTCCATGCTGTTTTTGTTACTGTAGCTCTATGGTATAATTTAAGATCTGGTCTTGTGATGCCTCCTGCTTTACTTTTCTCGCCAAGGATTGCTTTGGCTGTTCTGGGCCTCTGTTTCTCTAAATGAATTCATGACTGCTTTTTCTGTTTCTGTGAGGAATATCATTGCAATTTTAAAGGGAAGTGCATTAAATATGTATAATGCTTTTTGTAGTATGGCCATTTTGACAGTGTTGATTCTGCCTATCTAAGAACACACATAATTTTTCTGTCTTCTAAGGTCTTCAGTTTCTGTCTTTAGTGTTTTGTATTTTTTCATTGTATGGGTCTTTCACCATTTTTGTTAGATTGATTCCCAAGGGTTTTTTTTTTTTTTTAAGACTATTATGAATGGGATAGTTTTCCTAATTTCTCTTTTAATTGTTTCATCATTGGTGTATAGGAACACAATTGATTTTTGTATGTTAATTTTATATCCTCCTCTTGTGCTAAATTCATATATGAGTTCCCGAGGTTTTTCTGGTGGAGTTTTTGGGATCTTCTAAATAGTGTATCATGTCATCGGCAAATAGGGATAGTCTGAGTTCTTCTTTTCCTATTTGTATCCCTTTAATTTCTTTCTTTTGTCTAATATCTCTGGTTATCATTTCAAGGATTATTTTGAATAGAAGTGGTGAAAGAAGGCATCCCTGTCTTCCAGTTTTTAGGGGGGATGCTTTCAATATTTTTCCATTTAAGATGTTGTTGACTTTGGGTTTAACATGTATAGCTTTTACAATGTTGAGGTAGATTCCTACTATCCCTAGTCTTTCTAGTGTTTTGAACATGAATGGATGTTGTATTGTATCAAATGCTTTTTCTGCATCTATTGATATACTCATGTGATTCTTTAATTCTGTTGATTTGGTGAATTATGTTTATTGATTTCCATATGTTGAACCAACTTTGTATTCCTGGGGTGAAATTCACTTGATGCACTGTTTTAAAAATATTTTTGTAATTGCCAGTATTTTATTAAGAATTTTTGCATCTGTGTTCATCAGGGATATTAGTCTGAAGTTTTCTTTCCTTGATTTATCTTTGTATGGTTTTGAGATCACAGTGATATTAATTTCATAGAATGAGTTTAGAAGGGTTCCCTCCTTTTCTATTTCATGGAATAATTTGAGAAGAATTGATGTTAATTCTTCTTTCTCTGCTAGAAATCGGCTAAGAATCTGTCTGGTCCAGGGCTTGTCTTTGTTGGTAGCCTTTGGATGCATCTTCTGTTTCATTGCTTGAAATTGATTTGTTTAAATTTTCTATGTTCTCCTGATTCAATTTTGGTAGATCATTTGTCTCCAGAAATTTGTCGAGGTCTTCGAGATTTTCTATTGTATTGAATTATAAATTTTCAAAATAGTTTCTGGTTATCATTTGTGTTTCAGTAGCGTCCATGGTGATATTTCCTTTTTCATCATGGATTTTAGTAATTTGAGTTTTTCCCTTATTTCTCTTGATTAGTTAATCAAGCCAGGGTTTATCAGCCAGGGTTTATCAATCTTGTTTATTTTTTTCAAAGAACCAACTTTTTGTTTCATTGATTTTTTTTTTTATTTTTATTTTTTTTCTTCAGTTTCATTGATTTCAGCTCTAATTTTAATTATTTCCTGTTTTCTGCTTTTGGTGTTGATTTGTTCTCCTTTTTATAGGGCATTGAGATATAATGTTAGGTTATATATTTTGTGACTTTCTATTCTTTAGTGAATGAGCTCATTCCACTGAACTTTCTTCTTACAATCACCTTCATAGTGTCCCAGAGGTTTTGATATGTTGTGTTGTTATTCTCATCGAACTCTTAAGTATTTTTTTATTTCTCCTCTGATTTCTTCTGCTATCCATTGGTCATACAATAGTGTATTATTTAGCCTCCAGGTGTTAGTATAGCTTCTATTTTTATTTTATTGTTTTCTAATTTCATTCCATTATTATCTGATGGAATGCATGCAAGGTATTATATCTTTCTTTCTTTTTTCTTTTTTTTTTTTCCTTTGTATTTTCTAAGAGTTGCTTTGTGGCCTAAGATATTTTAAAAAAGAATCTGGTTGCTGCTAAGAAAGTGTATTCAGTCATTAATGGATGAAATGTTCTATGTATGTCTGTTAATCCTGTTGTATTTTTTAGTTCTATAACTTCTTAGTATTTGGAAGATCTATTCAGTGATGAGAGAGGTGTGTTAGAGGTGTTTTGTGGTCTCTGATTCTTGAAATTGAGAAGGATTTGATTGATGAACATAGATACTGCATTGTTTGAGTCATATTTACATTTAATATATCTTGTTGGTGTATCATTCCCTTAAGTAGTATGAAATGACTTTCTTTGTCTTCTCTGATTAGCTTTGACTTGAAGTTCACTATGTCTGATATGAGGATAGAATCCTCTGCTTGTTTATGAGATTTGTGTGAATAATATGTTTTTTTCTCATCCTTTTGCCTCTCGTCTATGGATTTCTTTGTCTGAGGTAAGTCTCTTGGATAGCATATTGTTGGGTCTTGTTTTTTTAAATTCAGTCTGCTAGCCTTGTCTTTTTATTGATGAGTTTAGGCCATTTACATTCAGTGTTATTATTGAGAAATGATTTTTTCCCCTATCATTTTTATTTATGATTTTTAATTTGAATTAGTTTCTCCTTTGATTGACTATTCTTCTAGTGTATTTCCT
The DNA here is from genome assembly GCA_020662805.1 of Glaucomys volans. NCBI lineage: Eukaryota > Metazoa > Chordata > Mammalia > Rodentia > Sciuridae > Glaucomys > Glaucomys volans. The sequence goes on from JAJEJO010050530.1 coordinate 180,746, forward strand.
CCCTTTGCTGGTTTCAATTTTATTTTTCATGAAATATTTTATGGGGTATGTTTTGCAGTGCAGACTTTCTAGTTGTGAATCGTTTTAACTTTTGTTTATCATGAAGGTTTTTATTTCATCATCAAAGCTTAATTTTGCTGGTGTAGTATTCTTGGTTAGCATCTATTTTTCTATCAGTGCTTGGTACATATTATTTCAAGACCTCCTAGCTAAAAGCTAGGTCTGGTTTGAGAAATCAGCTGAGATCCAGATTGGTTTCTCTCTAAATATGACCTGTTGGTTTTCTCTGACAGCCTTTAAAATTTTAGACTTATTCTCTAAATCAGGCATTTTCATAAAACTGTACCTTTGTGTGGATCTGTTGTAATTTTGCTTATTTGGGGTCCTGTATGCCCCCTGTATTGGGTTTTCCATTTCATTCTTATGGTTTATGAAATTTTCTAATATTTCATTGAAAAGATTGTATATTACTTTGGTTTATATCTCTGAGCCTTCATCTGTCCCAATAAATTCTATATTTGGTCCTTCATGGCAGCCCATATTTTTTGGAAGTTCTGTTCATGGATCTCTTAACATCTTTTCTCCATGGTCAACGTTATATTCAAGATGATATGTTTTGTCTTTTTTACCTGGTACTATCTTTCAACTGGTCTAGTCTGCTGGTTTTGTTTTCCGTTGAATTTTTAATTTGGTTTATTGATTCATTCATTTCAAGGATTTCTGCTTGATTTTTTTTCAGAATTTCTCTATATTAATCTTTCTTTTCCTGTATTTTCTCTCTAATTTTACTCTTTATTTCATTCTTTACCTTGCAGATCAATTGAACTGTGAACTTTCTAAACTACTTCTGACATTTCTTTCACTGGGTTATTGATGGATTCTGTTTTTGAAGTATTTTGGTTTGTTTGGGGCAGTTTGTTCCCTTGCTTTTTCATATTGGTTGTATGTCTACTCATGTAACAGTATAGATCTGAGGCAGTAGAGTTTCTGCCCTTTGGCTTATGGTGTCCCTGAAGGTTTCCAGTACCTCACAGTTTAGGTAGAGAAAAATAATAATAACAGCCACTGCAAACAATATATATCATTAAACAAATAGTTCTTTCTACAACCAATGCAAATGATATATATATAAAACATTACGTATATATAGCATTAACTAAGTAGTTCCTTCTATGACATCTACAATGTTAATTTTCATAATAAACAGAAATAATCTTATCAATGATTTTCCACAGTAAAACAGTTAGAGGGTTTTAATTTTGAATGCTGAACAGGGAGAGCACAGAAGAGATTTAGGATGTGATGATATGAGGCAGGAGAGAAAAATGTTAAAAATTAAAGGTAGAGTGAAGGAAAAATAGAGTTTGACTGTTAGCAGAGGAGAGAAAGAGAACCAAAGGAAACAGATAAGTGAGAGAAAATATGTAAAAATAAAAAATTTAAAAATAAATACAAACAGGGACTAGGGTTGCAACTCTGTGGTAGAGCACTTGCTGCACATACGTAAGGCACTGGGTTCTATCCTCAACACCACATAAATATAAATAAATAAGTAAAATAAAGATACCGTGTCCCTTTACAACTAAAATAAATAAATAAATACAAATAAAAAATGCAAGACAAATATACTAATCAGCATCCTAGTTCTCAAAGCACCTTAGCTATGAAAAATAACTGCCTTCCAAAAAATGGTAGAAGTTAGAAAAAATAGACAACTATATATGTATATAAGTATCTATCATCCATTCACATCACAAACAGAAAAAAAGAAAATTCTCCATGAAAAGTTAAAGAATTGTTTCCTTTGGAGTTCAAAACATTCTCGGCTTCCCTTCTCCAGTGTTAGGTGTGGTGGGCTGAAGTGTCTGCTTCTCCCTCAAGGTGGGGCTGCTGGTGTGTGAGAGTAGATCCTCTAGGTGGAGCTTCTGGAGGCAGTGTTTAGGCCTAGGTAGGCTCTGGGTTCTTTGTTAAATGGTGATATGTTTGAAGATTTTAAATCAGCTTATTTCCAGGGCCCAGCATTTGCCTGTCCACACTAGGAGGCTGCACCCTAGGAATCTCCCCTGGGTACCAGTTGTATAGTGGAACAGCCAATCCTTTGTACCCACCATTACCCATGGACCCCTCGTTTCATGGTCTTTCAGGTTCAGTCTCCAGACACAGCCACTACTACTGCCCCCACCCCTTTGAATTCCTGGCTGGCTTGTCTCTCCCTGCTGGTCTTGCAAGCAGCTAGATTGGAGGGGGAGAGGGGTTTGGCCAAGTGACAGAAATAATCTTATCAGTTATTTCCCACAGTAAAACAGTAAAAGGGTTACCCCTGTATAAACCCCTCTCTGCATTTGATTTTCTCCTGGTCATGTAGACACACTCTATATTGTGCAAAGTGTGTTTGCCAGGCTTGTATTTTGGGTCCAGTTTGGGTTTGCTGGGAATCAGCTCACCCAGCTTCTGGTCCTCGCAGCTCAGCTGCAAAATGACTTCATCCCTTGTCTTCCATGGGCAGCTGGGAGAGGTGCACCTTCTTTCCTGCATAATGATCTTGTGCAGCAAACCTTTTAGGTTAGTCCATCAGTATCTTTGACCACAGGCATCTAAAAATATAGGTTCCTTTAATTCATTATCTGTCCACTTTGCTCATGGTGGGTGGGGGGAGTCTAGCTTGCCATGGCAGTGGCACTGGGTATTTCTTTCTTATTTTATTATATTAAACTTCCTGAGTCCTCCATATGCTTTGAGTGTCCAATATTAATTTCCAGCAAAATCACTTTTTTTCCTACCCACCTGCTGAGAAACTGCCTATTTGCTTTCTTGGTTTCATGCCATGAAGCAGCCAGGAAAGCGACCTCCTCTGTTCCTCCATCTTGAAATCCAACCATTATTATATACCATCTTTTCCTAACACCAAGTCTAACTGTCACCAAAACTGGGAACCTGCCTGGATCCCCACTGGTCGGATTGATCTGCCTGCCTGTTTAAGAAATAAACAAATGATGTGAAAAGAGAAAATGAATTTTATGTAGTTTGATCAAACTGGGGAAAAGCAGATAGATTGTTTCTTCCCAGGTTCTAAGATAATGGTTATAACTTACAGAAATACATGTAGATTTAGCTTGGCTATATAAGCCAGAGAACATGTCAGTTGACACTTCCTTGGTGCAGGAAGGGCCAGGCGGTATTTTTCAGTTTTCAATCTCAGCTTGAGGACGTGCAGGATGCTTATCAGGAAGGCTTATCAGGAAGTTGCTTTTTATTTGTTTGCATAAATGCTCAGTTGCTACCCAAAACTGAGAATATCAATCTCAGGTTTATCTAATCAGACTATAGGATAAAAAAGTTATCTTTTAGATTTTAGATTCTACACTTTGGTGTTGGCAGGCATGCACACAGTTGATTCATGTGGATCCTGCTCAAGTCCCCAGATTGTTATTTTTAAGGTAAAGTACAATTAAATCAGCTC
>JAJEJO010050530.1:184215-236150 GCA_020662805.1 Glaucomys volans
CTATTATCAGAATCTTTGTCCTTATACCTAGTGCTGATCCAAATAATGAGGACAAGTTTTTGAAAAAATGGAAAGGATGGTTTTATTGATTTGTTTGAAAATGAGGAGAGTAGCAGATTAGTATCTCAAGAACTGTTGTCACCCTTATAAGGAGGGAACAAAGCGTTTTTAAAGGGAAATTCAGGGGTCAAATAGGGAACAAAGGGTTTTTAAAAGGAAATTCAGGGGTCAGAGTCAGGATGTACTGTTAGGAGATATGATTCGTACTCAGAGGGTGGCTGTTTCAGCTTTGCACTGTTGTGGCCAAAATACCCAACAAGAGCAACTTCAAGGAGGGAAGGTTTATTTGGGTTCCATAGTTACAGAAGTCTCAGTCCATAGATGGCTGACTCCTTACTCTAGACCCAAGTTGAGGCACACATCATGGTGGAAGGGCCCAGCAGAGGAAAGCTGCTTGTTAGCTCATGGAGGAATTGGGAAGCAGAGTGAGGGAGCAAGGAAGGGGCTGCAGGGAAAAACTATCCTTTCAGGGTACACATCCAGTGACCCACCTCCTCCAGCCATGCCCCAGTAGTCTAGTTACCACCCCGTCAGTGCATTCAAACTAGGATGGACTGCTTATGTTACAGCTCTCACAGTCCATTCACTTGACCTGCAAATACTGCTACATTAATACAGGATCTTTGGGGGCACACCTCTTATCCAGATCACAACAGTGGCCTTCAGATAATCAATTGCTTGGACCTGGCACAGATTCCTTTCTTCTTCTGATCAATGAGCTGAAGAGCTTGGCCTGGAATGGGAAAAAATGTTAGTTGGGGGGGTTTGGAGGAGAGGAAGAAGTGTTGGCGGGGGCGGGGGGGGGCAATATACACCAGTTTTAAAATAAGCCACCAGACTTCAAGCAGCTGGGTTCATACTCAGCATGAAGTTGATCCCCATTTTACACCTGCATCCCTTCTATACCCCCTGTGAGCTTACATGTAGCACTTCACATACATTTTATCTGTATGCCATCTCAATACTAGTTCTTCCATTGTGTTTTGCTGGGTACTAGGAGTAGAAAGATAAAGAAAACAGAGCTCCTAAGCAATCCTTAGGAAGAAGTTGCTCACACAATTAATTACTCTACAATGTGGAGTGCTAAAAAGGTTTCTTTGATGGCTATAATAGAAAGGTGGAAAGAGCTGAGATTCCTTTTTTTGTTTGTTAATGACCAGTATTTCTTGGATGCTTATTCTGCCAGACATCATAGTTTAAAAATGTTAAGTAGCCTCCCCCTTTGATTTTTTTAAAGCTTCCTTTTTATATATTATTTGTTTCTCAGAGTTTAATGCCCTTTGAGAAATATCACTTCTGTTATTCATATAAGGAATTCCATAAACTGTGAAGCAGAATAAATTTAAACACAGGCGTGCCTTTTAAGTTGACATTGTTCCCTTCATGTGATTTATTAAGGTGATTTTCAGCCCCAAGGAAATGGAAATTTACTGGCTTGTGTTCTTTATTTTTCTTTCTACATTCCTGCTTTTTTATGAATAGGGAAAGAATAGATTATTAGTTGGAACAAATCCCTTGTTTCCAAATTAATAAGAGAAAAACAGGAGCTTCTTTACATCTATGCTTTGCCTATACATGAGAGTTATCAAGGCAGTGAGTAATTCTGAGAGAGGTGGCTTTGATTTCCAGATTCTATAGAATCCTCAACAAAGAACAGTGAAATTTTAAAGAATTGACAAGACAAAAGAAAAGGAAGGCAGATAAAGACTAGTAAGACCTGTGAATAAGAGGTCCTCTGGGGCTTTCTCTAGGCTACTGTTAAACTTTTTTCCCTTTGTGAGGGAAGTGCAGGGTACTCTGTAAATCTCTGTCCTGCTTTTAGATGTTAGAAGGAGGAAAGAAAACTCTTCTACATCTGCTTCTTCTTCAGCTTAGTCATCCTCCATATTTTAGAGTGGCAAATTCTGGTCTCCCACAGCTGCATTCAATGTATTTAGCCTAAATTTATTTATTTTTTACTGTCTCTGTTGGATATGTAGTCTCATTTTTTCACCATTATAAATGTGCAGATTCTACTAAAATATTTTTATTCAAGCTTTCTTTGACTTCAGAATTTCTTTGTTTAGATTTCTAGAAGTTACTGAATGAATGTAAATATACAGTATAGTTGTAAGGTTCTTGACAAACCGACAACTAACATTTGCTTTCCAGACGGGTTTGCCAGTATAATTTCAAAAACTACACATTATCTTTATTAGGAAAATGAGTGGTTTTTTTCCTTCATAATAATTTCCTTCTGCTCTTGTATGGTCTTTATTATTATTATTATTACTTTTTTTTTTTTTTGAGCATCGACTTGAGAAACTTTATTAAAGAGGTTTTGATGAGAAACTGTAAAGCAAGAAAATAAAAACCCCAGAAAAAGGTCAGTTTTGTTAATGAGGCTATGGTTTATATTGCATTTGTTTATATTACATTTTTTGCATGGGAACTCATTTAAAATTAAAATTACCACGGTAATTCCATATGTAAACTTTTACTTGAAGCATGAACTTAGGAGACATTTACCTAGTTGCTGAGCCAGAGGCATTCCTGTGTGTTTGCTGCCACATTGAGTTAGTAACAGGAATTACATTTTTATTTCACAGCTGCAGGCCAAATTTGAGCACCTTAAAAGAGTTCACCAAGAAGAAAGACTAAAACTTGAAGAAAAGAGAAGAGCTTTGGAAGAAGAAATGATCCATTTTTCTAAAAGGAAATCTAGCTGTGACATCTTCTTGAATCAATCCTTTATGGCATCGGGTAGCAGCATAAAGAAGGACAGGGACCGGAAGAAGTAAGTGCCCCCACCTTTTGCATCTGTAGCCCTTCCTCCCCTACTGTCTCCTGGCTCTGCTTCCCTCCACCCAAATTCCATACTGGGGATCAAACCCAGGCCCTTATGTGTGCTAGCTAAGCATTCTAACACTGAGCTACACCCATCCATAGTCCTCCTGGCCCTACTCGATCTTCCTAGTTCTAGCTCCTGTTTACTTACTCTCTGCCTGCCTCCTGATACTGAAACTGTAGCTCCCTAAGAGCACTGATCTCTTTCTGATTTACTGCTCTCTTCCCAACAGCTAGAACAGTACCTGGCACATACTAGGGGCTTTGTAAATATTTGACAAGTGAGTGAACAAAATAAAAATACACATCATAGTAGAAAAGGGTCAGTTAACTGGGAAAAAAATTAGCTGTTCTTATTTCACAGCCCAACCATGGCCTTAGTACACAGCTAATGACTGCTGACCTATTTTGAATTTTATGTCTAAATTGAAACTATGTACTTTGCTGGAGGAAAAATACCCTAATTCTTAGGCTCACATTTCTTTTAACCAATTCTTTTGATTATTGATTTTGTGAGAATTTTTATTTTAATAAGGGAACCAGGCTATCGATTCGAACTCCTGTGCTTTGATGTCAGAACATCTGAAACCAATGATGGACGTAAAGATGCAGAGGAAGGTAGAGAGGGCCACAGTACAAGGGGGCGGCCATGAGTAGCAATTGGATGATAATCTCAAGCTTATAGGTTTTGGTATGTGTTAAAATCAAAGTTACCAAAGTTTTAGAAAATAAGTTTTGTTTTTTTCCTTTTTAATCTCCTTCTGTACTTTGTGTCCTTCATTTTATTTCTCCCACTTAAAATGTCCTTATCAGTTTACCTATTTGATTGTAGTGAAATTCTTCATGATTTGTTTTGTTCAGAATACTCCTTTGTGGTCTTTGCCTCAGTTTACTCCAGCCACCTGTGCCCTAGCAAGGTCATGTCTTCCTATGATAGGCCCAGAACAAGACTTCTACTTTAATTTTCTCAATGCCTGTGTTTCATGCAATTTTTTTGAAAGAATGAATGTGATAGTGTAACAATGATATTTGATTCAAGCATTATATTTCAAAAGATAGACTTTTAGATATAATAGTACTGCTTTCCAATGTACTTTTTAAAAAATTATAAAACTAAACAATGTTTTGCTTTATTCTTTTACCTCAGATATTACTAAAATTAGATTTTCTTGTTTTTCCTTTCATATTAAAGACCATTTACATTTATATTATAAAAATTGTCACCCTGCTGCACTTGAGAACCATGCAGTTGTTTGCAACATCAGAACCATGTCCATAGAGCTTAGAATTTATCCTCAAGAAATTATGGTTTGGTGTTTTTTTGTTTTCTCTTTTCCTTTTCAAAACCCTTGTCAAATATCCTAGATATATTTTCTCTGTAAAAGCTTTGTAAAACTAATGACTGATAATTTTTACTTCCTGTATTATTTTGTGTTGTACCAATCAAAAGTTTTTTCTCTTTCCAGCTCCAATTTTATGTAACACAGGAGTTCCAGAGCACAGAAGGTCATCACAAGTAAAGTAAAAAATTATAAGTATGCTTTGATTTTTCTTGTTTTTATTTGCTTTATCACTAATTGTATATCTGGCAAATGTCCACTGTTACATTTATGTCCATTTATGGAAAAATATTTTCAAGTGTAAGGTCAATACATAAGCTAGACTAGATGATATTCCTTAGATATTCACTGTTGTTAGAAATCTCACATTGCTGTTTTGCAATGAACCTAGGTATCTTCTTCTGCTGCCAAGTTATTTTCACTTAGTCACATATTATGCCAAAGAGCAAAGACTGAATGCCGTCAAAAATACAGATTTCCTTCATACTACAGCTGATGACATTTATATTCCAAGATGAACTATTTTCATATATACTAAACAAATAAACAAAAAAGTGGGGGAATGTGTTTTAGAATGTCTTATATAGCTCAAACTCTAACCTCTCAATAGTTTTATAGAACTATAGAATTTTGCTACAATTTTCCCATTGGTAATATTCTAACCCTTTGTGTCAAATTATATAGGAGAATGACTTTTTATGCTTGAGTATGCCTTGTGGTTGATATATTGCTGTGATGAAACAAAATAGGTTGAAAAGCTAAAACATCCAGTATTTGGCTTTTTACCTAGTGATACCTCTGAACCTGGGTGTATCATACTATTTTCATTATGACATCTTACTACTTGTTGAAAACTGTCTTTCAGGGGAAAAAATAAGAAGGTTAAATCAATTTTATTAAAAATATTTCTTTAAACTATGAACATCTGAATGTTAAATACATAAAAAATTCTTATTTCAAGGGATATTTGTATTCAGTGCCTTAGTATTTTCAGTGTTTTAATGGTTCTAACTCTTTCATAATGGTTATAGAAATATAAATTTTCATTTTTGTACTTGAATATTCTAAATAAAACCAATACTCTTGGAAAAAATATATCTACATATTTACTAAAAATGTGTTTTAATTCATTTTTTTATTTTTAGTTGACATTAATTTATGTTTTCATGGGTTATAGTGATATTTCACTATTTGTACATAATGTGTAATGATCAGATCATAGTAATAGGCATATTCATCACCTCAGATATAACCTTTTTATGTTGGATATGTTCAACATTTTATTTTAAAATATATATGTACTTGTTATTATAGTTACTCTACTGTGCTATAGAAGTTATTCCTCCTATCCAGCTGTACCTCTGTACCCATTAACCATTCTCTCTCCATCTTTCCCCCACATCCTTCTCTACCTCTGATAACTCTGTATTTTGCTCCTGAAAGACCATCAGTTTTAGTTTCTACACATATTTCTGGGCCTGACTTCACCTAACATAATGTTAGATGCAAGTGACAGGATTTCATTTTTCATGTGGCTAAATAATAGTATTCGTGTGTGTGTGTGTGTGTGTGTGTGTGTGTGTGTGTAACGCTTTCTTTATCCATTCATCTGTTGATGAGTACTACCTTGTTTCCATATCTTGCCTATGTGTGTGTGTGTGTGTGTGTGTGCAACGCTTTCTTTATCCATTCATCTGTTGATGAGTACTACCTTGTTTCCATATCTTGCCTATTGTAAATAATGCTTCATTAAACAGAGGAGTGCAGATATCTCTTCAATATGGTTCATTTCCTTTGTCTTTGAATCCAGTGGTGGAATTATTGGATGATGTGGTAATTCTATTTCTAGTATTTTTGAGGAAACTCCATTCTGTTTCCATAATGGCTATGCTAATTTGTGTTCCTACCTTAAACTACATTCTTGCCTATATTTGATTTTGTGGGGTTTTTTGATAATAGTCATTGTAATGGGGTGAAAATGATACCTCATTGTAGTTTTGATTTGCGTTTCCCTGATGATTAATGAAGTTAAGCATTTTTTCCATATGCTTCTTGGTATTTTTATGTCTTCCTTTGAGAGATGTCTTTTTGCCCATTTTTAATTTTTTTTCTTGCTGTTGAGTGGTTTGAGTCCCTTCTATATTACAGATATTAATTTGTGTACAAATATTTTATCTCGTTTTCTAGATCATCAGTCGGCTCTATTGATTGTTTCTTTTTCTATGTAGAAGCTTTTTAGTTTGATATAATCCTCTTTGTCTGTTTTTGTTGTTATGTTACCTGTTCTTGTGGGTCTGTATCCAACAAATTTTTGTCTAGACTTACACCCTGAAGTGATTCCCCTGTGTTTTTATTCTGATGTTTTAAATAGTTCAGGTTAAGTCTTTTTGTGTGTTGATTTTTGTATATATGGTGAGTGATGGGTGTCTAGTTCTTCTTCATATGGATATTGAGTTTTTCCAGCACTATTTATGGAAGAGATTGTCCTTTCTCCAATAGGTGTCATTCTTGTTTTTGTAAAAATTCAGTTGACTCTAAATCGGTGAATTATTTCTAGTTTTTCTATTCATTTGTCTGTGTGCTGTTTTTTATGCCTGTACTATGCTGTTTTGGTTACTATAGCTGTGTAAGTTCTTTTTGTTTGTTTGTTTTTGCAGTACTGGGGATTAAACCCAATGGCTCTATACCGCAGAGCTACATCCCCAGTCCTTTTGATTTTAGTTTGAGACAGGGTCTTACTAAGAAACTGAAATTGCCTTTCTCCTTCCTTAGCCTCCCGATTTTCTGGGATATCAGTCATGCCTGCAGTATGTTTTGAAATCAGGTATTTGTTGATGTCTCCCAGCTTTGTTCCTTTTGCTCAGGGTTGCTTGGGTGATTTTGGGTCTTCTGTGGCTCCATATTAATTTTAGAAGTATTGTTTTTCTGTGAAAAATATCATTTGTGTTTTGATGGGGATTGCGTTGAGTTTGTACATTGCTTTGTGTAGTACATGTATTTTAACAATATTATTTCTTTGATTCCACATATGTGTGGTGTCTTTCCAGTTATTGTATGTTTCCTCTCCAATTTCTTTTATCAGTGATAGGTTTTTTTGGTGTGTTTTGGGGGTTCTTTCATTTCCTTGATTCAATTTATTCCTAGGTTTGTTTGGGCTTTTTATTTTGTTTTGTTTTGTTTTGGGATAACTATTATAAATGAAATTGCTTTCTTGCTTTCTTCAGCTAGTTCATTATTGGTATGTAGAAACACTACTTTGTTTTTGTACATTAATCTTGAATCCTTCAACTTTAGTGAATTTGCTTGTCATTTCTAACAGTTTTTTGCTGGAGTCTTCAGATATTTCTATATATAAAATCCTGCAATGGTAGTTTGATTTATTGCTTTTCAATAAATAATTTATTGTTTTTTAATTTATTGCTTTGATATCTTGTAATTCTTCTCTTGTCTTTGCTATCACTAGACTTTCTGTTACTGTGTTGAATAAAGTGTACATCCTTGTCTTGTTCCAGATCAGAGGTTTGTCATATACAGCCTTAATTGTGTTGAGATATGTTCTTTCTATACCTGATTTGTTAAAAGTTTTCATCATGAGTAGATGCTGAGTTTTATCAAATGCTTCTTCTGCATCTCCTGGCATGATCATATAGTTTCTGTCCTTCGTTCTGTTGATAAAATGAATCACATTTATTGATTTGCATATACTGAACCAACCTTGCATCCCTGGGATGAATCCCACCTGATTATAGTATATAATCTTTTTGATGTGCTGTTGGTTTCAGTTTGCTAGAATTTTGTTGAGAATTTTTGCATCTATGCTTATTGGGGATATTGGTTTGTAATTTTCTCTTTTTGTTGTTTTGTCATTGTCTGGTTTTTGGTATCAGAGTAATACTGGTTTTGAATGAGTTTGGAAGAATTTCCTCCCTTTCAACTTTTAGAATAGTTTTAGAATTGGTATTAGTTCTTTTTTTAAGTTTGGCAGAATTCAGCATTGGAGCTGTTGGATTGTGGGCTTTTCTTTCTTGAGAGACTTTATTACTGATTTGGTTTTATTGCTTATTACAGGCCTAAGTTTTTTGTTTCTTCATGTTCAATCTTTGTAGATTACATGTACTCACAGATTCATCTATTCCTGTTTTCCAATTTGTTGCTGTGTAACTAATAATAATCCCTAATGATCCTTAATATTTCTGTGATATTCGTTATAATGTCTTTCTATCATCTCTTGGTTTTTTGACTATTCTTTTTTTCCTTAGGCTAGATAAAATTTGTCAATTCTGTTTATCTTTTTTTAAAAACTGACTTTGTTTCATTGATCTTTTGTATTTTTTGTCTAAATTTCATTTATTTCTGCTCTGATGTTTATTATTTCTACTAATTTTGAATTTGTTTTGTTCTTTTTCATTTCATTGAGTTGCATCTTTAGGTTTTCTTTCCACTTTTTTGATTGTAGGCATTTATGACTGTCTTAGTACTGCTTTTACTGTATAATACAGATTTTGGTGAATTGTATTTCCATTTTCATTGATTTCAAGAAACTTGAAATTTCCCTTTTAATTTTTCATTAACCCATTATAGTTGTTCAGAATGATTTGTTAATTTCCATGTATTTGTACAATTTTTATAGCTCTTATTGTTGATTTTTAATTTTTATTCTCTTGTGTTCAGAGAAGATACATGGTTGCTATATGTTGGGTCTGGAATGTCCTCCAAAGGTCCATATATTAAAGGCTTGCTCCCCAGCTTGCTGTTCCTGGGAGGTGGTGGAACTTTAAGAGTGGAGCTTTGTGAGAGGTCTTAGCTCATTGGGATTTGTCCTTGAAGGAAATTGTGGGACCTTGGCTCCCTTCATTTTCTTTCCTTTGAGTCCTGGCCACAAGGTGAATGAAAATCACAGGGATGTGAATGAAAAGCACCAGGATTCACTGCTTTGCCACTGGGCAAAGCACCCAAAGCAAGAGGTCTACCTGATGATCTTGGTTTTGAACCTCCCAAACTGAGCCAAATAAACATTTTTCTTTATAAGTTGATCAACATAGGTGTTTGTAACAATAATGGAAAGCTGTCTAACACAATGGTATTGTTTCAGATTTGTTGGTCTGATTTGGTTTGGTGGTATTAGGGATTGAACCCAGGACCTTACGCATTCTAGGCAGGTGTTCCACCATTGAGCTACCTCTCCAAGCTCTCTATGTTTTCAGTGTTTAAAAATTTGTGAGACTTGTTTTGTTGCCTAACATAGGGTCTATCCTGGAGAATGTTCCATGTGCTGATGAGAAGAGTGTATATTCTAGCTGGACACAGTGGTACATGCCTGCCATTCTAGCTAACTAGAGGAGGCTAGACTGGACACAGTGGTACATGCCTGCCATTCTAGCTAACTAGAGGCTAACATAAGGAGGATTATAAGTTCAAGACCAGACTGGGCAATTTAGCAAGGACCTTGTCTCAAAATAAAGTAAAAGGACTAGAGATGTAGCCCAGTTGCCTGGAATGCACAAGGCCCTGGGTTCAAGCCCCAGTTCTGCAGACAAAAAGAAGAATGTGTATTCTGTAGCTGTTGGATGCAACCAAGTTTCCTGCTTGATTTTTTTTCTTCCGGATGATCTGTCCATTGATGAAAATGAGGTATTGAAGACCCTCATATTTTTCAGTCTGTCTATCCTTTTGGTTCTAATAATATTTGCTTTATATTTTCTGGTGGTCTGCCATCAGGTGTATGTATATGTCTAATTGTTATGTCCTGTTGCTCATTACATAGAGACTGTCTGTACAGTTTTTTACTTAAAGTCTGTTTTATCTTGAGTATAGCTAGTCCTTTCTGGTTTTGGTTTCTGTTTAAATATCTTTTTTCTATTGTCTTTAATTTTATTATATGTGCCTTTACTGGTGAAGTGAGTTTCTGGAGGGAACATGTAGTTGAGTCATGTTTTTATCCATTCAGCTAGTCTGTATCTTTTAATTTAGTCCACTTATTCAAGGTTATTATTGATAGTTAATCTGTCCCTATCATTTTGTTAAATTATTTGTTTTTTTTTAAAATATACTTTGTTCCTTTTGTCTGATTTACTGTTAATCTTTGTGATTTGGTAGTGATGTTTTTATTTTCTTTCTCACTTGTGTATTTACATTTCTAGTGATTTTTATGCTTTCATGTTCTTTCATGATGGTAGTTATCATCTACTAGCTTCTATTCATAGGATTCCCTGAAGCATTTCTTGTAAAGCCTGACTGGTGGTGATATATTCCTTCAGGTTTTGCTTGTCTGAAAAAGTGTTTCTCCATTTCCAAAGGATAGCCATAGATAGTATTCTTGGCTGGAAGGTTTTTTCTTTCAGTACTCTGAATATATCATCCCATTTTTTCCTGACCTTTAAGGGTTCTGCTGAGAAATCTGTTGTCGGTCTCATATGGATTCTGACCTGAAATGCAGCTTTAGAATTTTCTCTTTGTCTTTGACAACAGCTTGATTTTAATGTGCCTTGGAGAGGACTTTTGTCTTGAACTTAACTGGGGTTCTTGTTCAAATCTCTTCCAAGATTTGCAAAGTTTTTAGTTATCATTTCTTTAAATATGCTTTCTAGGGCTGGAGTTGTCGCTCAATGGTAGAGCACTTGCCTAGCACGTGTGAGGCACTGGGGTCCACATAATGGCACTGGTCACCACATAAATGAATAAAATGAAGGTATTTTGTCCATCTACAACCAAAAACAGAAAAACACTTTTTAAAAATATGCTTTTTATGCCTTTCTCCATCTCTTCTCCTTTTGAAACTACCATAATGAGACTGTTTGTTCACTTAATTATGTCCCAATGGCCTCATAAAACTTTTCTTTATTCTTTTTCACTCTTCTTTTTCCCCCCTTATTTGGTTAATTCAAAAGGCTTGGAGTTTAGAAAGTCTTTCCTGTTTGTTGTTATGGCTCCATTGTATTTTTTAAAATCTTATTGATTGATTTATTCAGCTACAAGATTTCTCTGGTTCTTTTTGATGATATCTCTTCATTGAATTTCTTCTTCAGATCACAAATTGTTTTACTGGTGTCATTGAATTATTTCTATTCTCTTGTGTTTTCTTAAGATCATTATTTTGGATTCTTTTTCAGGTGTTTTGTAAATCCCCCTTTCTTTGGGATCTGTTAGTGGAGAATCATTGTGTTCACTTGAGGATCATACGCTTTCTTCCTTTTTCATGTTTCTTGTATCCCTGCCCTGATACCTATAATCTAGTTCAAGTTGCCTTCTCCAATTTTATGGAGTTTTTGTTTTTCCATAGGGAAAGGCCCTTTTTTCTGTGATAGGGTATTTGTTCATTCTGGGTGTACTCAGTAGTGTGGTTTATGTGCGTTAATCCTTGCGGTGTTATCTATGAATGCATATTAGTGCAAGCCATTAGTGGCTTAGGCAGTGGCTATTTGTGACAGATAGCATGGTACAATGTTGTTGGGGACAGAGCTACTGCCTGGCTGTCAGGTTGGGCTTAGACATTGTGGACATTATAGCCTGATCTTCTGTGTAACAGACTTTTGGGGGATGAAGACAACACCTGGCTGGCTATTGGTCTGGGTACAGGTGTGCACAGGCATCTTAGGCCACCAACTGTGTTCCAGCTTTCCTTCCATGCATGTCTGTCTATTCCCTGACATACGAGTTTTCAAGAAAGCCAGGGATCTTAGTCCTTCTGCTGGGCCAAGGCTCTGAGCTCTAGAGATGATGATGCTACAGCCACCCAGGTGAGCATGACAGAATAATGGTGTTGTAACCTCCAGGGAAAGTTGCATTCTAGTAGTGCTTCCAGTTTTAAGATGGTGCTGAGCCATATTTATGTCAAGGAGCTTGGGAGATTATTAAACTTGAGGAGTTTGTGCTTTGTACAGATCATGAACTCCTAACAGCTCTCCAGTGTTTAGACCTTTGATAGATTCTTCTGTGCAGCAGCAGTGGTGGCCTTTTTCAAGATTCCATGCTTAGCCTTTCCCTCTGAGAAGTTCATCTTGGGTCCCAACTGACCTGGGCAGGGGCAACAGTGTGGGAGAGGCAGAGTGCCTCACTTTCCAATCTGTGGTGCTGTCTTGAGTTTGAGTTTGCACACTCTGCAAGTTATCTCACCACTCACTACTTCCTTGCTAGTCTCCAGCATATTTCCTCAGTCAGTCCAGTTGGGATGTACATGATATTCTTTCTTTGTGGTTCCTTTATTAGGGCAAATGAGCAGCAGGCTTATTACTCAGCCATTTTGCTAAATCACTCATATTTTGGGGGGGGGATTATTGTTCTTTTTGTTGTTGTCAAGTATCATTTTATCAAAGTTCATTTAATTATGTATTTGAATTAAGATTTGAGGTGCTTTGCCAGTATTTTTAAAAAATTAACTGATTTATTTAGGCCATGTAGGATTCTGAACTATATACTTTTTCATGAAGTTGTCTAAGTTGTAAATAAAATCTTTCATTTCATAGCATAATTTATTTGAACAAAACTTTAAATTCCATTTTTGGATTTGAAATCGACAGATATCTCTCAACCTTTTGAAATTTTAGGAAATTAAGTAATAAATGTCATTAAATAAGCTCTGAAACTTACTCTCAGGATTAATGACACTCAGGTTGTGGTATGTGGCCAAGTCCACAAGGTCAGGTGGTTGGTACTACAGAGCCAGGCCAGTGCCACAATTTTTAGTATCAGCCTATGTTATGGTTTGGATGTGAGGTGTCCCCCAAAAGCTCACATTTGAGACAATGGAGGAAGGTTCAGAGGAGAAATGATTGGGTTATAAGAGTCTTAACCCGATTAATTGGGTAGGGTGTGGCTGGAGGAGGTGGGAATTGGGGTGTGGCTATGGGGTATATATTTTGTGTCTGGAGAGTGGAGTCTCTCTGCTTCCTGATCACTATGATGTAAGCTGCTTCCCTCTGCCACCCTCTCCTGCCATGATGTTCAGCTTCACCTCGAGCCCCGAAGAATGGAGCCAGCCTTCCATGGACTAAGACTAAGGCCTGTCAAACTGTGAACCCTCAAATAAATCTTTCCTCCTCTATAATTGTGCTGGTCAGATCTTTCTAGTCACAACAGCAAAACAGCTGACTAAAACAGCCTAATAGATGGCTCCTTGGAGGAGGCCAGTGATGTTTGTGTAAGTTAATATTACAGGTAGTCATGTTTGTCCAAGCATATATATGTCCATTCTCCTTAGCTGTAATAAAGTTACTTTTTTGTGCCAGATCAGCTGTTGGTATGGTAAACAAGTCATCCAACTTTCTAGTTTAAGAAGTATTTAATGCAGATATGCCTAAGACTCTGGATTAACAGGAGGGCAATCATTTTGTGCTTTTGATGACTTTGATATGAGAAAGCCTCAGAGATATTGACTGTGCCCCAGAGTTCAGGCTGGGGCTGTCTGACTCTTTAGAAACACTATAGCTTAATAGTTTATATTAACACTGGGCACACAGTAGGCATATTATACCTCAGCCAGCCACAATGTAAAGTTCTGAATTATTCTGTGAATTTGGAATTCCATGTAAGATTTTTAACAGTTGTTCTATGAAGAAGAAGAAAACAAAAACAAAAGTTTTCACCAGTAAGTTCAAGTTCTTAATATATTAGAAAGCTGTTTTATTCTCAGCTACTTAGATGCAAGGACAGAAACTGCGTTTTATTTTCCACTGATGTTTAAAATAATAAACCTGACAGCAAAATAAAGCTCGTCATTTTATTTTAAAATTTACCCACTAAATATACAAAAAAATTGCCTCTAACCAACAGCCGTTATTAATATTTGTACCATTCCTCTGGTCTTTCAACTTATTTAACATTGACTGTGAGCTTCAGATTAACACAGAAGAAAAAATTACTGGGATTATTATTATCTCTACATTGTAGATGAATTCAGTTTTTAGATCCTGTTTTTCTCTTGGTCTTGAGAAAGGGAACACAAATGGGATTACACTATCCTCTCCTTGCCTCCATGGAGCAAACAGATCAGTATGGCCGAGTGAGCAGGTTTGTGTGTATGAGGGTCTCTCAAAAGAGTACCTACATGCCCAGAGAACACAAAAAATCCAGGGAAATAACTGGGTTTTGAAGGACTGGGAGCATCTTTATATATATCCAGTATATGACAGGAAAAGGGCAGTCCAGGTACAAGTAGCAGTATGCTTTCAATAAAACCTTGTATGCTCTGCAAAATAGCTAATATGTAGGAGTAGGAAAGGGGTGAGGGTAAGGGATAGGTTTTAGAAGTAAATAAGGAATGAATAAGAAAGAGTAAAATCAATTTGGCAGTTTGGCAAATCTTTGAAAGATTTGATTGTACAAGTTCAGATATTCCTCCAGAATTTGTAGGAAAGAGGCATTGGGGGGCAGGAGGGAACTAGGCTGAGCAGGTTGACTCTTTAGAGACACTGCAACTTAGTGGTTGTTAACACTGGGCACACAGTAGTGTCACCTAAGGAGTGTTATAAAAATATTGATGCGGAAGTAATAAAAATGATGGCCATAGAGGTAAGTCCAAACATATAATGTATAAAACAGTTACATCTTTTGGAATTGAAAATATATGGAGAATTAAAATATAAGACAATAGTGTCATAAAAGGTGGGAGAGTAGAAGAAATCAGGTGATCTAAGATTCTTGCATTAAGTGGGAAGAGACTAGAAGCCCAAAGCAAGAGTGTGTTGGAATCAATAGAGCGACGTGTGTAATTTCCATGCAAATAGAAGGAAAACTGGTATAAGAAAAAATGATAATCTAGAAGAAAACAAGAACATAGAGGAAATAGAGCAAGTATGAAAACCAGAAAGCACACAATTATGGTGAATTTAGGCCCAAATATGTCAGTAAGTACATGGAATACATGCTCTAGTTTTTGTTAATTTTTTTTTTTTAATCTCAACTACATTGCAGTTATATATGAGTGGTCTAAAACTTTTTAGACAGAGAAAAGTCAAAAGAAAATAGGAAAAGATAAATTGTGAAAACTAAAGGTAATGTGTAGTAACATTGCTAAGGATGAAGAGGAGTACTTCAAATAAGAGAATAACAGTTCTAGTATTTCTAAATTTCTTTGAACAAAGTAATAATATCAGCGTATTTAAAGCAAAAGTTGATGGGGCTACGGAATGAAATATGGAAATCCACATTTAGTGGGCAATATTAACATACCTTTTGTGTATGAATGAAAAGTAAACCCAAAATAAGCACACATGGGAGAAGCACAAAAAACATATTTAACTATTTTGACCTGGTGAACATACCTACAACAGTGTTCCTGGAACTGCAGAATACACGTCGTATTTAAGTGCACTCAAACATGGATAAAAATCAACTGTGTGCTCATCTACAATGCAAGCCTCAATATCATAATTTGAATCTAGTCATACAAATTGTGTTCTTTGATCATAATACAGTTAAGATGGAGTTCAATAATAAAAAGATAACTTAAAAGTTCCCATATGTTGGTGCTGGGAAAACTGGAAATCCATATGTAGTAGAATGAAATTAAACCCCTATCTCTCATCCTCCACAAAATTCAACTCAAAGTGGATAAAGGATCAAGGCATTAGATTAGAGACCCTGCACCTAGTAGAAAAACATGTAGGCCCAGCACTCCATCATGTCAGCTTAAAAAATAAAATCAAGAGTCAACAAATGAGATGGTATCAAACTAAAAAACTTCTTCACAGCAAAGGAAACAAATAAGAACATGAAAAGAAAGCCTACAGAATGGGATAAAATCTTTGCCACCTGTACCTCCAATAGAGTACTAATCTCCAGAATTTATAAAGAACTCAAAAAACAGAACACCAAAAAACCAAATGACGTAATCAATAAATGGGCAAAGGAACTGGACAGGCACTTCACAAAACAAGGAATACAAATGGTCAATAAGTATGAAAAAAGGTTCAACATCTTTTAGCAGTTAGAGAAATGCAAATTAAAAGTACAGGAGATTTCACTCTAGTCAGAATGGCAATTATTAAGAATACAAGTAACAATAAATGTTGGCAAGGGTGTGGGGAAAAGGTACACTCATACATTGCTGGTGGGACTACAAATTGTTGCAACTACTCTGGAAAGCAATATGGAGATTCCTTAGAAAACTTGAAATGGAACCATCATTTGACCCAGTTATCCCACTGCTCAGTATTTACTTAAAGGGCTTAAAAATCAGTTTATTATAGTGATAGAGCCACATTAATGTTTAGCAGCTCAATTCGCAATAACTAAACCATGAGACCAGCCTAGGTGCTCTTCAACAGATGAATGATAAGGAAAATGTGAGTATATATATATATATATATATATATATATATATATATACAATGGAATATTACTCAACCATGAAGAAAAATGAAGTGGCATTTGCTGGTAAATGGAGACTATCATGCTAAGTGAAATAAGCCAATCCCCCCCAAAACAAAGACTGAATGTTCTCTGATATGTGGATGCTAACTCACAATAAGTGTGTAGCTGGGAGGGAAGAATAGAAGTACTTTGACCTAGACAAAGGGGAATGAAGGGAAGGGAGGGAGAATGGGAATAGAAAAGGTAGAATGAATTGGACATTATTTTCCCATGTTCATATATGAATACATGACCTATGTAATTCCACATCATGCGCAACTAGAAGAATGGGAAGTTGTACTTCATGTATGTATGTCAAAGTACATTGTCACATTAAATTAAAAAGAATAAATGAAAAAAGAACACATAAAATTTCCTATATGTTGTAAAATTAAAAAGTAAACTTCTAAATAAAGCATGGGTTAGAGAAGAAATTGGAAAGAATATTAGAAAAATATTTTGAATGAAATGATAATGAAAATATTATATATCATAACTTGAGAACCAGCTAAGTCCTAAATTTATGGACCTAAATGTATATACTGGGTGGATTGGAGGTAAAATCCATCTGCTGTCCAAATTCATCTCAAGAAATTAGGAAAAGAACTATAAAAAAATCCAAAGAAAAATAATAAAGATGAGAGAAAAAATTGATGAAATAGAAAGTGTAGAAAGTTCTTCTTTTTAAAAGATGAATATTGATGGGAAGAATGGCCAAGTAAAAGAAAAGAAGCATGAGATAGCTAAAATGAAAAGCACACAAACAAACTTGGCAGTACCAAATGCTGGCAAGGATGTGGAATAACTAGAATGCTGTACTGCTGGTTGGAATGCAAAATAGTTCAATCATTTTGTAAAAGTCTGGCAGTTTTTTAAACCCTTACCATATATATTTGTCTTTTTATTGCTGGTGTAACAAATTACAAACTTAATGGAAATTCTTGCAATTTGGGATGTCAGAGGCTGACATTGGTTCTCACTTTGCTAAAGTCAAGATGTTAACAAGACAGTGTTCCTTCTGGAGGCCCTAGGGGAGAATCCCTTTCTTTGTCTTTTTCTGTTTACAGAAGCTACCTGCATTTCTTGACTTGTGGTTCCTACTTCCACTTTTAAAGTGGATTAGGCAAGTTGAGTCCTCATATTACATCAGTCTGACCTTTTTCTCTGCCTCCCTCTTTCTCTTTCAGAGACCCTTGTTATTACATTAGGAACATCAGAACAATATCTCTATCACTCTTAATTCCACTTGTCCTTACAGTTTACATTCCCATATTCAAACATCAAGATTAATATTTTTAGGGGAACTCATTCTGTTTTGCTGCTGAGCAACTCCTTAGTCCCAATCCTAGAAATGTATTCAAGAGATTGAAAACATATTTCTATTCAGGGAGGTATTTAAATGTTTATAGCAGCTCTTTATCTGCCCATACCAAAAACAGTCCAGATATCTGTCAATTGGTGAATGCATAAATAAGTTGTGTGTAGTTCATCCATACAATGAAAAGGAACAAACTACTGATACATGCAAAATCATGATTTCTACATATATTATGCTAATATATTTATATATTTAATATATTAATATATTAATATATTTGCTCAAACGAGGCAAAAAAGGCTATGGGTTATGTACTGCTGTATGGTTTGTATGTGAGGTGTCCCCTAAACGCTCATGTGTGAGACAATGCCAGAAAGTTCAGAGGAGAAGTAATTGGGTTGTGAGAGTCTTAACCCAATTAGTGAATTAAT
This sequence comes from Glaucomys volans, assembly GCA_020662805.1. Lineage (NCBI taxonomy): Eukaryota > Metazoa > Chordata > Mammalia > Rodentia > Sciuridae > Glaucomys > Glaucomys volans. Next base: position 202,539 of record JAJEJO010050530.1, read on the forward strand.
CCCCTGATAGGGATTAACTGAGTGGTAACTGAAGTGGTACTGTGTGACTGGAGGAGGTGGGAATTGGGAAGTGGCTTTGGGGTATATATTTGTATCTGGCAAGTGGAGTCTCTATCTCTGCTTTCTGATCATCATGTGAGCTGCTTCCCTCGCCCACACTCTTAGGCCATGATATCCTGCCTCACCTTGGACCCTGAGGAATGGAACCAGCCTCTCATAGACTGAGACTTCTGAAACCATGAGCCCCTAAATAAACCTTTTCTTCCCCACAGTTGTGTTAGTAGGGTCCTTTAGTCACAGTGGCAAAAAAGCTGACTAAAACAACTGTTTAACTCTATTTATGTGACATCTCTCCCCTCCAAGAAATCAGCCCTGGTTGCCAGGCCTGCTGGGTTGATTTCAAAATACACAATGAAATCTTTGGTAATGGTGGAAATATTCCACATCCTTATTTTGGTGGCAGGTACATGGCTGCATACATTTGAATAAAAAATACAGTTGTATACCTAAAGAGATATTTATAATATGTAAATTATACCTCAGTAAGCCTATTTTTTTTTCCTTTCAAAGTAAAAGTTTAAAAATGCAATAATAGGAATTTTTAAAAGGATATCATAATAGATCTGGTAGATATTGAGATCTTGCCAATAAATTTGAAAATGTAGGAAAGTGACATTTATTTTTTAAAAATAGTGTAAGTTAATAGAAAATCTCAACAAAACAATTCTTAAAAATTAAAATCTTGCTGGGCACAGTGGTACACACCTATAATCCCAGCAACGAGTTCATGGCCCTAAGCAATTTAGCAGGACCCTGTCTCAAAATAAAAAACTAAAAGGACTAGGAATATAGCTCAGTGGTAAAGCCCCCTGGGTTCAATTCCCAGTATTAAATAAATAAGGAAGGGAGGGAGGGAGAGGGAAGGGCAGTCTCCACAAAGGTGAGATGGCAAATTTGTTTAGGAATCCTTTGAGACCCTGTAAGAATAAAGCCAGTATATCATTGCCTTCCCATGGTAGGTGAGTAATGGTTCTCCCAGAGGCACCCAAGTTCTTATTTCTTGGACAGGTGTGTTACCTCATTGGGCCAAAGGGACTTTGCAGATGTGTTTAAGGTTATAGTCCTTGAAATGGGGCTGGATATCTGTGTGGACTCTGCCTAACCACTTGGTCCTTGAAAAGCCGAGACTCCTACTCAGCTGTTAGCAGAGAGAGAACAACGTGATGACCAAAGCAGGGTCAAAGAGGTGCTGTGCTGCTGGTGTTGAAGGTGGGAGGGGGCCACTAGCTAAGGAATGTATAAGCTGGAAAAGGCAAAGGAGCAGAATGTCTCCAAGAACCTCCAGAAGGAACAGAGCCTGGTGACACTTAGATTTTGGTCCAGTCTCGACTGAGTCAGATTTCTAATATCCAAAATTATAAGGTAAATTCATCTGTTCTAAGCCACTTAAGTTTGTGGTACTTTGTTACCTTGGCATGAAAAATGAATGCATTCAGGTAAAAGCATTCTCAAACTTAAGGCCAGTATGCTTTCATTTCAAAGTCTGATAGGACATTTGAAAAGTGATCATCAGATTTCATTCATGAACAGAGATGTAAAAGTTCTGAACAAAGAATACAAACTGAGTTCAGGAATACATAAAAAAGATGTCCATGTTTGTTTACTTCAGGAATACAAGGCTTTTAATGTTGGAAAATTAATTCATGGCATGAACACTAAAGAAAAATCATGCTTATCCTTGTAAATTCAGAAAATATCAATGTAATTTAGTATCTTTCCTAGATATATTAGTTAAAAAACTGAGAAAAAGCTCTTAGAACTCTGAATAGAAAGAAATGTTCTTATTTTGATAAAGGATATTTACCAAAATATCTAGTAGCACGCATCATATTTAATAGTGAAATATTAAAAGCCATGTCCTTTGGAAGTAAGCCAAGGATAGTCACTTCCATTCAACATTTTCTTGGAGGTTGTAGCCAATACAGGAATGGGAGAGCTGTGTTGGAAAGGAAGAAATTAAAATGTATATATACATGATATGGTTGGGTTTATTATAAACCCAAATGAAAATGCAAAGTATTTAAATCAATCAATAAATTTAGCAAGTTTTAGGGATAGACTGCCTACCTAATAATTTAAGAGTAGTAATCTGTAGCCTGGTTTTAAAAGCACCTAATTCTTTTCTATACCCTGTGCAAAGAATCTTTTCTCCCTGAATTGTGTGTTCTCTTCAGCCTCAGTGTCTCTACTGACATTGACTAGTTTGGGCTCAGGCTTTTACTGCCATACACCTGTGCTATTTGTAGTTCAAGGCCCAGGTAAACTTCATGGGCCACTCTCTTGGGTTCATACAAATGAAATTGTTTCTTTGCCAGGCCCAAGCAGCATCACATGAGGTCCAGCTTTTGCTTGAATTCTTGCCTCTATAGAAACAGTCACTCACCTGTGGAGAGTCACCACATTTAGCAGTCACCACAAGTGAATGCAGCACAGGCCCCAAACCTTAAATTCCCTAGCCCAAATCCAGAAGTAGAAAGCCAAATACACCAAGCGACCCACTTGACTGCCTAATTTACCATAGCAGGACACCAGATCTTTGAAGCCAGAAATCTGTATAATGTTCACTCCAGGGGAGGAGGAGGGACTGGAAGGCAGTATGAGGGGGATTTGGGTGTTGATGAATTTCTCAGTCATGGTGTTGGTGACTGTTCTGAGAATTCATCAAGTTGTACACTCAGATGTGCACTTTTCTGCAGTGTTAACACTTAGAAAGAAGGGAGAGGAGCTGGGGTTGTGACTCAGTGGTAGAGCACTTTCCTAGCACATGTGAGGCACTGGGTTCGATCCACAGTACCACATAAAAAGCTAAATAAACAAAGGTATTGTGTCTATCTACAACTGAAAATATAAATTAAAAAAAAAGGAAGGGAAAGAGAAAGAAAAAGTACTACATGCTGAGGTGCACATCCCATGTGCACAAAGCCTTCTAAATCCCTTTGGTCTATATCATCCATTCTTTGTGTTATCTCCGATTGTCCTGACCAGTGCCCTAAGTGTTAGAATTTCTGTCTTCCTCATTCAAGTTATAAGAAAATTCAAAAGTGGCAGCTGAAGGCATGAACTGAAGATCCTGATTTCTAACAGAGGTGCACTGTTAAGGGAAGTCCAGGACTAATCAGATTCACCCTTGCACTCACAGGCAGTGCTGGATGGTGCAGGCCTAAGCACCATGCACTCCCAACTTATCTAAATTACCAGCTTCAATAGGATGAAAGCAAAAACTGAAGTGTTGGCTTAAATATGATCACTCATTTATGTGCTGCTGTGGCTTAGTTGCTTTTAAAGCACTTGGTAATTTTCATATTGCTCTAATATCAGTATTCCTGAGTCAACCTATAAAAAGCAGATGAATGGGTAGAGGAACTGAGACCAAGAACCATGAATGACAGAAATGGCAGTGGCACTGCCAGAAATGGACTCTGGTCTCCAGGCTAAGCAAACCAGGCATCTCCACTTTTCATAGGTTGTTCATCCAATTAACTTGGCTTGTTCATCCAATTAACTCCTTAACACAGACTTGTCACAGAAAGGATATCTATAGGCAAAAGCAAGCTGAGGACAGTACATCTGGAAACAGCTTGTAATGTCCCTCAGGTTGGACAAGATAAGGAGAGAGTACATTGTAGTATTCCTTAGGGCTTGATCTGTATCCCCAATTTCTCATTTTGGAGCTGTTAGTTTCAGTGTTAAGTGTTATCCCATATGGGGAAAAGAATAGCTTAACAAAGATTTAAAGAATAAAATGCCTTCTAGACAAAATTAGGTGGGATTTCAGGAAATGGGGAGATTTCAAAAGAAGCCCCAGGACCTTTTAAATTATATAATCATAGTAAAGGCTGTTTTTCTATAAAACTGCTTAGAAATTATATTTACATGCATTAAGTAGATTCACAGTTCATATGCTGCTGTCACTCTTAATTCTTATGTCTTCATTTACCGAAAGCTTTCTTTTTAAAAATGTTTTTTAAATTATTCTGTTAAAAAAATAAATGAACATGACACTGAATGAAAAATATTTTTGGAATATTGCTAGAATAACATCCATGTTACTGAGGTGTTCCCCTTCAGACAGCCTCCTCAGATCCATAGTTTTAATCAGTACATTCCATGAAATTCCACTCCAAAATTTGTTTTAGAAGATAAATGTGTTCTACTGTTCTTGACAAGCAAAACAAAGTGTCTGATATTTCTTTTAAAGATACAAAGAAGCACACAATGATGAAAAGGGTAAGTACATGTCTTACTGTTTCTTGTGTGGTTTCCATTCACACTCATGTTCACATCCACCCAGTGTCCCCACTGGCAGACTCTCCAGCTGCCTGGTGTTGGCAGCCACTTATGTGTTGGTATGTTCGTTTTTCAAATGCAAGCAGGAAAAAGCCACTTTTCTCTTTTCTTCTTGTTCAACAGAAAGTAATATAATCCCTAGTGCTAGACTTTTCCTAATGAAAATATATACAGTTTGCTTTAACCAAAATAATTTTTTTCAAATGGAGGTATCTGTGATTCCCACCAGTAGATGAAGCTAAGCAATCTCATTGAGTTGGAAGTGACTGTCTTACTTGGGCTATTAAAATAGCTGTCTCTTTGATGAGCAGCACTGGTTCTGTGCAAATTGCAGAACAAATGTAAGGCTTTCCTACTGTCAAAGTGAGTAATGCCAACTTAAGACAGGTGAGGATTTAGCAAATCATTTGAAACTGTCCTAGAAATACTTGAGAGATGTCCATGAGTGTTATAAATCATAATGGAATATTCCTGGAGATGGCTGATTTAAGGAAAATCTCTTGGTCTCCTGTAGAAATCAGTCATTTAGATAAAAAATAAGATGAACAATTCCTTTTTGTCTAGGTGCCATGTAAGACCTTAAATAATGACATATTAATTATAAAAGCAATCTCTAACTCGATAAATTATTCATCCTGATGATTTCTCTGATGTGTTAAGACAAATGGATAATTGTCCAGACACCTATTTTTTCCATCACTTTATTTCTCACTTCCAGGTAAGGGTATCATTCATTTGTATGCTCCCACAGTACCCTCTTTCTACATGGGTTTTCAGGAGTGACAGTGATGAATGAGCTAAAACCCCTGCTTTTCCTGACTTTAAGGTGTGACTGTTAGGTAATATAAAGCCATTAACATAGTATGTACCAGGTACTTCTGGGTGGTTGTGTTGTTATTTCATTGATCTTCAGAATACTCCAAAGAGTAATTGGTACTCTCCTCCTTTATAAAGATGATGAGACAAGTTCAGGGAGATTAAGACCTATTTTTACCCACTTCCCCCCTCCTTTCTGATTACTCCTCTACTTCCTCGATTTAACCAGCTCAAGAGAGTGATGGGCTCACTAGGCTTCCCTTCTCAACCTTACTACACTCCACCTCAGCCTCACACCAGCAGCTCCATGACTGAACCTGTGATCTTCATCTGTCTTCTAAACTCCAGATTGATATTTTTAACTATCTGGAAATCTATATGGTCCGAACAGCAGAAGATTCACTGGTCCCAAGTGGCCTATGAATGCTCACTCCTAACACTGCCTATGTACCCTAATATCACTAATGGAGCATCATCTGTCTCCCTGTGCTTACTTGTCTCCCCGATCCTCCAGGCTTCACCCCCTTGCAGCTCTCTGCAACAGTTCCACTTTCCTCTGTGAGCACCTTGACCAAAAACTGCCATCCTTGGTCTATCGGACTTTGTTACCAATGTTGGTTCAACCAGGGAAAGCTGCTTGATTCAAGACAGTGTGTACTGGCAACCTGCAGGGTTAACACTTGCTTGGAGGGCTGGAGAATAAAAAGTCCTGACACTGTATATAACACCTTGTCTTCATCAACCAGGATGATAGGAGTTTTACAGGATAAGGGGGAACTGGTTGTAAAGATGATGGGGAGTTAAAAGGGAACCCTCAAACAGGAGGAGATGATAGCTGTAGTGCACATTATCCACCCCAGGGCAGGAAAACAGGAGCAGACAGCCCTGCTGACAGGTGCAGCAAGCCATGGGAGGGAGATGCCTTTCCCTACTGGCAAAGCTAGTATGTTCTCTGGAGTCCCAATCCAACATTGCAAAGGAGGATCAGTATGGGTGGGTGTGAACTCTTGGCTACAGAACCAGTCATATTCTCCCTAAGAGTCTGGATGCAAGAGTGGTGGTCAGGAGCTGCATTGGGGTTGATGGAAGTTCAGGATGCACCATCTGTGGGCTGTTCACTGATGCTCACTCCTGCCCATTGAGTGTCTCTAAATGGAATAAAACCCAAGAGGACATCACAGAGAGAAGAGACAATGTTCTTTATCTGAGCCAATGTGTTCCTGCAAACAACCAATGTTGAGAAATCCTCCATCCTTTGGGTTCCTGGAAATGACTTACTATGCAAACCCTTTTCCAAGTGACTTAGAAATGGTGCCCCATCTAGGATAAGGCCAGCACACAGACCCTCTAATGTCCCATTCTTTGCCTTATAAATGATTAAAGTACTCATCCTCATTGATAATTTGAAGTTTTAAAAAAATGCTTCCTTATAGAACTGCACTTGAGATTTGCTCCTGTCCCCAGGGTCCTAAGTACTGAACCCCTGAACCTGAGCCAGTATATAGCTCTCCTTGGGTCCTCCAGAAAATGGCATGGCCATTAGGGAAGCCATTCTCTTCCTGCCACTCTTTGCTTCCCCACAGCAGTTCTTCTGGCCTTGCTTACTTGATGTCAGAAAGTCCTGGAGACTCCAGCTGGCCTTATATCAGCATGTTCTCCCTATTGCAGAACCTTCACCTACTTGGAAGAATCTTTTCCAATAAAATCTTTCCTTACTAAATCCAGATTTATTTTTTATTTGAAAAAGCCTTCCCAGAAAAAAAGAAGGGAAAAAAGGAAAAAGAAATTACCTGGTTGATGATGGAGTCAGGGCATTTTAGGCACATGTACAGTGGGGAGGCATGAGAGCTGTAGTTTAGGAACCTAGGGAGAGGTTCCAGAAGGTTGGATAGCAGGTCTGCTTCTGGCTGTGGGTTGGCACAAGAGGACAAATGAGAGCCAACAGCCTTAGTAGTTTGTCTTGAACAAATTTTTCTATTTCAGTAAAATTTGTTGGCATCAATCTCTATGCTTGTTTGTTTTCCTTTTAATACCTCTAGGATCTGTGATAACATCCTCACTTTCATTACTGATACTGGTAGTTTACGTACTCCCTTTTTTCCCTTCTGTCTGGCTAGCTTTTCAGAAAAACAACTGTTGATTTTATTGATTTTTTCTCTGTTTTTTGTGTTTTATTTAACTGATTTATGGTTTTTGTTTCTTTTTTTTTCTTGCTCACTTTGGATTTATTGGCTGTTTTTCTAGTTCTTAAGATGGGAACATTAATTTGAGACCTCCTACTTTTAAATTCCCCTCAATTTTTTAGCCATACTCTACATATTTTTATTTATTATATTTTTCTGATCATTAACTTGTAGGTACTTTGTAAATTTAAGAATTTTTGAGCCATGGGTTTTAAAAAACAAACAAGCATGTTGTTTAATTTCGAAATGAGTTTAGGAATATTTCAGTTATCTTTCCATTATTGCTTGCTAGTAATTCCAGTGTGGTCAGGAAACACGCTTTATATAATGTCAACTCTCTTAAACACATTAAGGTTTCTTTTATGGTAATAAATGAGATCTGTCTTAGTGGATGTTCTATGGGTACTTGAAAAAAATGTGTATTGTGCTTTGTTTGGAATAATCCATTACTATCAATTAGATCAAATTGAATGATGGTGTTCTTTAAGTCTTCTGTATCTTTACAGATTTTTTCATCTACTTGTTCTATAATTACTGATACAATACTTTTAAATTGTAGTAGTGGATTTGTCTATAGGTCTCTTTTTAGTTCATATATGAGGTTTTGCTTCATGTACTTCAAAATTCAGTTATTGGGTACATATTTAAGATTGTTATCTTGATGGATTGGCCCTTTTTTTAATTAAGAAATAACCCACTTTATCCCTGATAAAAGTTCCTTGTTCTGAAATGTATTTTTGACTATCACTAATATAGCCACTTTTGCTTTCTTTTTATTTGTATTTTTATGATATATTTTTCATCCTCCTATTTTTAACCTGTGTATTTTGTTGTTGTTAATAGCAAGTCATTGAGCTCTACTTTTAAAATTCAATTCAACAATTTCTGCAATATTAACAGTAGTGTGTATAGACCATTTATAGTAATGTAGTTGGGGGACTAGGGTTGTGACTCAGTGGTAGAGTGCTCGCCTAGCACATGTGAGGCACTGAATTCGATACTCTGCACCACATGAAAATAAATAAATCAAATAAAGGTACAGTAATGTAGTTGGGTTTGCTTAATTTGTTGATCCCTTTTTTCCTCCTCTCTTTTCTTGACTTCCTTGTATTAATTTAGTATTTTTGATGTTTCTATTTTACTTTCTTTTTCAGGTTATGTGGCATACTTCTTTGGAAATTTTATGATTGCTTTTGAGTTTATTATTTACTGAGGTAGTAACTAAATTATAAGTAAAAATATGTATTGTACCACTTCACATATTTTTGTAAGCATTATGTTATAGTATACTTCCAACTTCCATTTTATTGTTGTCAGCTTTTGTGCGGTTGTGTTCACGCATTTTACTTCTAATATGTTGTGAAGTCCACAGTGTATTTTGGTTTTGCTTTAAATAGTTGATTGTCTTTTAAAGCAATCCTTAAACATAAGAAAAACAGCCTTTTGTGCCTCTCATATTCCCACCCTTTTCCAGTGCTCTGTATATTCAAGTTTCCTTTGCCCTTTTTTTTTTTTCTGCCTGCAGAACTTCCATTCTCATCTCTTATAAACTGGTGTGCCAGTAAGGAATTCTATTGCCTTTTGTATGTCTTAATATCTTTGTTTCTGAAAGGTAGTTTTACCCATATGGAACTTTGGGTTGATATTTCTTTTTCATTCTGTACTTAGAAAGGTATCCTTCTTTCAGGGCTTGCATTGTTAAGAACATCTCTCATTCTTAACTTTGTTCCTCTCTATGTAATTATTGTCTTATTTCCCTCTGTCTTCTTTTAGATTTTTGTCTTTATCACTGGGTTTAGCAATTTGATTGTGATGTGTCTTTGTGTGTGTGTGTGTGTGTGTGTTTCATATTCTCTTGGTGTTCACTTTGAATCTATGCATTTGTAGTTTACATCAAATTTGGAAAAGTTTTGGTTACTATTTCTTCAAATTCTTTTTCTGTCTCCGAATCTCTTATTTTTTATCCCAAGTATTATATGTATATTAGTCCACCTGATACTGTCATTGCTCACTGATGTTCTCATATTATTATTAGTCTTTTTTTCTGTGTTGGCTTCACTTTGGTTAGTTTCTGCTCTTGTGTCTTAAAGTTCACTGATGTTTTCCATGAGTTACTTAATCTGTTAAGATCATATCTTTCATCTTTCATTTCAGACTTTCTTATCTCTAAGTTCATTTTGTTATTTTAAAATGTTTCTATTTCTCTTATGCTTTCCTTTGTTATTTTAAACTTATAGAATACACTTGTAGCAATTTTAGTGTTTTTGTCTATGCTATAAACTTTTCTGTTTTTATTTCTGTTGATTTTTCTTACTATTGTGAATCATATCTTTCTACCTCTCTGCATGATATGAAATTCCTTATTGAATGTCAAATGTTGTGAAATTTACTTTATTAACAAAGGAGTGCTAGGATATGTTGTACTCCTTTAAATAGTTTTTACTCTGTTCTGGATGCTGGTAATTCCTTGGAATCATTTTTATCTTCCTGAGCCTTGGATTTAACCTTTGTCCAAACAGCCTTATTCTGGGACTAATCTCGTCCCTACTGAGGTTTTCCTCTTTTGTAGGGACTGATGGCCTCTTGTTAGGTATCTCCTTGCTGATTGGTGGGAGCTCACACCATTCCTGGTCCCATGTCAGTTCTGGGATTGTTCCTCCTCCTCCTCATTCTACTTCTTTCCCAGCCTGGGGTGTAGATCACAGTCCAGTACAGGTTTGGACCCTTCTGCAGCACTGCAGATTCTGCTTGTTTTCTTGGCTTACTCTGTTCACAAATTCTGCTCACCTTGGACTCCAAGTCTGTCTCCATAATCAGTAAGTCCTCAGGCTCTATTTAGGTTTGATTCTTGTGCTACAGCCTCCAAACTCTCAAGGCAATGACCCAAGCATTTGCTGGCTTTACATTGTGTTATGGACTGAATGGTGGCTCCTCCCACAATTCATTTGTGACACTCCCAGAATCTCAGAGTTTGACTGTATTTGGAGATAGACATTTTTGAAAGGTGGTTAAGGTAAAATGAGGTCACATGGGAGGGCCCTAATCCAATGGTGACTGGTGTCCTCCTAAGAGGAAGAAGCATGGACAGAGAGACATCAGGGAGCACACATGGAAGAAGGCTGTGTGAGGTCACAGTGAAAGCCAAGGAGAGAGGACTTGGGAGAAACCAACCCTGCTGACAACTTGATCTTGAACTTCCAGCCCCAGAACTGTGAGAAAATGAATTTCTGTCAATTAAATTGTAGAACTTTGTAGGGCAGCTTAAGCAGCAAGTAATGTTATTTCCTTCCTTTCCCTTAGGAATTATAGTTCTGACACCCATGTTTTAAGTGCATATTTAGTCTGGTATCCTATTATATAAGGTGGAAGGAAGATCCAGTTCCTGCTCTTCCACTATATCTTGAGTCAGATGTCAGAACCAGTTTTTTACCACTCAGCAATATCTACTCCTAGAGCCCCCCTTGTTGTTTTCCTGCTGGACTGGAATTTGCCCCAGAGGTGGCCCCAGAGGTACCTATACACAGACTGCAGAATAAATGGGAGAAAGAAGAAAAGCCTCTTCCCTCCTAGGAGTGTGAGCAAAGTCTGCATGTCACTGCCACTTGTGTTCCTGGTGGCACTCAGTACCTCACTACAGGCTGGTCTGGGAAATGCATCTACAGGGATTTGTCTACTCAGGTAAGATTCCTGTTTTGATAGAAGGAAAGAATAATAGTAGTCGATGCCACACAGAAGAGACTTTTCTGTCTGATGAGAGTGGAGGAGATGCCTTTAAGAGGGGTGCAGGAGGGGAATTTGTCATCACAAAGCCCCGTTTACCAGACACTATCAACAGTAACTGGGTGCCATGGTAGGTTACCATGGTAATTGTTTGGGAATGTTGCATTGCTGCTTTCTTATGGATTTGAAAGGAGTCAGTGGAATGACTGAACTGACTGCTGTCCTTCAACAGCAGTTTAATCCCTGACAGTGAAAGGAATGAGTTAACCTGAGAGCTTTGACCCCAAATCAAATCCTGTGGCAAGCTGGGGAATATAGGATAGACCAAATATAAAATGTAGGAGTTGAGTGGGATGGATGGCTGAATGGTTTAACTTTGATAGCAATTCTGGATCGTAATTTTAAATCTAAAATTGATAATAGTATCTTCCAGGAGTTTATTAGAACATTACACCCTAGCATAAATGAAAGCTTATCAGTTGTCACAGAAATGTTAGATACCAGAGGTAGTGTATTTGCCTGAGGGAAATAAGAGTCAAATGCACATTAGGGTTTAGGTTCTATTGCCACAATAGACTTCCAGCTATCTTCCATATAGGGCCTTTGAGGGTGTCACAGATAGAGATCACCCATGCATATGGATTTCTGGACCCCCATCTCTGTTTCAGGAAGACTCACTGCATTTTTATCTGGTTTACACATCTTAGCTGACTTCCAAAAAGATTTCATTTGAACCGAATGTTCTGGGCTTTGGAAATAAAGTATAAACAGCTCTTTCGCAGTTTTACTCAGTTGATGCAATTTGAACATTTGTACTAATACATAATTCCAGAGTCTGGAGAGTGGCCTGTTTACGACTAAAGAGAAATTCCTCCCTTGTGAAGGATGATTCTGCTCATTCATCCTGGGGGTGCCATTCTGACAGAGGTGACCTCCAAAGATTGTACTGGGTTACCCTTAACCATTATCCAGTTTCCATGGCTATATATCCTTCTATGGCTCTCCACATGCCACCTCATCTGAACTCATTCTGGGGTAGGTAACCAAGCAGAGGGTGCAGTGGGACCCTCAGTGTTCACCTGTATAGCCACTTTTGTGTGTCATCCTTCTGGAAGAACACCCATCCCTGCAAATGATCTTTGATCAAGTACAATAACTTGCTGGTTTCTATATACATGTATATGGCTTTACAATTATTTATACTGACACATAGCAGATTAATATTGGCACATTCATTAATCCTTTCCCTTAAAGTGGCTGTGACCTTGATTCAGCCATTGTTTTATCTACCTGAGCTTTGAGTGATTGGTAAATTAGGTATTTATGCCTTGATATCTTTATCTAAAATTATTGACATTTTACCTGACAAGTCAAGCCCTGTGGTATGTCTCTAGATACCTCCCTTCAGATTGACAGTAATTTGGCCCCATGGAAGATTCTAAAGTCTTTGATTAAAATCTAGGTCCCTTGATAAATTAATTGAAAAAATATAAATCAGTCATACTCTCAACAGTTGAAAAATCATGCCCAGACTGATTTACATTTACTGGGGCCATGATGCATACTTAAGAGGCACATTAAAAGGCTGAGTGAAGTATTGGATTTGCCATGATTTTAATAACTCAGCAGTGTTACAGAATCTGTCCTGTCCTTCCCTTTATAAGTGCCCAACAACTCATGGCTGTCAACAGAAAATAGAGAAGAGGCCAGGAGTGAGACCCTTAGAGTTGGCTTCTCTGCAGTTGTACAGAGCACATCCTGATACCTTGCATGGGCTGACATCAAACACAATCAGTCCTGAAAGTGAGATGTTTCCACATCAGAAACTGAGCATTATTAGAATTTTGCCTTTGAACATCAAAAACGAGAAAAAAGAAAGCCCCAACAGCATTGATATCCAAGAGACAAGCTGCAAAACCAAAGATCAGCATACTTGTGCCAAATTCTCTGAGATACCAGGTACGGGGCCTCAGGGCTGGCTCTGCTCTCCCTCTGTTTAACACTGCTAGGAGGGTTATCCAGCTTTTACTGGCCCAGTATTTCTTATGCAGAACCAAGTAAACATAAACATACATGCGTACTTTCTCATTACACTTCTTTCTTAAAACTGGTAGCACACTGTATTTTTATTCTATACCTTGCTTTCTTCATTTAACAATCTGTATAGAGATCTTTACAAATCTAGCCTCACTTCTCCATCCCTTTGCAGCCATATGGGCTCCATGGCATGGATGTGCCATGGCCCTTTCACATGGCCCCACTGGGGGACCCTTGGTACAGTAATGCTTCATTGAGTGCCAGGGCCATATGTTGTGTTTCTGTGCACAGATATGTGTGTGTTCGTGGCTTCACTCCCCTTCCTGGGCATGCTCTCTGGTTCCCTTTGGCCTTGCCAACAAGGCAAGGTCACATTGCATATTCTAGCCAGTTCATTGGGTGAGGAACTGTATGTCAGCATCTTATGAATTTTCTTTTCTCTGATACGTGAGGCCCAGCATTTTTCCATATAGACTGGGGTCATTCCTGTTTCTTTTCTGGAAACTGTGTTCAGTACACACTCCAGACCAAAAGCAGAAACATCAGTCTTAAAGTTAGGGCAAGCACTGTTTATTTTTCTTTTTTCTTAGTACTTTATTGCTTTGATTGCCAAAAGGCCAAGGGCCTGAGGGACACAGAACATGAGATTTGTTCCATAAACAGCAGACTGGGATTATTTAAGAGAATTTTCCATGCCCCAGAGGACAGGAAGGCTCAGCCAGTTGGACTGGAGGAAAGGACAGTTTGGGGGCTGTCAGTTCCTGAGAAGGGTTCCCATGTCCACCGTCCTCATCAGGTTGAGTCCTGCAGGTGAGATTGCAGGTGAGAATCTATCCTACCTGTAGTTCTAGGTCCCCAGGTCACTCTATGTGGGAAGCCCCCGCTCCTCCCCATATGCCTGACTCCAGCCCACTGGCCTTTTGCTGCCCCTTACCGTCCCTGTTCAGACAAATCCAGAACCCGTGTGGGCATCCCTTCAAGCCCTGTAAGCAACTCTGATCTCCCAGATTGAATCCAGGGACTCCAAGGAGTTGATAGAGCAGCATGATTAGATTTGGGGGGCTCAGCAGCCTGTGGCTGCTATAATGCTGAAACACTGGAACTGAGAAGTAGTGATGCACATTTATTGTTCTACCATTGTGGAAGTCAGAATTCCAGAGTGGACTTTAATGGGCTAAGATCAGTGGGCAGGCTGGTTCCTTCTGGAGGATCCCAGGCAAGCAGTGCACCATCATGGTCTCAGCCCCTTCTGCTAGGGTCAGTGTCAATTATGCCTTGAGTCCTTACCTCTCTTGACTCAACTACACTCACCTACCTCCCTCATCCATTTTCAAGGACCCTCTTGATCACTTTGGGCCCTATGATGATGCAGAATGTTGTCCCCATCTGAAGAATTGGTGGTTGGCAAATTGAGTCTTCCTTCATCTTGAAATGGGACATAGTCAGTTTGAGGGCTGGGACACCTTGGGGGTCATCACTGTATATCTGCAGGATGTTTCTGTACTGCCCTCACCCCCTGCCTGCTTTCTTATCCCACTTCCTCAGAGTTGCCAGAATTTGCTAAACTGCATGTATCTTCTGTCCCTTCTGGTTGAGCACTGTAAGTGACTGTAGAATTGGTCCCTTCTCTGGCACAGTCAGGCTCAGGGTCCATCCTTCTCAGGAGGACTCTAGGTATAGGGATGGGCTCTGGGGACATTTTCACACAAATCATTTGAATATAGCTTCAAAAAAGCCCACTCCAAACACTCTGCGTCCATGTTTATTGTGATTCACAGATTCATCCCCTGCTTGAGGATGGGGTTGGGAGGGAGGGAGGAGGATGTTCAGGATGGACAGTCAGGTGGAGGGAGTATAGGATACCTGATTAAATTGTAACATGCCCTTACAGAGCACTGTGGAGCCCAGCCTATGCCAGATCACAGGTGCCCTGTCACACCTGTGATATCTCTGGGCTTTGTTCTGGCTGCTGCCCTGTTTACTTTCTGTGGCTTCTCCAGAAGGGAGCAATGCTTTGGCAAGGGCTGGGAGCCTGCTCATTGTGGTGTCACCCTTTCCTGCTCTGCTCTGGGGCCTGGCTGGAGTTTCGCATACTGTATCCTTAGGCTGTTGAGGGTGTGGAAGCACATGGCTTTCAGGTGCTATCCTGGGAGAGCCCTCTGGCTCTGCCCACCAATCTGGGCCCATTGACTGTTCACTAGTTCTATAGGTTACAGGGTTCTTCTGCTCTGTTCCCAGATCTCTATCCCATATCCCTTGGTTTTCTGTCCTCACTGCCTTCCCCTGAGCTTTCAGTTATTAGCAGCCACTCTCTCCTTGTAGAACTAAGAGAGTTGCTTTAGTCCTAGGTGACACTAGCAAGGGCTTGAGGAAAAAGTTGTACAAATAGTGTAGAATTCTTGTATGCTTTCCTCCCTGCTTCTCCTAATGTCAAAACCTTACACAACTATAGTAGAACTATCTAAACCAGAAATTAACATTGACAGAGTGCTAAATAACCATCTGTAGACTTAACTCCAGTTTTTCTCTTGTCCCACTAATATCTATTCTCTTGCCCAGGGACCCACACTGCCTTTGCCAGTCCTCTTTAGTCCCCTCACATCTTAGGACTTTGCCAACATATCTCAAATGTGGGGAAGCACCTACAAGATGTCTGTCCCTATCTTACCAAACCCTTCCCCTACAAAGGGTAAAAAGGGAGCAAATGCCATCATTACCCAAACATACTGTGTTCAAGTGTAGCCTTCTTGACCATGTGGCATGTTTTCTATGGAGGTGGATGTGTGGAATCCCAAGCTGTCTCTAAGACCATCTCAGTGCCTCATTGAGCTAAGTTCAGGTAATCCTGGTATGTGTGGGCTTGTGTAAGGTGTGACAGGTGCATGTAAGCATTTGTCTGTGTGTGTGTGTGTGTGTAGGGTTCTCTATCAATAGCTCTTTCTCAAAGCCACATTAAACCATTAAATAGTTCAACCCAAATCAGGCAAGACTCAGTCTTATGGCAAGCACTCTGATGAGACACTATCCTAAGTTCTGGAGAAACAACTTGCTGATCAACAAGGTGCTCTTCTTCCCTTGGGAGGTGCTGGTCTTCGTGGGAAGCACACACTTGCTAGCTGGGGCAGATTCCATGACTCTAGAAGCACAAAGGCCATTAAGAAGGGCTTCCTAGAAGTAACCCACTGAGAGTTGAATAGGCACTGACCAGCCTGAGGAATGAAGGAACAAGGGGGCAAGCCATGGGTCCCTGTCAGAGATGGGGGAGAGGGTGCCTTTGGGAACTGCAAGTCAGGAAAAAGCAAGCTCAGCTCCATTCATTGTCTCTCTGTATCTGGTCCTGTGGCAGTAGCATCCCTTGTACTCTCTCCAACCCCTCCCCTCCAGCAAATTAGCATAAGTCTTCACTTGAAAAGGAGGTAAAAATGACTCTAAGAGGCTGGCACCTTGCCCAGGGGCACAAGCCAGCAGGAGACAGCCCTGGGCCTTACATTCAAGTAAAAAATGTCTGTGCTCCATGCCAGGCATGGTGGCGCATGCCTGTAATCCAAGCGACTTGGGAGGCTGAGTCAGGAGGATCACGAGTTCAAAGCCAGCCTCAGCAACTTAGCAAGGCCCTTAGTGAGACCCTGTCTCTAAATAAAATACAAAATAGGGCTGGGGATGTGGCTCAGTGGCCGAGTGTCCCTGAGTTCAATCCCTGGTTCCAAAAAAAATGTCTGTGCTCCATTTGGAGATCTCAGAGGATGGCAGATGAAGCCTTCCTGAGCAAGGAAAGGAGGGAAATCGAATTCGTGAAAAGAAACCACAAAGCTTAAGTTGGTTCTCCCTGTACCCAGATTCCTGCTACCTGTGGACATGTCAGGGTACCAGAGTACCTTGCTGCTTCAGGTATCCCTGTGATTGGGACATGGTAACCACCCTACGCTGTGGTCATTTAGAGGATTTTAATTCTGAGGTGTCTGACTCAGTTGGGAGAATTAGCAATAGCGACAAAAATAAGATCACTCCCTGCATCTGCAGTGGTAGGACAAATGAGATCCTGAGCTGAGAAGGGAAAGTCAAGATGGCCCCCAGGACATTTATCAAGCATGAACCAGATGGATGAGTAGGAAAAGTGTTTACATTTTAGACATGGAATCTGCTTTTCTTGGTAGTAAGAACAATGGCCAGTGAGTTACTGGGGCCTTCCTGGCATCTTATGACAAATGGACTTCGGGTAGGTTTTCCTCATCTACCCTCAGAGAACCAAGGAGTCTTCCAGAGTTTCTTCCCTGTCTTGAATACTAAGCCCTGGCTTTCTTAAAGGACCTTGGTGTACCCCAGGGCTCCTGTTCTGGGAACACCAACTTTTCCACCAGCATTTACTCACAGCTTTCCCAAGAAGTGGCTGTAGTGCCTGCTGCAAAGGAAGGATTGGATGTTGTGGAGAGTCAAATTCAAGAGTATAGGGTCTCTGGATGCTGTGGGGTAGGGTGAGGGGCAAAGTCAAGAGTGAAGATAAATAGCACTTTCAGCCATTGGAAGCCTGAAAATTTCCTTTATTGGATCTGTTGAGTGGTAAGATACACCATGGAGACGAATAGCAGGCTCCTGGAGAGCCGTAGGTGAGAGATGTGTTTGAATCTTCACGGACTGCCTCCAACTGAGGACTCTCCATGATGTGACTGTCTTGGCAGAAGAGGATAAGATCCAGTTATTTCACCTTGCCATCCTAAGAGGATTTTTCTCAGAATTTCCTAGAGCTGGGGTGGATGGGTTGCCAATGCAGTTGGTGATCAAGACCAGCACCACATTGGAGGAAATCCATTGGTGAAGAAGGATGTTAGGCATCCCATTCAGTTTCAGGAAGGCCTTGGGAGGTTGTCAAGGCTGGAAGATCTAAGTGCCACACACACACACTGTGCCTTTCCCATCTCAGGAGGATGCTCAGGCTCTGCACAAGAAGGCCAAGATTACCCAGGTGACATGGCACCCACTGTCCTCAGTCCCACAGGGACACAGACCTGGCCATGTATAGGTGTCCACAAAGTGAATGCTTTGGAGATATAGTCTGTTCCATGAATTTAAATATTTGATGGTTATGAATTTACCTCTTACTCTGACCTCTCAGGTATGGCACCTTACCTTTTCAGAGTGACTTGTGAAGAAGAGACCTGGGAATTTCCGTTTGACACATGAGTTACTGAGGCACAGAGCTGGTGGTGCCTGGCTCAGCTCCCACAGCTAACTTCATTGCCCCCACATCTGAACTTGGCCCACCCCTACTGACCCTAGCCCCTGAGCTATCTGGGTGCAATCCTGCAGTCCTGGTAAGTATATATGTCTCCCATTCATGACTGACACCTCAGGGATGGGGACATAGGCCACCTGCAGCACAAGATTTCCCCATCTCAGACTTATCTATTTGTGGTACAGAGCTTGCTTTTCTGCTCTAATTGCAGCAGTTCCCACTGAGCCACATCCATAAATAGCTGTGGTGGTGCACAGCCCTACTGGTGTCGCTGCTGACATCACAGCTGCTGACCTGAGTGAGGGGGGCAAGTGCAGACCTCACCCTCTAGAGTCCTCAGATGCCTTCTCTGCACACTTGCCCAGCCTCACCTGCCTGTTACCTGCTAAGCCTCCCTGGGACTGGGTGGGCTTCTATGTCCCCACATTGCACATAAGCTCAGGGGCATGGTAATCCAAATGTATAAGGCACCCTACGTTTTGCCAGATTAAGTGACTTGTTCAAAGTCCCCAACTGGAAGGTGGGAAATCTGGCAATCTGAAGACTGCACCCCACCTGCCCCCTACTGCAAGGTAACCTCATTGACCATTGCCCTCCCCACCATTGTCACCATGACTCTGGGGGACCTTGGTCTGCAGTGCAGAGTCCTTGAATTCTGTTTTATTATAATCTCACATAAAACAAGCAACCATACATGAGAGTTAAGAATCTGGCATTCTAAGATTGACTGCTAATGGATTTCATTTACATGTAATTATGCCCCGTTTCTAACAAAGGGTTGAAGTGACCCCACTTGAGAATCTGTAAAGCAGGACTCTTGCTGTGCAGCTGGTAACTGGCGTGGGTTGGCTCCCTGCTGATACCCTGTGCTGGCAAGCCCACAGCTCTGAGCCTCACAGGGTGCCTGGTGTGGTCTGGATTAAGATCTTGTGAAGGCATGAACACATGGTGGCATCATTGAACACTGAATATTGTCTCTTGCCCTGGTCTTAAATTGACTGGAACTTCTCTAAGTTCACAGATTGAAACAAAGTGACACAAATATTCTGGGGGATGCAGCCATGACTCAAAACAGGGAATCGGCCAGAAAACACAATCTAGGTCTCCTTACTTATTTTTGATTATTGCAATTGGAATAAAATTAGCTCCTTTTATTTGTGAAAATCAATTCAACCTGAAGGGACAACAATCAGCACTGAAAGATTGGTGAAAGCCAGCCAGTTTCAGAATGGGATGGTATAGTTGGCAACAGTGTCCCTGGAAAGTCACTTTCACATATACCTACCCTGTACTACACAGGGGTATTCCTGCTCTCCAGCTCAATGAAGTCAAGCCTCAGAGCCACACCAAGGTCTCTGACCTAATCATTTAACACTAAGTAACAAGCCACTGGCAGTGGTTTAAAATATCTGCCAATGATTTGCTCAGGAGTCAGGCACTGGGGCTGGGCTCAGTGATCAGTTCTGCTGTTGTCCCTGAGGTCCCCCATGTGGATGCAGTCACCAGGTTAGGAGATGGCTGGCTCTGGGTCCATGGTGGTTACTGGCTATTGACTGGGCTGCACTTCCTCAGCAGGCTTACTCAAGGCAGCAGAAGAGGTGCCCACAGCAAGAGAGAGCAGGTCCTGAAGTGCAAGTGCCTTTCCACCAGTGCCTACCCAGCAGTCGCTGGGGTCCTCCCAGGCAAACCCTGGGCTGGGAAAGGAGACCATGCAGGGTAGGGTGCTGGGAGATCAGACAACTGTTCCTGTGATGAGGGATCATGTTGTACAGTGTGTACAGATTTCCCTCTTGAGAATCCCCTTACCAGGTAACCATCAGCAACAAAGTACCCAGAGGAGGGCAGTGGCTGCCTGCTGCTGAATTTTACTGTTGACTCTCAACTTTTCTATGAAATATGGGAGCAACAGAGACCTGGGTACTAGGGTTTCTGAGCAGGCAGGTCTAGTTGTCTACCATCACACAAGGCTGCTGGCTTTTAAAATTAGCAAAAGTTTCTAAATTAGAGTATTTGCTATAGAAAATACAGGAAAGAAGGAACAAGAATCAAGAGGAAAAAAACTACATGGAATCTCCAGGCTCAGGAGCTAATATATTATATATACCTTCCTGTTATTTTTCTGTAACCATAACCCAGAGGTGTTATGGTTCATTTAGCATTGTCTCCAGCCCCACAACAGTGTCTGCGGCTGCCAGAATTTCCCACACTGGTGTCCATTGTAATCTGGAAAGACAATCTCAAATGTGGAAATCCTAAAAGATAAAAATCAAGTCTAAAATCCCCCAAAAGGATTAAAATCCTGAAAGCTGAAAACCCCAAAAGCACAAGTATCATTTAAGAGGGGAGGGGACTGTAAGAGGGGTGGAAAGTGGAATTCTGTGGAAGGGATTAGTACTTTTCAGTTACATCAAGTTGGGCAGATTGAAAATCTAGAAATCTGATGAAGCATGATTTTGAGTGTCTCCAAAGATGTTTCTAGACATTAGTGTGTGAGTCTATGTGGACTAGGTGGAGAAGATCCCCAGAACTTCAGCAAAAGCAGCACTATGTAGAAAATGAATGTGCAGAGAGTCATACCCTTGGGGCAAAAATGCAACTAACTGTTTTTCAAAAATAGTTAATGATCATGAAAGTCAGCCAGCTCTTAGGGATCATCCCTGCCCAATTGTCCATAATTTATTCCCATAACATGCTTGCTCATATGTCAAATTTTCTTTCTAGTTTTTCAAAAAACTATTTTAAATTGTCAGCATTATATATTTATATTTCACCATGTTGCATATTTCATCTTCACATCATTTCTAATACTGGAAGTATAAATTGCAGACACTTTTAGTGAGTTCTAATTTGTGCATTTTTTTCAAATTTTATTCTGCATGAAATTGACAGAATTACATTATATACATATATGAATATAACCACAGTTCCATGGATATCTATAAAGCACAAATTAAAAATAAATAAATAAAGACCAGTAGAGTAAAGGAAGATGAATGGGGGTGGGGGGAGAAGGGGGAAGGAACAAGCACTAGGGACTGAAGTTGAGCAAAGTATATTCCTTGCATTTATGATTAGCCAAAGTGAACCCCACTATTATGTACAACTATAACCATTAATGAAAACATTTTAAAGAGAAACTGATTCTTCTTTAGCACATTAACATGATGTCGATTTTGTGTGTGAGCATTGTGTATATATGTAAAAACACTGACACTTAGTAAATGAAGAGATGAGCTTTTTGTACATCTGTATTTGTGAAAGATAAAGTGTCTTGAGACCTTGGCACTTTGGGTGACTGCATATATAATGATGACCCAACAAGATCAGTCTCATCAGAAGAATTACATTGTCCATCACAGTGTTTCAGATAACCACAGTGACCAACAATAATAATGTGCCCTTACACATTTTGCATTTTGACCGTTTCTTAAAGAATATGTTTTAACTGCTTATAACTGTTATACCCATGTTGTTAGTATGCCAGTGTTTATGGTTGGAAAAACACATTTCAAAACCTATTTTATTGTATAGAGTAGCCTGCGAAGTGCTCTGTCATGTTTTTATTTCTCAAATCCACTTTTAAAAATGCAAATTGTCTCAAATAATTTTAAATTATTTTTTCCAGAATTATATTTTTCAGATTTTGATTTGGGGGGATTTTCAACTTTAGGGACTTTGATCATTTGAAATTTCTGCATTCCAGATTCTGGTAGGATTGTGTATTTTGGGATTATGGTCCAAACACCATTCATGTATACACGCACACAAATACACATATATCATAGAGGAGTTAAGGAATTCCCTGTGTTTGGGCATTTAGGGTGCCTTTCCACTTATTCATTATGGTTAATACTTAAGCAAATGTCCTTTGATATAATTTTTTGTTCACATCTCTGATTATTTCCTTGGTTTGATTTCCCAAAGGGCCAGAGAGTAGGAACTTCTTGAGGCTCCTGGTACATTTTGTCCAACCTTAAAGCTGCCTCTGAAAAGGTCCATTGACTGAGATTCTCAGGAGTTGACAGGGACACCTGTCTGTCACAGCCTGGGACCTGACTTGGTGTCTGCTATGGAGATACTGACTAGAATTCCAGGGACTCAGCCTTTCATGCCACCACTTTAATGACTGTGGATGAGTCTCTGGGGAGAGAGGCCACTAGACGGTGAGAGGTTTGTTCCCCTGTTATCTTCAGTGGCCAATAGGCAGCAATTATCTGTCCCCTTTCAGAGGGGAAGAGCTCAACCCAGGTAGCAAACCTATTGACCATGGAGCAGAGGGCCAGTGCTCAGAGTCAGAGCCCTTGTCAAAGTGCTTCAGAACCCAAAGACAGGTTACATTTCATGATGCCTCCCCATGCTCAATAAAGCCTTGTTGAACATCAAGACTGGAGAGGATGGAGCCAACAGTTGTGAAAATGCCCCCAGCAGCCTGTGGGTGGGAAGATGTTAAGCAAAGTTTCTTAACTTCCTGCTGTGGACGTGTGTGTATTTGTGTCTTCCAGCACTTATAAATTGGCATATCTACAACTCATCAATGGAACTTGACTCTGCACAGCTCCATCTGAATGCTTGTTTGTTTGGAAGCATGCTTTCTCTGCCTTGTTCTCACTGGGCAAGTCTGAGTGACATGTGCTAGCTACCCAGGGGCAGACTCCCCTGACTTCTGAGCTTGTTTCATGACATGAACACAGAGAGTGATGGTTCCTAAGTTCAGGAGCATCTTACAGTCACTGGTAGCTTGTAGAAAATGCTGGCTCTGGAGCTTGGTTCCAGGCCTGTTAGACAGGATCTTTAGGGCAGGGTTGGGCACTGGTACTTTTTTCTGGAAGGTGCTAACTTGCAACTTTGAGAACCATGTGACAGATCACTGGAGAATCAAAACTGTCCCCCTTAAATCTCACTTTATAACATTTGACTGATCTCAGCTGTTAGGAGACAACAGCAAAATTTGCATAAGCTCATTCAGCAGTTTCTTTTTTTAAATTAAATTGTGAAGAGCATTTCTGTTGAAACTTTAAATGTTTCAAAGTAAAAAGCTGCCGTCATGGAATGATGGCTGTCTCATGTAAGTGGTCTGTCTCATGTAAGTGGTTACCCAGTCCATGACTGTCACTAGACCTGTGGGTCAGACTGAGGCCCTGGAGCTGCAAGTGCTTTCTTTCCTGTGGAAAAGTAACCTTCAAAGACTTGGCTTCAATTAGCACCTTATGAACAAGTCCTAATAGGAGGTACTTAGGTAATGAGCCGATTATAAAACTGTAAATTAGAATGTCAAAAGCAGTGGTCCCCAAGGACATAAGTTGCTGCCTAGGACTGCTTAAGGAACCCACCCCCTTTTTGTTGAGAAGCATGCTTTCAGGTGAGGCTTGCAGCCAGCAGTTTCTTTTGGTTATCCAAAACATCAGGACTCAATAGAAGTAGAAATAGAGTAGAGCAGAATAGACTTCAATAGAAAAGTTAAATCACTGGACAGTGAGCAGGCACCGAATGCTGACTCTGAGATCATGTTTCAGCTTGCAGCAGCCCTGGCTCTACTAGGGTGCTGCTAAGAGTGGGAGCTCCCTGCTCTACAAGGCAGCCCAGTTGGGTGGTACAACTGCAGTGACTGAGGAAATCCTGGATTTCCAGACTGTGTTCTCAGTCACCTGGGAAGAGTGACCTCCAGTAAGTGTGACTTGGCCATTGCCATACCTAGCACAGCCCCAGACACAACCACCAGCCCATTTGAGCAGCTCTGCTTATCCTTGTCCTTCACTGTCTCATGTGAAGGTCATGCTCCTTGATGGAGAAGCAAGTATCACTGCCTTCTCTCATACAAATGTCATCTATGCATGTTGTGATTTAACTTTTTAATGCACATCTTTTTTTTAAAGGGTGTGAATTTAGCATTTTGTTTCCCAGGTGACCCTGGAAACTGATGTGATCTCCCACAACAGTAGGGAACCTGTCAGTGCTGAGCTGGGGCCAAGCTCAAGGCTTCTTCCACAGAGAGCTGCTCTCTATGCTTGGCTGGTCTTTTAGTGATGGAAGAACAATATTGAGTCCATGATCCTGGAAATGCAAGTTTGACTGATCCCACAGTAACAACTGTTCATTGGGACCCATAGTACATTCTGAGTGAGAATGCATTTTTGAAAATTCCAGAAAAGTTCACATGGAAACCTATCCAGTATGTGCATATTTGCTTTACATATGATTTCACCAATTAATGTTAATCATGGGAATGTCCGTCAGAAACAAAGTAGTTTCTTAAGGCAGGTGCCCCTCTGTTAAGAGTTAACAGATTTGATGTAATGTGTCTGTGAAACCAAGAATGTAGGCTTTGGAGAGGGTGGGAAGTGTCTGCCTCTAGGTAGGCTGATTGTTGGCTATGAGACATGGGGAAATCCTAACCTCCCTGAACCTCTGCTTTCCCATCTGCAAAATGGCCATGACAAGGGTCCTTACATGTAGAGTACTTGTAGATTTAAATGAGATAATCATGAAAAGTGCCTGCAGAGTGCTTCATCAACAACAGCTAACATTGCCCGGAAAGCTGACAAAGAAAGTGGCTACTACTCCACTCCACCAGTGTTCAGAAACAAGATGCATGTACACATTCCTTCCCAAAGGCTCAGACAGATTAATCTATGTAGCTTGAAACGGAAAGTGACACAGTTGCCAACATTTATTTTTTATTGTTTTAGTTAGGGATTTTTTTAAGAATTCAAATGTCACCATTGAGAGAAACACACAGCAGTGGTCATGGGTTTCATACCAGGTGTAATGAGTTTGCTGCTCAATTTAGCACCTTCCTTGGCAGCAGGGATTTGTCACCCCATTTCCAACCATGTCTGCCCAGCTGAGGTTCTAAAGAGACTCAATGCCATGCCTCAGGTGCAACCTTCCCACACCTACCTCATGAGACATATGTCAGCTGCTGTCACCCTCACAAGGGAAAGCTGTCCATGGGACAGAACCATGTGACAACTTTAGAGAACTTGCAACTGCCCTATAAGATACATAGATTCCTTAGGTCACCTATGGAAGAGCAGATCATGAGGACATCTGACCCCATGTTTGTGGGTGTGCTGCAGCTTCTCAGAGCAGTGTCGGTTAACTTAGCTGTACCACGGGCAACTGGGAGACCTCACCTCAGACCTACCATCAGAATCTTGGGGAGGGAACCCAGCATGGGACATGAAAGCTTCCCAGGTGATTTCATGTGTGGCCAAGGTGGAGAATCAAGAGAGTGGAGAATTGAGGCTGTGGGAAAATAGGAGCCAAATCTCTGGTACCTCCTTAGGGTGCGCAGGTGGGGCCAGCACCCTGCCTGCTGCCTCCAACAGCAGTCTAGTTCCCAGACACACATCCAGGGCAGAGGACTTCAACAGCAAACAACCAGAAGTGCATTGCCATCACCAAACCTGTGACTCTTGGTCTCCATGAACTCTTAGGGAGTTCATGCTATTCCTGGGTGCTTCGTGCTGCTAAGTTTCTATTAAGGTTGCTTCCAGAAGCTTAGAGAATACCTCCCACCACAGCCACCACACCAAGCTAAACATTCTGGCCAAGTGTAGAGTTGGATACAGACCCTGCACAATTGAGGTGAGCCCCATGCCCAGTGAGCAGAGAAATTAAGTCCTTGGAGGTCATGGGTGATTTCCTGGGCTTACATTTGAACCACAGAGCAAGGTGCTTTGTGCAGGACAGTGGACAGGCTCTGTCTTGAGCAAATGAGAATCAAGGATTTGGGGAGTGTGTGTGTGTGTGTGTGATGTGGAGTTGAGAGGAAAGTGGGAGAGAGTGGGTGAATGAGGTGGAAGAACCATGTAACCTGGGGTAAGGAAGAAGTGGGTAAGGAAGTGATCACAGCCCCCAGGGAATGGGAGGGGGCCAGCCTCCTCCCCATACACCCAGATGCCCAAGAGAGTCAAATTGTCCGCTTCACTCAATGAAATAAAATGCGAATAAAATTTTTTGAAAATAAAATATGAATAAAAATGAAATAAAACTGCAAGAAAAGTTCTAGAAACCAATGTAACTTTTCTGTCCCATGGCAACAGAAAGTGGAAAATAAAAGGGAAGACTACCCCAGTCCAGGCTGTGGTCACACACAAGGCCACTGTGGGCTGTGGTGGCTTGTATGCTGTGGCAGGGAGGAGGTGTTCAGGCCTGGAGGGAGGTAGAGTGGAATTGAGGCCTGTGGGTAGGGTGGGCTGTTCATGGGGGAAAGTGCCCACCTCACCCACCTGTACCTTCCCAGCAGCTGCCCCCCTGGCCTGAAAACAGTCTAGTTCTTAGACAGCCAAAATGCCCAGAACTTAATTACTACAGGGTCCTGTTTGTCTTTTATCCAAGTAGGCCTGAGGTGTTTACAAGCCGTAGTTCATGAGAATTGGTGATGGGCCTGGAAGGGCAGCAGCAGTGGGCGCTCCTACACTCTGGGATACATATTTCTAGCAGCCCTGGTCCATGTTGTGCAATGTGGTTTTCTGGGTCCAAAGCAGAAACTCCATATTTACCAGCTCAAAGCTGTAACCGAGTTATGAATCATAAGATTCTAGGAACAGCCAGCCCAACACATGGGAATTCCCAGGGAGTTACATAAGCTCAGGATCTGGCTGAGAGTTTTAAGTTTCAAACAAATCTCAGAGCCGTGAGAGCATTCAACAGAAGAGACAGAAACTGGGCTTGCTGCCTTCCTGAGGGACGTGGGAACGCGTCCATTTTAAGCCTTCTCTGAGTTTCAGGTAGAGAGAACTCTGACATGGGGCCACAGGCTCACTGGAGACAAGAAGGGGCTGCCTGGTCTTCTGGTTGGGACCCTGGCTCCTCTAGAATTTGTTCATCTGCCAGCATCCAGGCATCCTGTGCCCCCAAAGGTAGCCATGGTTGCTCTAGGGATTTGGTGCCCTGTGTTGGCCTTTGAGATCACTGGACTGAAGGGGTGGTTACCACAGGATATGGCTGTGGTGGGGGCTTGGTCTACTGGTGACCCCACTCCCCTGCACCACTGGTCACATCCTTAATAGCCACAGGCTGACCGTGGGGTGAGGAGGGCTCAGGCTACAGCCTTCAGGGTGTTCTCCCTCTCCTTCCTCCCTCATGGCCTCCTCTTGTTAAAGCCTTCTGCTAAAAGGAAGCAT
Organism: Glaucomys volans; assembly: GCA_020662805.1. Lineage (NCBI taxonomy): Eukaryota > Metazoa > Chordata > Mammalia > Rodentia > Sciuridae > Glaucomys > Glaucomys volans. The sequence continues at coordinate 230,000 of JAJEJO010050530.1, forward strand.
TGCACTCATGTGCCTCGTGTGCATATATGGCACTCACATATTTAGTCAGGAGTGAATAATCGGGACCTGGGTGCTGAGACTACTATGTGTACTTTGCGGTGACTTTCTCTGGAGATCAAACTCCAGGACCCAAAAGAGAAGACAGGAAGCGAGGCAGGATATCTCAGAATCACCCTGGGAAAAGTAAGCTCCACCCAATGGCTCCATCCTGACCCTCGTACCTCCAGGGTCATGCAGGTGAAAGTACAGTGTAGGCTTCCTCCCTGAGGTAACCAAGAAGCCCCAGGACAAGAATGTGCCACCAAGATCAGGCACTATAAGGGGACCCTCTCACATCAAGGTAAGCCTGAAGGATCCGAGATGGGACATCCAGCAACCACCCCTGCTGGCTCAGGAGAAGGCAGAAGGGGAACTGGGTATTGAGGAAGCTTGGGTGTCAGGTGTACAGAATGGCGGTCCTCTGAGAGAAGCCTAACATGGCATGGGCAGAAAGGTGAATGACAGCAGCTGGAAGGTGAAAGCACCAAGAGGATATGGCAGTTCTTTGACATCAGGAAAAGGATTCAGGAAACACTGGAGGTGGCCTGGGCATCTCTAGCTGGGACAAGGGGTGAGAGTACGTGAGGATGGCAGAGGGGCCTGGGGCACTTCAACCCAATACATGCCAGCCGTGGGGAGTTGTACCTCAACTCAGGGAAGAGGCAGAGGCTGTGTTGGGCATGGGAAGCCTTCAACTCCAGGAGGACTTCATAGGCAAGAGCACCAAGGCTGGGCACAGGGAGAGAGGGCAGTTGGCCAGGGCCAGTGTGCACCCCAAGTGGGTGCACAGGCCAGAGTCCAGGATAGAGTTTCTAGAACAATAGTAGCCTCAGGCCCACCAAGGCAGAGCAGATGAAAGAGTGGAGGGCACCAGGTTGGATGCTGAGACCATTGTTGTCACACAGCCCCCAAAGAGCTACAAAGAAAGATATCATTATGCCGGATGGGGCTCCTGTATGGCCAGTAGGACAGTTGGTACCCAGCTCAATTCCTACCTGAAGAAGAGGCAGAAGGGCCATGCTTTTTCTCAAGGGACATGGAGTAAACAGAGTCAGGTGTTGGTGGACCCTAGACCCTCTTTTTGTTAGGGCTGGACTTGGTAGTGGTTAAGCCAACATGGCCCCAGGTGATGGTTCCTGATTCTGGTTGCAGGATGGTGGCTGTGCAGCTTGGAATAAGTTGCTGAGAACTCAGATCCTGCCCCATTTCTCACAAGGCCTCTGCCCACCAGAGTTCTGGGCACCTCTGGTAGGAACACCTGTCTTATGTCTGGTAACATGCTATCTGTGACATCTTGGCTGACCAAGAGCCTGAGGGCCAGGGATTCAGCCTGACAGGTGCAAGGAGCCTGCCTTGCCAAAATCCTGCAGGAGCCTTGGGTTACTTCCTCATCTGAGATCTCTTACTAAGAATGGAGGTGAACAGCAGTCATCAAAATGTGGGCTGGGGATATAGCTCAGTTGGTAGAGTGCTCACCTAACAAGCACAAGGCCCTGCTGGGTTCAATCCCCAGCACCGCAAAAAAAAAAAAAAAAAAAAAAAAAGTGTGAAGTCTGGATTAGGATTAGGATTTGTTGGGCAATTATACAGAAGAGAATTTAATGGTGGATGAAGTTGTCCTGGTCCTGCCTTCATTCAGTGTCACAAAATAAGTTGGAGGCAGACATGAGGTTGACCCTGCCCTAATTTCTTCCTACTCTCCCCATTCTGTGGGTCCCACTCCATGTGTGGTGGCTTTTGCTCTTCACCGTTTGATTCAGGTAGCTCCAGGCACAGTAAGCCAGGCTGCAAGAACACCACACCTCAAGGTTTCCAAATGCCTGGCCCAGGGGTGCACCTGCAGATAAGAGGAGTTGCTTTTTTTTTTTTTTTTTAACCCAAACAATATATTGTCATTGAAGTGGGGGGTCACATGGCATACTGGGCCACTGGGGTTGTGTCATCAGAGACCATAGAGGGACACTTGAGAAACCGCTGTGGCTGCAAGAATCTTACCCTCCTACTGTGAGTACAGTTTCAAGAAGCATTGTCACTGTACACAGGAAGTCAGGTGGGAACAGGTCAATGAGCCACTCAGCCAGATCTACCAGCACTGAGACCCAGATGCTGGGATAAGAGTGTGGCCTTTGGAGCCAGACCACTGGGGATGAAATCCCAGCTGCTCCACTTTTTGTTCATCTCCTGAAATGAGTTGGCAAATAACTCTGCCTCCATTTTCCCATCTGAAATGGGCATGAACATAGTTCCTGCCTCAAAAGGCTGATGTGAGGGCAAAGATAAGATGTTGCATGTAGAGCTCTAAGCAGGGGGTGAACAGAGTGAGCGCTTAGTGCATACTTAGTACACACTTGCCATCATCACAGGCAATGATGCCACAGCTCAGGGGAGACCTGGTTATCCACGTTTCCTGTATTAGTTCTCTCTTGTGTTCTCTCCTGCTTCCCCTGCTGCTGCTGTCTCTGTTTTGCATTCTAGTTTACAGTAGGAAAACTTTTCTTGTTTAGGTTGGAACCCCCACCCCAGCTCTCATGCAGGCAGAGTTTCTGCCCTGGCTGCTGCTGCTAGAGTGAACAAGCCCCTGGTCAAACAGGGCCTGTTCTCCAGGGGTGGGGGGGTGAGGAGGGGATGCCACAGGCACACAGCCAAAGTGGTCAATGTGCAGGCTTTGCTGGCTGGCTGTTCTGCTGAGAGTCTCTGGAGCTCGCCAGAAACAGAAATGCAGCCTGGAGCATGCTCAGCATCTGGGCCAGAGGAGCCACAAGTCCAGGGCAGAGAGAGAGGATGGAGTCCAGTCTGGTCCTGTGTTTAATAAAGGCACATGTCCCTCACCTGTGTGCTGGGGAGGGCCTGGCCCCTTGCCCCTTGCCCCCCACAGGTTCACAGGGCCTGCGAAACAGGGGGTCTTGATGGGCTATGACAGGCCCAGAGTTGGAGGTTTCTGGGCTTCCTGCACCCTCCCCCATTCCCTCCATCCTTCTTCCTTCCTGAGTATTCCTTATGCTCCTGTTAAGAAATAACTGCAAATGTGAGAAGAGCTGCTTCAGGGTGGTCTCCCTCCAGGACACGAGGCTGGCTTCCTCCTCGGACTCCTCATTGGTCTGACTTATCCCAAGAACCCTCAGAGCTTAATGTTTCTCCCCACATCCTCACTCCTACCTTTGTCAACAACACCATCAGCTCATTCATCTCTGCTCTGCAGCAGCTTTCTCAGGCTTCTCATTCTTAGATTCATTCCCTTTGCTGCCAGCAGAGGGCACTTTAAAACCTCGAGATGCTGTCAAGCACCACTCTAGGAGTCTTTCAAAGGTTTCCTCTGATAGGGACTAGGGGGAGGGAGGCAGAGAGGGCAGGGAGAAATACTGGGGAATGATATTGGCCGATTATATTGTCTAAATGTGTGCACACATGAAAAGTAACAACAAATCTCACCATTGTGTATACTTATAATTACGGTACTAACATTATGTACAACCAAAAGTATGAAAAAAAGAGGGAAGATTTCCTCCCACTTTGGTCTAGAAGGCTCTGTGAGACCCATTCCTGTTGGCCTACTAATTCTCTCAGTCCCCTCTTCTCCTCCACCCCTCTTCCCCAGTTTCTTGACTATACCAAACTGTCCCCAGCCTTGGGTATGCACATTCAGAATTCCCCCCCTCCCACATTTTCCCCCCCCCCCCCTTTTGCCTTGTTGATTTTTGCAGAAAATTACAATGTAGGGATACAAATAAGACCAGAGCGCTCTCTTGAAGGGAACTCCATGCCATCCTCTCCCCAAACTAGATCAGATTCTCCGGTGATCCCTTGATTAATTTGACTAGAGTAATTATTTGCCTCATAGCTGTTGTCTAGTTATTTTAATCAATTCAACTTTTGACATGAGTACTACCTGATCTGCATGAACATAGGCACTGTTATGGGCTGAATGTTGTCTCTCCCAAATTCATATGTTTGAACCCAGCACCTCAGAATGAGACAGCATTTGGAGACTGATTATCATGAGGTCAATAGGTTGGGCCCTAATCTTATGTGACTGATATCCTTATAAGAAAAGGGGATTCAGGCGGGGTGTGGAGGCTTGACTGATCAGTTTTCTGAGTGATGGCTAGGACCCCAGAAGACAGCAGCTCTAGGGAGGCTTAAATATCTGGGTGGGGTCACTGCTTTGATTCATCTCTGTGGTGCTGGTGTTGGGCCCAGAGCGGAAATAACTGAATGTGGGAGGAGAAGCTGGGAGGCTTGAGAAAGGGACACAGACACAGGGCCAAGTCCTGAGGTGACCTCGACAGGGAACTTCCCTCCGTTTCTTTCTGTGCTCACCAGCTTCCTGAGTGGGAGCCCTGAGGAGTTCTGAAGGGTTAACAGTGTTTGCCTTTCAAAATCTCCAGGCAAGAAAGGGCTGGAGGATTGTCCTGGAGGGGTTGCATTCCTCTGTCGCCTGCTCAAAGCCCTCTTTCCTCATTTGCCGCATTCTGTGACTGTAGTTACCCCATCAATGCTGCCCTCCTCTCAGACAGGAGCTCTGGGTTCCTCTGTGCTGTCTCACCCATCTCTGTCTATTCACAGAAAATGAATGGATGCCAATGGAGCTGAAGCACACCAGAGATCCCTACCCAGAAGACCCTTACCATAATTAAACCCTCACTATATTTGTAACATATAGTTTCTCTTCTTGTCAGAAAGTTTTATAACAGAATATCAGCAAAAATTTCTGAAAAAAGCTCGTTGTGGATAAGAACTTCCTATTCTATGTATGTACTGAGTTACCCTGTCTTGCGAAGCTAAGTTTGGTCACAGACTTGATGATGTTATTTCTGCTTTTGTGGTAAAACTTGTAAAACCTCTGACTAGTCTAAAAAATGGGACAAAAAGCCCTTTCTGAACTCACAAACACACCACACACACTAAATATTGTTGTGTAGACTCCTACAAAATGTAAAACTTCAAGCCCCTCCTCCCACTGGATGTAAAATTCAAAGAATTTCCAGATTCGTGGTCCAGAGAATGTTTTGGGTGATAGCCTCTCTGGATCCTGCAGTCAATAAACCTACTTCCTGAAAACTCCTTGGGTGTCCTGCCTCTTCTGTCCTACATCAGAGCCACTGGAGGGGCATGCGGCTGTGTTTCTTCCATGTCACTTCCTTGCTGTATGCAGACTTTCATGTGGATCCATCTCAAGACATTAAAGAACATGACTTATTCCAAACTGACACTTATTTCTCCACATTCATAATTATGTCCAACTCTGTTCCTCTGGGACGTTTTTTAGATCCAGTTTCTATGTCTCATTTTCCTGTCTATGGTATGATGATCCTCTGATGGCCCACCTGCTGACGCATGGCTGTAGCCTTTCTGAGTCTGTGTCCTGGGGCATACTGGAGTAGGTGCCAGCTGTTTTTGCATGGCTTGTTGCAATTTCCCTCCCATTTTTGCTAACGCTCTTCATCCCTGTGATTTGGGTGAGGCTGATACCTCAGGCATCATCAATCAGTGTAAAACTGAACATTGTTCATAACAGCTGAATCAGGGAGGCCAGCCTGGGTCCAAACTCACTCTGCAAGAGTCAATGCAAAGATTTTGATTGGACCATTGAAAAAGAGCAGTTCTATTTCTGTAGGTATAGCTAAGGTGTTAGGATGTTATCTGAAACCTGTCAGTAACCATATTGCTGTAATGTGGAGAACCTGCTGAAAAAGGAGGCACTGTGGAGGGCAACAAAGCCATGTGATTCTCAGAAATATCATATGAGTGCCTGTATCCTGTGCCTGAAGCCAATCCACCTAAAAAAATGTTTCTTAATTACTCACTCTTTGTATTTGGGGCAGGATCTTCTTCTCTGTGTACAAGTATTCTACACATCACAAGATGTGTAAAACCCTCAGTTCTAACTAGCAAAATGCAGGAGTATCCCAGTTAGTGGAATATCAACGTCCCTCATTAATTCCACATGTCCAGCTGGCTGACCATGACTTTTCAGTTACTTGATTCAAGTTCTCTGTTTTACTTATTTCACTTGGTTTTCTGGCATTTCCAAATGAAGGGTCCCTGACCAACAACACCCTGCTACCACCTTCTAGGGTGTCTGGGGCTCAACCCAGGTGGTCTTGGTGTAGCC
>JAJEJO010050531.1:0-12329 GCA_020662805.1 Glaucomys volans
CTCTAAAAGGAATATGAGCCCTTGGAGCTCATCAGAGAAAAATGAGTTCTGGATTATTCCAATTATATAAATCACTGGTAGTATAAAGCACATATACATGAAATGGCCCTGGTGGAAGGGGGCAATCTCAGAAGAACAGAAGCTGGGACTGAATCTGTGTGGGGTGTATTATGTCATTCCAAGTTTGAAAGTAGGGTACATGATCAGGATGATGTGGCCACCCAAAGATGACCTCTTGGACCCTGAGTGTGGGAGGGAGGTCAGTCATTCCCTGAGGGTGCCAACTGACCTTGAAAATGGGCCATTTCAATTCTCAAAACGTTCTTAAATTTAATCTATTAACATAAGCTATGTAGTTAATGTCACATTCTTGGAAGTCCTGAAAATTTTCTCTAAAAAGCAAGATAGAGCAGTGGGTCCCACAGTTGACTGATTCGATCCCTTAGACTGTTCTGGAAAGAGATGCCTCACACAAAGCACATGGAAAACATAAGCAGTACAAAGGGCCACTATCCAGGCTAACAAGACAAATACAGACAGACAAGCCATGGTTAGATACCAGATTAGGCCACACCTACCAGATTAGGCCACACAACAAAGAGGCCTACCAGTGGGCAGGAGTGACATCTTAGCCTATCCTGGGACTGGTGTAAGTGATTGTATCCATTCTGATAACATCCCCTAGATATAGATAGCTGGCTTATCAGGACAGGTACACATATAGATACCAGGCAGCCTACAGATACAGATACAGACAGAGAGATACGAGGTGGGTTAATCCAGAAAAGAGTCCTGAAGTCAGGCTGGAATCCCCCCTGAGAGTGGCCTTGAGGTACTTCCCTCAAGAGCTCCCCTCTACTCTGGTTAAGGTCCCCAGGCAACTGTCATAGGAGGTCAAATTAGGTGTGAGGGCTTGGAGAAATCTTATCTAACTGGCACCTCCAAAATGTTTTACCTGGTGAAAGCAAAATCATCTAAGTGGTCACATAAAGCCAAAAGAAGCCTTTATTTACAGCTGGCCAGCAACGACCTCCCACACACCTTATCTTCACCTGGCACCTTCCCGTGCCAGGGAATTGCACGACCATTATTCTGTTGCCAGTATTTATAGGGAGGGGAGGAAGGGGGTGGGGCTATTTTGGGCCAGTTTGGCAGTTATTTGTTGGGGGAGGAAAAGGGGGTGGGGCTGTCTCTGGTGGCAGCTATTGCAGTTATAGGAAGGGGAAGTAATAGGGGGCGGGGCAGTCTCTCACTTCTGCAGGAAGGGGAAGAGGTTAGGGATGGGTCATCTCTCCCTCCTGATGGTATTTGAGGAGTATAACATTTTGGGGAGTATAACAGAGTAAACAGGTCTTCCCATTTCCTATACATATTTACAGACTGTGCCTCAAGAAGTTGATAAGACATTCCCTTATTCAGAGTAAGAGACTTTGCCCTGATAATCCACCTTTTTCAAGCATCACATACCTGAGGTGAAGCACAAGATTTAGCTATGCCACTGAGATAGGCATTTTTCATATTTGCTTAGAATTTCCTCAAGGAAAGGTTGCGAGGAATGAAAAGAATGAGATAGGTGTGAGCAGTTTTTGATTGTAAATACATGGAGTTCAGGTGTGAAGGATTATCTCAATTTCACTGGGCCCAAAGATCAAATTTTATAATATTTCCTACAAATGTCAATTTGTACCACCACAAGACTCCATATTTCTTCGATTAATTTTCTGCTCATTGAACAGGAACAACATTCTCGTTCCTTAAGGTAGAGGAATAAACTGTCCCTCCTAATTACTCCCTAGACATTGGAATTTGATCTGAATCAAAGAATGCTGGCTGGATTGTTCTTAAAAGTGATCTACAGAAGTTTTTAGAAAGTATTTGACTTTGCCTTGGGTGGTTTTTCTGCAAATCATGTCACATAATCAGGTCTGTAGAACATGCAGTCTTCTACCTTAATGAACCTCTTCAGATCATGTCAACCCTCCAGTGTCCTGACATTTCCTCCTCTGTTCAATGAAGTGAACATAAACAGTTGAGTGAATATCAGATTTAAATGTAAACACAGTCAAAAGAGAGTATTCAGTCAGTAGCAGTGGTCCCTTACAAAGTGCTTCCCCAGAGACCTGAAATTCTGAAGAATCAGTATTCCTGAAGTTGAGACAACTCTCAGGAATGAAGAGGTCATAACCTTCTGGTTATTATGCTGGCAAGCATATTGAATCAGCAAGTTCTACAACATGAAAATGCTCACCAGAGTCTAAAATTGATTATTTTCCATTGTCACATATTGAAGCTCAGCTTTACATCATATTGGGAATTCATCATTCCCTTCAGCAAGAAATGACATTGAAAATATCACCTGCACTAGGGTTTGTGAAGGAGAAGTTTTCTGGGGCACCCTTCAGTCTCTCTGCAAAGAAGTGGACTGCTACATGTCAAGGTTTTCCAACACAAAGTATCAACTTGAAAACAGAGATTTGTAGATAAAACATAGCTGCACATATCCCTCAATTACTCAGTTTTTTGTGCTTTGCATTTTTACAGACATCTTTTATTAAAGACATGTATGAATTGACAGTGAATACATGGAATAACTTCTGCTGATAACATTCAGGAGCCACAGGGGTTATTTAAAACCTGGATTCCCTGTATCACTTGAGGTCCAGGTTCATCCTTCTGCATCAGGCACTTGTTTCATCCTTCAATTTCATATTCTTGGAGGATCATTGTGCTAGAGTCTGTGACCCCGGCCTGTAGTTGGCATCTAGGAGCTGCTGTTTAGGTGTACTTGGAATTATGCCAGAGGGCCTTGTTTAGAAAGCGAATGGCAGGTCAAGAGAATTATGCCTTAAGTGAAGACACAGTGTGAAGGTGTTTCTGCATCAAAGGGTGAGAGGAATGGCCTCTTGGAAAATCATAGCAAGACAATGTCTGAGTGCACTGTAATTGTAAGGAAAAGCAGAGGTGGTTGGACCTAGACAGTAGAGTGAGATATAATGTCTCTCCTCGATTGCCAGCAAATTGCTAGCCTCCTTCCTAATTGATTAGTGATTAATTCCCTCCTCTAGACATTGAGGACATCAGCACTTCCTCACTTCTACTTAGATATCCTACCTTTGAGCTTCCAACTGTCTCCTGTTGGGGCACTCGTGGAAAGGTGAGGCATCACCCCAGAGTTGGTGTGATGTGTTCCAGTTCAAACTTCACTAAGTTTCCGAGCTGCCAAGCATTCTCCTCTGCTCTGACATGTCATGGGCCATAATTTCGAGTGGCTGGTAAAACCCAGGCTAGTTTCACTAGTCAGCAATCAAGTGGGTGAGCCCAGACCAGGAAGAGCATCTTACTAATGCTTTCCCGTTGTTGCTTTGCTAGGCTTGTTGCCCACGGTTCCTACAGCAGGCCCTAATCTCTCCTTAGTTCTCTACACCTGATGGGAAACAATTGCTTGCATCAGAGTCCCCATTCTCAGGAAATCATGTTGGTTCCTGCAACAAAGTAGCACATAGGTCCCTTCTGGACAGAGATGGTATGGCAGTCTGACAGGCTTCAGCAAGGTTTCTTTTCTTGCATGGGATTATGTGTCTCAAGGTCAGAGGGGCCATGCCAACAACACATACTGATTACGAGTATACTTATGGGCTAAGAGGTTCAGATACCTTTGTGGCAAGCAAAACAATGACAGGGCCTGTCTTATTATTCTTTCCTCCTACCAGCACAGTTGGTCAGCACTTTTCTTGATAGTTCCTCAGTTGGAGTCAGGAACTGAAGAATGTCTAGTTCCCATGGCAACCATGACGCCATTGTATTGTCATGTGTCTTTTCTGTGACAGCAAGAGGTATGTGCATCACAGCTAGGATGATATCCAAGGCATTCATGGAAACCCAGGGTGCCCAAGGGCCAGCATGAAACCCAAGAAAGAGAAAACAAGGCATTTTCTTTCATGAGCCAGAAAACACAACACTCTTGCAAAAGAATCTCCCCCATGCCAACCCCTTCCACTCTGCATACTCTAGCTCTTCTCTGTTTTGCTCTCTTGTCCCAGAAGCATTAGTAAATCATTTAAGAATTTCTGTGTGGAATCAAAACTACAGTTGCAGCATTTTGTGGAGAAATGACAAACTTACAGTTCAAAGGGTTTTCTGCTAATACTCTCACTGCAACAAATGTTGAGAGGAATTCCTGCAAACATAATTACTGGACATTTGAGATCTGTTTGAGGATTCTTTTTTCTCTGACCAATTATTATTCATGAGATCATAGATCCTGTGAACCAACACCCCTTCCCATTTCCTTTACATATTTACAGACTGTGCCTTGTGAAAATGCAGAGACATTCCCTTATTTAGAGAAACAGACATTTCCCTGAAAAACCTTCTTTCCCAAGCACCCACATACCTGAGGTGGTTTGCAATTTTAAAGGACTTGTCTTTAGATGTGAAAAATTCAATTTGTGAATTTGTGAATTCACAAATTCAATTTGTGAATTCAATTTAGATGTGAAAAACCAATTTCATTGGTTCCAAAGATTAGAGCTTAAAATATTTCCAAAAAATGACCACTTCTGGTACTGACACATGCCTGCATGCTTCCCTCAGATAATGTTCTGCTCATTGAACAGGTGCAGCACTCTTGTTACTTAGAAGGACAGGGATAAATATTTTACTCCTCGTTACTCACTCTTCATTGGAATTTGACCTGCATCAAAAGATGATGGCTGGATTGTTCTCATAACTGATCTACAGAATTTGATAGAAATTATTTGACCTGTCTTGGGTGGTTTTCCTGCAATGCATATCACAATCAGGTGTGCAGAACATGCAGTCATCTACTTTCAACAGCCTCTTCAGATAATGCCAATGCCCCAGTGTCTCAACATTTACTTCTCTGTTCAATCAAGTGAACACAAAATGGTTGGATATGTATCAGATATAATTGAAAGCCCTTTCAAAAGACATTATTCATTTAGCAGCTTTAGCCCATGCTAAAAGTGCATTCTCAGAGACCTGGCTTTCTTAAGAGGCAGTATTCCTAAAGATGAGACAACTCTTAGGAATGCAGAGGTTAAAAGGTCTCATTAATATGCTGGAAAGTGTATTGACTCAGCAAGTTTTACAAGATGAAAATGTTCAACAGGATAAAAAATTGAATATTTTCCATTGTTTTGAAAATCAGGTTTAGCACAAATTGGAATTTCATTGTGGCATGTCAGCAAGAAATGACATTGAAAATATCACCTGCAAAAGGGTTTGCAAAAAAACCGAAGCTTTCTGGATCACACTCCAGTCTCTCTGCAAAAGAATTGGATGTCTACACCTCAGTGTTTTCCAACAATGCCAAAATATCAGCTTGAAAACAGAGAGATGTAGAAAACATACAGCTGCCCATGGCTCTTGATTATTCAGTTTTTTGTGCTTTGTATTTTTGTAAACATCATTTATAAAAGACTTGTATGAATCCATGCTGAATACAGAAATTAACTTCCACTGATATCATTTAGGAATCACAGGGAATATGTAAAGCCTGACCCATATAATTCAAACTCGAGGTTCATCCTGTCCTCAAAAGGCACTTGTTTCATCCCTCAGTTTCACATTCCTGGAGAATCATTGTGTGAGGGTCTGTGACACTGAACTCTAGGTTGCATCTTCAAGCTGCTGGTTAATATGCCTGGAATTATGCCTGACAACCTTTTTCCAGACAGGAGATTGGCAGGTCAAAAGAATTACACCTTAGGTGAAGGCATATTGCGAAGGTGTTTCTGCATCAAAGGGTGAGTGGAAGGTCCCCTTGATAAGTCATAACAAGACATTATCTGAGTGCACTTTCATTGTAAGTAACAGCAGAGGTGGTGTAGCCTGGCAGGTGGAGTAAGCATAGAATGTCTCTCCTAGATTGCCTGCAACTTTCTAGCCTCCTTCCTAAATGATTACTGATTAACTCCCTCCTCTAGACATTCTAAAACTCTGCAACTCCTCACTTCTACTTAGAAATCCTCAGTCCCACTATCCAGCTGTCTCCTGTTGGGGCATTTGTGGAAAGGTGTGGCATCACACCATAATTGGTGAGATGTTTCCCAGATCAAGTTTCAACTAACCCACCCAGCAACCCAGCATACTCCTCTGATCTGATATGTCAGTGGCCATCATTTCGAGTGCCTGCTAAGGCATGAGGCCATTTTCCAACTCAGCAATGTACCGGGCTAGTGCAAACCAGGAGGAGTGAAATTGTGGAGTCATGTCTCTGCAGTCTGTGCTAGGTTCGGTGACCCACTCGACCTCTGTCACCTCTGCATCTCTCTCTGATCCTTTACACCTGGTGGGTAACAGTTGCCTACAGTAGGAACCCCATTTCCAGAAAATCATGTTGCCTGCTGCAGCTGAGTGTGCACCTTGTCCCCTCAAGGGCATGGGCAATATGGCAGCCTCTCAGGCTTCAGCAGGTTCCCTTATCCCGTATGGGGTCATATACCTCAATGCCAGGGCTGCACCCACAACACACCCTGATTCTTCTCATGGGCTAAGAAATAAGCTTTCCTTTGTTGCAAACAATAGACCCCTGGCACATAGCTGATTCCTCTTTCCTCCCACCAGCACAGATGGGGCAACCATTTTCTTGATGGTTCCTCAGCAGCAGACTGCTGCGCCCTCTTCAATTCACCTCAGTGCTTGACAAGGATGCCACTGAGTTACAAAGATGTTTGCAAGGTCTCATCTTTCTGGGAATTGGGGCCACTGTTTCCTGTTGTCTTGTTTAATTTGCCTATGCTTGGGAATAATATTATGTTGGATTTCTGGGAATTCTAGGGTCTTAGGGGATTTAGAACACAAGAATCAAAGAGCTAATCATACTGGATATAACCAAGAAAGGCCCTTGTTCTGGGGTGATAAAAGTATAACTTGGAAGGAATGCTATGCTCATTTCCAGCAACTTATGCTAAATGTCACTGCAGATGGTGACTACTCCCAGATGACCTAGGGCAGAAAGACACGTTGTTACCACATTAACTCCAGACAAACAAGTCACAAACAAAGTTGTTAAGGCTAGAAAAATAGTCCCAGCAATTCAGACATCATTTGGTAATGCTTACTTGGTTAATGGAGAACTATGGTATCCTCCTAGGAAACCAGCTTCTGGTCCCTTAGATTTAGACCCCCTTTATCTCCCACTGGCAGTATACACCTTGGTTGGCATCAAGTATATTATAATGAAAAAGGTACATGGAAGGCTCATCTCCCCTTTTTAGAATATTTAAAATATGTAAAATGCTGGTGTTTGCTTAGTTGCTCTGAACAGCTTTCTTGGGCAGGACAGGCTAATGCTTACTGGGCAAAGCAGGAGGTGTAATCTAGCAAGAGCTATTGTTCCTATTAAACTAATTATTAACCACATAGTGTAAGCTTATATGTTGTTCATAGAAATGACTTCAGTGCACGATGTTACCAGTAATATAGAAAGTAGAACTAGTTAAAGATTATATGGAAGAATACTTAAAAATATTATGAAGAGTTGATACTATTTAATCTGCTAATATGTTTTGCCTATTGTCTTGTTGTTTGCATCAGTTTTCTTTTGTGTGACCTCAATATATTGTACTCAAGCTAGATGCTAACAAATAAAAATGGTGTGTGGAAAAAATAAAGTTAGAACACAACTTAGCCTCAGATCACTGAGTCTGTGTTGCCTTGTTCTCCACCTCGCCGATGCCATCCCAATCACCAGAGAGCACCACGACCCTTTGTGCTAGGGCTAGACCCCGGCAGCAGACAGGACCTGAATTGGTTGCAGTTGCCATGGCAACTGTGATGACACTGTGTTTCATAAGGACTCTCTGGTACTCCAGGCTAATCTGCCACACAGCTAGGAATATAGTCAAGTCATTGGTGGGGAACCATGACGTGCAAGGCCCAGAAACAAACTCTGGGAAGAGAAAAACTGCTTTCCTATAGGAGTGAGAAAACTCAATGCCCTTCCAAAATAAACTCTTGCATGCCAGCAACTTCCAATCTGCATTCTGTAGCTCTCCTCCTTTTTTTCTCTTGTCCCAGAAGTACTGATGAACCACTTATGCATGAATATGGGATTAAAACCTGGGTAGCAATATTTTTGGAGAAAAAAAGGACTGACAGTCAAAGGACAGGTCTTTCTGCATACACTCTCACTGCAATGAATGCTGAGAGGAATTTCAGCAAATATAACTATGATACAATTGAAAATTGAATGGGTATTCTTTTTGCTCTGAGCAAATATTATTCATGGGTTCATACATCCTGTGAGTCTACATCTCTTCCCATTCCCTATACATATTTACAGACTGTGCCTTGTGAAGTTACTGAGACATTCCCTAATTTAGAGAAACAGATATTGCCCCAATAATTCACCTGGTGGTTTCCAAGCACCACATACCTTAGGAGCAAAGGAAGATCCAACACCTCTACCGGGATATGCATTTTTACCTATTGTTTAGCATTTCCTCAAGGAAAAAAAATGTGACAGGTGGGACCAATATGGAATTGTACAAGCTTTGTTTTCAAGTGTGACATATTCCCTCAACATCCTTTGGTGCCAAAGATCAGAGCACATATTTCTTGCAATTCCCTACTTCTCCTACTGCAACACATCTCCATATTTGCCTCAGATAATTGTCTGCTTTTAAGCAGGTGCAAACTCTGGTACCTAAAAAGGACACTGATAAAACTTTCTCTTGTTATTACTTCCTAGATATTGGGATTTGACCTGCATAAAAGGATGCTGGCTATATTGTTCTCAGAAGCAATCTTCAGAATTTTGTAGAAATTATTGGGCTTTGCCTTGGGATAGATATTCTGCAAAGCATATCACATAGTCATGTCTGCAAAACATACAGTCATCTACCTCAAAGAAACTCTTCAGATCATTCCAACACTCCAGTGTCTCTCCATTTCATCCTCTGTTCATTCAAGTGAACAAAAGTGTTGGATAAGTATCAGATTTAATAGCAGTACCATTGAAAAGAGAGAATTCACCAAACATCTTTGGTGACATCCAAAAGTTCATCCCCAGAAACATTGATTGCTTTGGACGCACTATACTTGAAGATGAGACAACTATCAGGAATGCAGAGATTGTATCAGTCTCATTAGTATGCTGGCAAGTGTGTTGCATGAGCAAGTTCTACAAGATGAAAATGCTCATCAGGGTCTAAAAACTACTATTTTCTAATTTCACATTTGGAAGTTCAGGTTTAGCACATATTGGCTCTTAACTGTTGGCTTTCAGCAAGAAATGGCATTCAAAGAATCACCTGCACTAGGGATTAAAAAAGAGAAACTTTCTGGGGCACACTCCAGTCTCTCTGCAAAAGAAGTGGATTTCTGCACCTCAACATTTTCCAACACAATCACAACATTCACTTGAATACAGAGAGACAAAACCCAGCTTCATGGGACTCTCCATTTATTCAATTATTGCATACTCTATTTGTACAGACATCATTTATTAAAAACTTTTATGATTTGGTGCTGAATACATGAATTATCTTCAGCTGATATCATTCAGGAGCCACAGGGTTTATAAGAAGCCTGTTTTCTCTGTGTCATTCTAGGTTCAGGTTCATCCTCTCCTCATCAGGCTCTTGTTTCATACCTCAGTTTCACATGCATGGAGGATGGTTTTGCCAGATTCTGCAACACTGATCTATAGTCTGCAGCTACCAGCTTCTGGTTAAGAGGTTCATGAAAAAGTGCCAGGTGTCCTATTCACAGACAGGCAATAGGCAGGTAAAGAGTGAAGTGAAGTCTAAGTGAAGACATATTGTGAAGGTATTTCTTCATCAAAGAGTGAGTGGAAGGGCCCCTTGCACAATCAGAGCATGACAATTTCTGAATGCACTGTAATTGTAAGGCAAAAATTGAGCTCATGTGGCCTGTCCAGTGGAATGAGCCTAGAATGTCTCTCTTCACTTGCCAGCAACTTGCTAGCCTCTTTCTAATTGATTAGTAATTAAGGCCCTCCTCTCAATATTGGGGAACTCAGCAGTTCGTCAATACTACTTAAAAGTCCTTAATACCATGGTTCAGCTGTCTCCTCTTCAGGCATTCATGGAAAGGTTGTGCATCACATCAGTGTTAGTGTGATGTTTCCCACTTCAAATTTCACCTAAACCACGGAGGTACCCTGCATTCTCTTATGCTCTGAAATGTCTTTGGCCAACATTTTGAGTGGCTGCTAAGGCCCTAGGCCAATTTCTTGACCCAGTTAAGTACGTGTACTTTGCAGACCAGGACGAGTGTTGCCGTAGGTCCATGCCCCTGTGACCTGTGCTGAACTTGGTGATCAATGGATCCTCGGGTACCCCCGCATTTTTCCCTGGTCCTCTACATATGGTGGGAACCAAATGCCTGCAACAGGACCCCATTCTGAGGAAATCATGATGCCTTCTACAGCTATGTGTGCAGTTTCCCCTTCACAGACATGAAAGCTATGGCAGCCTGACTGGCTTCAGCATGGTCCCTTATCTTGGACTGAGTCAGATGTCTCAAAGAAAGATTGGCCCCACCCACAATACATGCTGATTCCTCTTCTCCAGTACTAAAACGTTAGGATCACTTTTATGGCAAGCAAACGATCCCTGGGTTTTTCCAGCTCCCTCTTCCATCCTACCAGCAGATCTGTGCCAGCCCTTCTCTTGAAGCTTCCTCCAAAGCAGGTAGCCTATGATGTGGTTCTGGTTGCCCTGGTAACCATGGTGCCAATAAGCTGTCATGTGTCCTTTCTGTCATTGCAGGCTTTATGTGCTACATAGCTATGATGACAGCCAAGCTATTCATGGAAACACAAGTTTCTCAAGGCCCACCAAAAAGCCATGGGGTAAGAAAAAACTGCATTCTCCAACAGGACACAGACAAGTCCATGCCCTACCAAACCAATCTCCTGCGTGCCAGCCCCTTCCACTCTATATACTGTAGCTCTCCTCTCATTTGTTCCCATGTCCCAGTAGAACTAGTAAGCAAGTTAGCAATTTCTTGAGTGGCATCAACACCATAGTAGCAGCATTTTGCAGAAAAAGGAAGGACTGACAGTTCAATTGGCAAGAATTTCTCCAACTAATCTCACTACAAAGAATGCTGAAAGGAATTCCTGCAAACATGACTACTGGATATTTGTAAACCGAATGGTGATCACTTTTTCTCTGAGCAAATATTATTCATGAGTTCATAGATCCTGTGATCCATCACCTCTTCCCATTCCCTATACATATTTACAGATTGTGCCTTGTGAAGTTGCTGAGACATTCCTTAATCAGAAAAAGACTATGCACAGGAAATCCAAATGTACAAGCACCCACATACCTGAGGTGAAAAGCAAGATCCAGCACCTCCACTGGGATATACATTTGGTCCTGTTGCTTAGAACTTCCTCACAGAAAGCTTGGAAATGTTGATAAAATAGAGACAAGCGTGAGCAATTTTGTATTGTAAGGACGTGACGTTCAGGTGTGAAAAATTCCCTCAATTTCCTTTGGTCCCAAAGATCAGAGTGTACGATATTTCCTACAATGCCTACTTCTCCTACTCTCACATTCCTCCATGCTTCCCTCAGATAAATGTCTGATCATTGGGTAGCTAAAATACTCTTCTTCCTTAAAGAGGCAGAGAAAAATATTTCTCTTCTCATCACTCCCTAGACTTTTGGATTTGATCTGCAATAATGGATGCTGGCTGCATTGATATCAAAAGTGATCTACAGAATTTGATAAAAATTATTTGGCTCATCAGTGCAGAGGTTTTTCTGCAAAGCATATCATATAGTCATGTCGGGGAGCATGTAGTCATTTACCTTAAAGAGACTCTTCAGATCATGCCAACCCTCTAGTGCCTCTACATTACATCCTCTGTTCAATCAAGTGAATACCAAAAGGTTAGTATTAAGTATCAGATTTAATTGCAACCCAATCTTAAAGAGAGTATTCAGCAAGCGTTTGTGGTGCCTGCCAAAAATCCTTCCCGAGAGATGTGGTGTTTCTTTAGAGGCATGATTCCCTAAGATGAGCACACCCTCAGGAATGCAGACGTTATCACCTGCTCATTAGTATGCAGGCAAGTGTACTGAATCAGCAATTTCTACAAGATGAAAATTCTCACTAGGTCTAACATTGATTCTTTTCCCATGTTGATTTTGATGTTCAGGTCTACCACACATTGGGACTTCACTGCTGTGTTTCAGCAAAAAATAACATTCAATGAATCACCTGCACTAGGGTTTGTGAAGGAGAAGCATTCTGGGGCACACTACAGTCTCTCTGCAAAAGAAGTGGACTTCTAATACTCAATATTTTCCAACACAACCACAATAT
>JAJEJO010050533.1:0-24445 GCA_020662805.1 Glaucomys volans
CCCATGCAGAAACCCATCCTCTATTACCTATTGCTGCCAGGGTGCCCACGAGGATGCCCACTGCTGACAGCTTCGTGGGCATGCCCTTCATGCGGCCCACCTTGCGCATGCACTGCCCCTCCACATTGCAGCGGCACACAATCACTGGGAGGTGGAGTAGAGGGAGGTGAGAGCGGTGCAGGAGGGGTCTCTTGGCTGCTTAAAGACCCCTGTCTGGTCAACTGGCTGATGTGTGTTTTGGTCATACACATGTATGAATGGGTATGTGAAGGTGTGTGCTCGGTTCTGTGTGTGCCTGGGTGCACGCAGGCATATGGACTCAACCACAAATGTGCAAGTGAGGACAGGTGTATGCTGTCTGTGTGAGGCCCACTTGATATGTACCAGTCCTACCCCCTGCATCCTGATGCTCCCTCAGGCTTCTGTACCCAAGCCCCAGCCTCACCTCGAACCAGGAGCTGCCACGTCCGGGCATTGTGGCTGACAACCACCGGGACTACATGCTCTCGTGGCTCTACCCAATGCAGGGCCAGGGTGAGGTAGGCATGGGAACCTGTCAGGTTGCAGGCAGTGACCAGGGTCATTAACCTGACAGATTCACTGGAGGATGCTCCCCCTAGGTCTAATGCCTCTCCCATCTCACTTCTAGGTGACCCACCCTCTCTTCCCCTACACATACCATTGAGAGGCTGGAGGCGCCAATCCCGCTGCACCGTGGGGTTGGGACCTAGGGCAAAGCTGTAAGGACCGTGCCCACTGCCCAGGTCAGGGTCTTCACTAGCGATGAGCACACCATAGTCCTGGCGTGGTGTGCAGAGGTGTCGGGCAGGTACAGGGGCCAGAGTCAGGGTAGAGGCAGGAGGGGCCTTTAGAAAGTGGACCACGAGAGTGGCAGAGGTACTCAGTCCTGGCTCATCTGCATTTTGGGGGGTAGGAGTGAGCCCCAGAATCCCTGGGCTGGTCCCTCCCCACACAAGCCATCAGTTTCATCCTGCTGCCTCCCTGCCACTCCACCCCCTTCTCCCTTCACTCCACCCTCTTCTCCCCATCCCATCATCATCCTTATGGCAGTCTCTTCCTCATGATGAGCTTCACTCCTTCACTATTCTGAATAGCTACTTGTCTACCTGTGTCTTTCTGGATGCCAAACCTGCCCCATTGCCACCCCTGCTGCTGCTGCCGCCAGTATTCAGCAACATGACAGCCCCCTCCCCATAGAAGAGCCCACCACTGTTGGTCTTCCCTGAACCTATGACATACCCTCCTCAGGGCCAGCTGTTCATCCTGTCAAAGCTCCATTCACAGTCCAGTCCTCCACAGCTGGCCTAAGTGTCCCATTTGGCTCATCTCCCAACACTCCTGCCCTAGAAGCAGCCCCTGGACCTTTCTTCCACCTCCCCAGTCCAGTACCTCTGCCCTGAGCTTGTCCCTAAAGCCAACACCCTAAGAGGCCGTCCGGAAGTTAAGGGACTGGGTTGTGGGATTTCAAGTGTGAAGCTAGGAGGGTGGTGGAAGAGGGGAGGCAGAGACCAGGTCTACCTGGCTCCCTCCTACTACCTAGGGGTAGACCCATTCTCAGAAAGAGACACTGGACTTAGTTCCTGTCTCTCAGTGGTTGTCTGCAAGGGTCCCAGGAAGGAAGCTTAGTCCTGCCCATCTGTCCGACTGTCTGAGGTTTGCATATGGAACTAGTAAGATTTGTACATGGAACTACTTCAATATGTAGTCCCAGCGCTTCCCTTCAGAAGGCCCCTATCATTGCCTGGCCATACCTGCATCCTGGGCCTCCACAATCACTGTGTATGAGTCCCCAGGCTGGGCGCCATGCAGGGACTGGGCGGTGTGCACTTCCCCAGAGAACTCCTTGATGCATAGCCAGCCCTCTGAATCATTGACCAGGGAGAACCTGAGGCCCAGAGAAGCGGGTGGAGGTAAGGAGGCACTGGGACTATGTGCAGGGTCTTGCCTAGAAATCCCCAGGATGGCGTGACCTACTAAGTTCCACATTCTCTCTGTGATTCAGGGAAATAGCAGTGCTGGGATGCCCAGGCTTTCTCCCCAGCTTCAGGACTTGGTGCTGGGGGACTTGACCAATGGATACTGTGGGTAGGAGAGGACAGCCTGAATAACAGGGGACCTAATTCTACTATTTCCAGGGCTCCCTACAAAAGGGTCTGGGTGGGGTCAGAGCCTGGATAGACCTTTGTGCTGCAATCTCAGTGGAATGTGGGGAGAGCCTGGAACCCCCTTCCAGGTGAGCTTCTATGGGGTCTGAACACCCCCTCTATGCCTTGCCCAATCCATCCAGCCTTGATCCCCTCAGGAGTCACAATCTTGAGGACTATTCTAGGCCATAGGTAATGTGAGTCTTCTCTAAGGCCCTGGAGTCTTCCTGGGGAGCAAGGGAGATCCAACAAAAGTAAGGACTGGGCTTTTGGCTCACCTGAGAGCTCTGCTCATAGGGTCTGAGGGCAGGATGGTAAGCAGCCGGGAGCCAGCTGGGGTGCTGACCGGGATCCTGGCCTCGTAGCTCTCCTGGTCCAGCTTAGGGGGTGGTATCATCCTCTCCACCAGCACGGTCACTGTGGCTGTGGATCCAGGGCCTGGGCCTGGGCCCATCAGTTCTTCCACGTTCCGCACTACCACCACCACCTTGTGATGGGGAGCTGCCTCATAGCTGAGGTTCTGGAACCAATGAGGCCCAGGTCACTCTGTGGGCTGGGGCATGGCACACCTGTGTGTGTGTGTGTGTGTGTGTGTGTGTGTGTGTGTACATATGCCCCTTTCCCATCTACTCAGACCTTTACCTTGCGGAGTCTGAGTTGGACATGACCGGAGTCTGGCTCCCAATCCAAGCCGAATATCCCTTCCATGTTTCCTGCTTCAATGGCAAAGTCCATAAGGCGGAAGGCAGGCTCAAGGTCAGCATCAGTGGCCATGAGAGTGGCTACCAAAGTCTCAGGCTCAACATCCTCAGGGAGGCTTATAGGCCCAATCTGGAGAGAGGGCAAGGGGTGGTGAGCCCCACCAGTACCCTTCCCAAGGTCTCCTTCCTGCTTTTACTTACCTGGGAGGTGGTGAACTCAGGAGCATGGTCATTGATGTCTGTGATCATAACTGCAATCTCACACGTGCTGCTGAGGCCTGAGGCAGGAAAGGGCTTCTTGTTGATGAGACCCCAGTAGGAAAAGAGAGGGTAGGGGGCCCAGGTCACCATCAGGGCACTTACCACCCTCTGCTCCTGCTAGGTCAATGGCCAGCACCTGAAGCAGAATGTTCTGGCCAGCTTCGAGTGGAGCAGTCCCCAGAGTCACACTGCCTGACATGGGATCCAGCTCAAAGGCTCTCCCATCTGCCCCCTCCATAGGTTCAGGACTCAGCAGCCGATACACAACATGGGAATTGGGAGAGCCAGGAGCATCTTCGTCCTCTGCCGACAACCTAGTCACTTCAGTGCCTACAAGAGGTCACAGCTGGGTGGGACCATGGCCCAGACTGGAGGCCCTAAGCCCCCCACTCCTGCTCTTTTTTATGTACTGAACTGAACTTGAACTTGTGTGGGGAGGAGTGTTGGAGGGGGACAGTAATACGAGGGCCTGAAGCTAGACCCCACCCCAGAGAAGCAAGATTGGATGGTTCACAGAGACTCCACCTTTCCCTCACCCCTGACAAGGCCCACAGCACACCTGGGGAGCTGAGTTCGGGGATGCTGACTGAAGGGCCATGTGGGAGGCAGACGGGTGGGTTGTCGTTCTCATCCATCACCACCACGTGTAACTCCAGGGGTGCCGTGTAGTCCTCACCGTGGGAATTCTGAGCCCGCACCTGGAGCACGTACTGCAGTGGGCAGTGGGAGGCTTCAGGTCAGGGTCAAGGGTGGTTACAGCCTGGTCTGGGTCTAGGTCCCTTCTGGTGGCCAGCTCCAGCTCTTCTCTGCTCTCTTCCACTGCCTCAGTATCTGTGGGGGATGTGACACCCCCAAAAGCCAACCAGTGACTAAGCACTCTCCGGCCTACCTCCCTGGTTTCCCTCTCACCTCACCTCAGCCTGGGCCTCTCGGTCCAGCTCCTGGGTCACGTAGAGTTTCCCCTCTGTATCCACTTCAAAGGGCCCAGGGGGCTGGCTCTCCAGGTGATAGTGGACATCCCCCCCACTCCAGCGTGCCTGAGAGGAGGATACAGAGTGAAGGCACTCCATGCCAAGGCAGAAATGATTAGCATCAGCCCTTGTGCCCCAAAGAGATCCTCAGGCAAGGAGCCTGGACCCCAACTACCATGTGACTTTAGGCAAATTGCTCTCCTTCCTAGGCCCTGAGGCCAGGTAGGGTCCCCTGTAGGGAGCACCTGTCATTGTGGCTTTGCCCTGATTCAAGCCCTGGCCCACGGTGCCCTAGTAACCAGGTTACTTTCTTTTCTGTCCTTTCAAGCTGGGCCTGACCCAAGGGCATTCCTAGATGAAGCCTGAGACATTCCTGTCCTAGGTGACAATCCCCATGGCAGCAGGAGACAGCAGCTGTTCTCCCCAAGGAAGACTTGGGCAAGTTGGGGAGGTCAGAACACAAAGTTACACCTGCCAGAGAATGGCAGGTTAGGGACTATGGGCTTGGTCCCAAAGCCTGACACACACTACTCTATAGTGAGAAGCGATGGGAAGAGTGGAGGGAGGAGAGGGGTTCAAGTTGGTTCCCAACTTCCAACTGTCCATGAGCCTCAGGCTCAGCTGCACCATCCTGGGATTGTTTTGGCCACTGAAGACCACTTACCTGGGCAATATGGTGTGGGTACAGAACTTCAAGATTCTCTGCCAGGTGGATAGACCCTAGGGGTACCCAGGTGCTCTCTACTATGGAGATCTCTATAGTGGCTGTGGCCTGGTTGCCTGAGGCTTGATCACCCATATCCTTGACCTGTACCAACAGCTGATAGGGTCCCTCCAGGGCATGGTCTAGGCTGGTGCTCCCTAGAAGGGATTAAGATGGTTATCCAAGCATGAGGCAAGGAAGCAAGAACCAGGGTAACCTCAGCAGATACCAAACACAAAGCCAAGCATATGGCAGGGGTTCAGGAAACTCTCTTGCCCAAAGGATGAGAGAAGCTTTTAGCAACATCATGAGAGTCCACTAGGATTTGACAGTTTGTAATGTCATTTCCATATCTACTCACACAGTGATGATTATTGGGCTGAGAGGTAGATGGATGGCCAGGGATGGGGATGTGGTAGATGTGGATTGGACAGGGAGATGATCAATTGGATGAATGAATGGTTAACTGGGGGGGGGGGGGGATAGGCATTTGGATGAGTGCATGGGAGAGTGTGTGGATGAGTGAATGTTGGACAGATGGGCTCCATGGGTGGTTGCAGGGTAGATGTGTGAAGGGGTGAGAGGCTAGGTTGAGGTATGATGCACTTTTTTCCCCCCATCCTCAGCCAGTGCCTCTAGTCTGAACTCCCAGTAGAGAGCTCTTCTGTCTTCAGTTATGAAGCTCCTGGACTTATGAAGCTCCTGGACTACAGCCCCTTAAGCCATTTCTATCTGGTTTCCTGAGTGTGGAGCAGAGGCACATCCCTCTGTTTCCTAGCTCTCCAAGCATGGCCCAGGCAAGACCTCTGCCTTGCTACTCTGTCCATCTAAAATGTCTTTTTCTCCCCCTTTATCTCAAGCTCCAACTCATCTGTCTCTTGCAGCTCAGAGGCCCTCGTATTCAGTGTCTCTGACCCTCCCTCAGGCTCACCCTTAGGGCTAAGGGCCAGAGCCCCCAGCCGAGGCTCCAACTGGAACATGTCTGGTGAAGGCTGGGCTGGTGCCTGGCTCAGGATCTGGAATTGAAGATCTGAGTTGGCTGTTCCTGGTGCATCCCCATCTGAAGCCTCAAGGAAGAGGAAGGGGACACCTGGTAAGTGGGTAGAGACACACTGTAAGAGATGGTGCGGGTGGGGAGTCTCCCATGCCTCCCCTATCTCTCCTTGAGTCTTCCTTCCATATCCATCATAGAATCAGGATTCTGGAGGTGAGACACAGCTTTTCACCCCACTTCATAGATGAGCAAACTGAAGCCAAGAGTAGATGGGACCCACAGCAGGATGGGGAGGGTGCAGGATGGGATAGAGATAGGGGAGCAGCTTGGACCCTGGCTGCCCTGTCCCTATGCTGATAGTCTCTTTACTCTCTGCTGTCCCATAAGTGTTCACCTCACTGTGACAAGTTGTTTTCCCTGGTCACTCACCAGGCCTGGTACCATGACTCAGTCGAGCTCTGTAGATGGCCTGGGAGAATTGAGGCACCTGGTCATTCTCATCCTTTACATGCACAATCACATGCTGTGGCCCCCACAGGACATGTCCATCCTCAGTCTCCAGGGTGGCCTGGCAAAAAAAAAAAAAAAAAGTCAGTGCCCATCCCTGCCCTGCCTACTTTCCCCTATACCTCACCAACCGTACCTGCAGCTGATATTCTGCCTGTTCTTCTCTGTCCAGGGCCCTGGTCACCACCAGGAAGCCAGAATCTGGATCCACAGCAAAGGGGCCCTCAGCTGCCATGCCTGAGTCCCCTGACAGCACAACCCGACCTTCAGCCTTCTCATGGGGCAGTGGCAGCTGGTAAGAATGGAGGCAAAGGAAGTTGGGGCCAGGCCCCTAAAGAATGCCCCTTTACCCACTTTACACGTGGGGAAACTGAGTCTCAGGGAGAGCTGGCACTTACCAGCTCTCAAGCTCACCTTGGTCAGGTACAAAGGGAAATTTCCACCATAGTTTTCAGGGACTTCCACATGCAGTTCTGCAGCCTGGGCCTCAGGGAAAGCCTGTGGTTGAATACTCACCTTGATCCATGGTCTATCTTCCTGCATAGGTGCTGGGAGTTGACGGGAAGGGGGATTTCTGCCCCTTCTCTGGGCCTGGCTCTACCACAGTCCATCCACCTTCTGGCTTTTGACTTCCTGATCCCACATCTGTCCCACAGCCCCAGGTCTGAGCCCCCAACTTCCATACTTTTCCCATGGTGAATAAATTGGTCCAGATGGAGTTGGGGGGAAAGGGTGCCAACCCCTAAGACCCAAGACCAGGGCCTGAAGGAGGGGGCAGGGCCCAGCTCACCTGGGTGACAGAGAGGCAAAGCAGCCACAGCCAGGCAGGGACCATGGTCAGAGTGAGCCTGAGGGATATGGCAGTTAGAATCTGGCCCATATGAGTGGGAAGGAGGTTCTTCCCCATCCACAGGGCCAGAGGAACCTCACTATAGACTATCCTCTTCCTCCTCTGTGACTCACTGTTGCCTGCAGGGAGGTGTCTAGCTCCTCAGCGAGACCCAGCAAGACCCGCAGACCCTTTTTGCTCTTGTTCCCAAAAGGTTCCCCTCTGGACCTTTGTCTCTCTCGAGCCCTGACCTCCCTAGCTCATAGATCCCAATGCGGTAATTTTCAGGCAGCAACTCCCCCGACCAGCCCCCCACATTCCCTGCCCTCCCCAGCAAATCACAAAAGTTTTAGATGGAAAGACTGTGACTGTGAGGTCACTTCCTGTAGTTGCCTCGAATTGCAGGCAAGGTCTGAAGGGCAGGACCTGACCAAGGTCATAGAGGACTTGACCACAAAAACACTCCTTCTTGAACAAGGATTCATGACTCGGGATCTTAGGGACTGTCCTGCTTCCCACTGCCACACTCCAGACGTGGAGTGCCCCCAGGGAAGGAGCTCTGCCCTCATCTTGGCATTTTCCAGCACTTGGCCTATAACCGAGCACACATTCACTCCAAGATGGATTCCTGAAAATTCTTCCCCAAAGAACAACCAAAAGACAGGGTGGTGCCCCCAAACCCCACCTTCAGCCCCTCCCCCCACTCCCAGTCCCTCACCCACTGGTGCCAAAGGTGGCTCCCTTGGTCCAGCTGCCAGGAAAGAGGGCTCCTTCTGCAGGGAGCTCTGGCCAGCCTGGGCTGGGTGGGGTAGGCAAGGCGGGCACTTGAGCAGGTAGGCGGGCCAGCCCCACTTGCTCAGGAGTGGAAAATGCCACTGGGCCCACAGCAGCAGGCCTGGCCCCGCCTAGCCCCCCAAGTTACTCATTGACACTGGAAAGCTGGTTGCTGCTCAGCTTCCGTGACTGCCAGCCCCAGGAGGTGGGCAAACCATGGCCTGGCCCTCCCCTGTCCTGACACAGCCCAGTGGGCACTCCTTGGCCTTCTGGGCTCGGGCACTGCATTTTCCGTGGCTCCAGAGGGGGTCCCACTCCTCGCCTGTGTGCTGGCATCTGGCAGCTGCACATTTGCACACTTGTTCCCTTTGCCTGGAATGCCCTTCCCACCCCTCATCTGTGTGGTAAGTACCATACTTCATTACTCAGGACAAATGGTCCTTTCTCCAGGAAAGCCCTCAGTGCTCAGAGGCTGGTTCAGGAGCCTCCTCTGGGAATACCCCCACCCCACACCATATGCTTTCTCTATCAATGTGTAGAGGACACCAGCTTGTCCCCCATTCATTAGACTCAGAGCCCCTCCAAAGCAGGATTCAAATTTCTAGTCACAACCTGATCCTCGCCTTTCCTGGGCAGCTCCTGACTGGTTTGTGAAACTAAGACAAGGCCTGGACCTGACGGCAGATGAGGAATGTATGACCTGAAGTGGGCATTGAAGGTTCTAGACAGTTCACCAGGGGGACTAATGGGTGGGACAACAGCCTGTGAGCTCCCTTGAGGCTCCCCATATCCTCACACTGGCCCCAGATCACTGATAGAGTTGGGACAATGAATTGTCTCGTGCCTCTGAGAAGGAAAGAGAAGACTGAGCCAACTCTGGTGACCTTGAGAAACTTGCAAGTCTGACCAGAGCCCTTCCCCCAAAAAGTGCTTCCAAGCAGATCCAGGAGAAGCTTCTGGGGCCTGGGAGTCTGGAATGAGGGGGGACAGGGAGGGGAGATATCCTGGTCTCCTGTCCCTCCCTATCCTTGGAGTTTCCCATGGTCTCCCCTGAGACCTTCCCACAGCATATCTGGTTAGACTCTCTTAGGCTGGGAAGTAGGCTGGGGCCTGTCAGCTGTCCCCAGTCTTGTCACAAGCTGGGTGCCTGCCTCTCAATCACTTGGGCATTCAGCCTGGGTCAGTGCTGCGTTGAAAGGGTCTCTTGATGTTGGGCTCCCACTGGACCCAGCACCCTTCAGAGCACATGCTATTCTACCCGCTCCATTCTGTCTCCAAACCACACACTGGGGCACAGAGAAGCAACGTGGTTTTTTCTGGGTCACATAGCCAATAAGTAGCAAAGTCAGGAAGGCCAGGGTTCCTCTTCAGGGTTGGTGACCTGCCCTAAGAAATGTCCTTCACATAACTCAAAAGTATGTTGGTCACAAGAAGCAACAAGAGTTTTGAGCAGTTAACACTGTCCTGGGGGGCATGAGGGTGAGTCTCAGTGGGTAGACACACACACAGGACCAGCCTTCAAACCTCCTTTTGCCATTGAACAAATTGTAATTGGGGTTCTAACCAGGTCTTGGGGACTTCCAGGGATTGGCAAAATGAATAAATGGAACTAATGTAGAAATGTATGGACCATGTCCCAGACCCTTCTCAGAAGGTGTTCCCCACCTTGTCCCAGGCTATCTCCAGGCTTTGGAGATGAGCAGACCTGTACACCAGTCCCCATTCAGTCACTTCCTATTCATTACCAAATGCAAATGCTCTTTCCTGAAACCATGCACAGTAGTCCTCTATCCAGGGGGATGTATTCCAAGACCGCCACCTCCAGTGGATGTCTGAGACAGAGGATGGTGTCCTCCCACCACACATTCTCCCCCAATATACGTGAATATATATGATACGTGTGTGTGTATAGATGAATATATGAGAGGTGTGTGTGTATATATATATATATGCATATATGTATGTATGTATATATATGTGTATATATATATATTCACACACTACATTTTTGCTTATACATATAAACCTATAATAAACTTTCAGCTTTTCACTTAAAGGAAGCACTTTACAGCATTTCTTTGGCATATCTGAATTGCCAGTATTGCTACCCTTGTGTTTTAGGGGCCATAACTAAGTAAAATAAAGGTTACTTTACAACTATCACTGTGATACACCAAGACAATCGATATGATAACTGAGATGGTTTCTCTAAGAGACTAACAGTGTGGATCCTCTGGACAAAGAATGATTCACATCCTGAGTTGGATAGAGCTGCATGACTCAAGATTTCAACATGCCACTCAGAACATCATGCAATTTAAAACTTAGGAGCTTTTTATTTCTGGAATTTTCCATTTAATATTTTCAGACTGTAGTCAACCAGGGGTGACTAAAACTAGAGGTAAACTCCTGCACAAGCACCTGTGTTGAAAAGGGTGAGGGAGTCATAGGCTCACATTCCTACATGAATGTATGATCTTGGCTGGGGATGTAGCTCAGTGGTAGAGCACTTGCCCAGCATGTACAAGGCCCTAGGTTCAATCCTCAGTACCGTGGGAAAAAAAGAAAAAAAACCCATCTTGCATTCCAGGCAGCCAGGGCTCCAGGAAGCTGTTTTCACCAAAATCAAATTAGCCAATGCTGATGCTGGCCCAGTCACTCATAGAAGTAAGAATTTTAAGAAAGAATTGCATAGGTTCCCTCAGTAGCCAACCTCAGCACAGGAGGTAGAGGAACCACTTGGAGTTGAGAACGCTCAGGTGCACCTTCCTCATTCCCACTGCTAACAAAACAGCCACCTTTTCCCTCACCAAAGTCACTGAAGTCTCCCTCACTCCATCTGCAACTCAGCTGGTTCCCAGCACCCCAAGAAGGAACAGTGCGGAAATAACTGGTACAGAGTCAGACCCAGGGTTCTTGTCAGGCAGTGAGACCCCAGGCGAGGCGTGTTCCCTCAGGCAATCTCAGTTTCCCTTTATATACAGTGGGGTGAGAGGACCCACAATCATCCAGGCAATGCCAGGCCCCAATAAAGAAGACAGATATGGGTAACAGAGGCTGGGAGGGGTTTGAGTCTCCTGCTCCTTGGGCACCTCCAACCAGGCCTTGCCCCACCTGCCTCCTCAGTCCATCTGGCTATATCTAGGCCCAAACATTAGAATGTAGATGGGAGGAAACACAGTCCACAGCCCTGACATGTCAGGAAATAAGGCTTTATTACAAAAATCTTCATGTAAACAAATAGCAACTGCACTGAACAGCCTCCTTCCAAGGCACACGCAACTGGGTGTGAAGAAAGTCAGGGTCCTGTGCCTTCACACGGCCTGGCTGGACTCAGGCTGGGCTCAGGTTGCTGCTTGGTATGTCCACAGGCCTGCACATGCACATCTGTGGACCCAGCCCTCACCAGCCACTGGGAACTGCCTCCCTGGGCAGCACTGTCCTTCTGTCCATGACCTGTGGCGGAAGCCCAGCTGGCAGCTCCACAGGGTGTAGGAACTGAGTTAGTCCCCAGGCACCTGTGGTGGTTGGCTGGGCCAGCCCACCAACCCATCCGTCTGCCCACTGCACTGAGAGCCCACAGGGTCTTAGAGAACTGAGAGGTCGTGGCAGGACTTGGACTTGGCACGAAAGGCCATCTTGCGGCTGTTGCGAGCTACAATGCGGCCTAGGAAGCGTTTCGCCTTCTTGCCGAGGCTCTCCCGCCGCCGGGTCCCAGCTTGCCGTCGTGCATTGGCCTCTTTACTGTCCCTGCGCAGGCGTATCTGGCGCACGACGCCCTCAAACAGCGCCTGGACGTTGTGGTGTAGCGCTGCTGATGTCTCGATGAACTTGCAGTCAAAGACCACAGCGCAGGCCCGGCCCTCTACGTGGTGGGGATGAGAATGTACCAGTAAACAAAGGGTGGGGAACGGCACTCAAACCCTGACCACCCCAGCAGCTACCACACAATAATTCTCAGGTGAGGGAAGGGGGAGGCTGGGGTCTTCCTTAGAAACACAGAGAACTCAGCTTTGGTTCTCAGGGTCCAGGGCACTGCTGGGTTACCCCACAGGCAGGAATGGGCCTACATTTAAGGAGCCCCCAAAATGGTAGCCCACAAAAGAAATTAATTTATTCATTCATTTATTTGAAGTCTGATGTTTAAAGAGAAGTACTGCAGGAGTCAACCAAGAAAACGAGAACTATTTTGGACAGTTGAGTGTTTTATGCTTTGATCATATTAGGGGAGTGTGGCAATGTCACCAAGTCACTGCTGGGTTCCTCTGTGGGATTCAGTGCTGGAGGCTACAGAAGAGGATACTGAGCCTGAGAAGGAAGGGCCAAGCTTACTCTGAGATTGGTCTCAGCCTGAAATCAGACTCTAACCTTCTGGCCTGGTTCCCTGAACTCTCTTCTACCTGATCACCTCCCTGTCAGGCCAGGGTCAAAGAGGCAGGAGAGTAAGGCCCCAAGGTACCTTACCTCCCCTAGCAGATATGATTCTTTTCCCAGGCCTCTCAAGCCATAGGGAGCCCTGTGGAGGGCAATGGGGCAGCAGCTCTCTCACCCTTCCTTTCCCCCAAGTTTTCTTCCTGAACATTTTTAGCTATTGACCCCCAGGGACTCAAGCTGAGCCAAGACTAACTGGACCACAGCCCAGCCAGGATCTCCCTCCCTTTTCTGATCCTCTGCCTGCTTACCATCCACGGAGACCTCCCGAGAGCGCACTAGGTCACTCTTGTTGCCCACAAGGATGATGGGCACATCGTCTGTCTGCCGTGCCCGCCGCAGCTGGACCCGAAGCTCTGAGGCCTTCTCAAAGCTGCCCTTATCGGTAATTGAGTACACGATGACATATGCATCCCCCATGGCCATGCAGTGGCCAGGCAGCCAGCAGCCACCATCCTAAAGAACACACACACACATAATCAACCTAACAGCCTTCATGCCCCTGCCATGAGCCTGTCACTCCCAGCAGGACCCTACCCCAGGGCTCAACCTTCCACTCCTGCCATGGGTTCCAGTTCACATCCTACCTGCTCCCAGATGTCATAGACCATGAGTGATGCCTCTTCTCCATCCACCATGATGGAACGATCATATGTGTGCCCTAGATAGAGACCAGTAGCCAGGTTACTTGTTGACTGTCAAAAGCCCCCATTGCCTGGTTTCCTGTACTTGGCCACATCCTCCCCTCTCCTCCCCAGAACCATCCAACCCTCCTCTCCACTATGAGCGACAGAAATAACAACTAGGAGCTGGGGGATGGACAGCATTGTGTGCCTGACCTCCACCTACATCCCTCCAAGCTAGTAATGCCTTGAGTGCTCCCTGCCCTCCTGCTGCCTGGCCCTAGGGTGGTTCTGATCACAGTGGCTGTAGAATAGTGACTGTCACACCCCCTAGGGGCCAGCCTTGGCCACCCAGGACTCCTCTCCTAGAAACTCCCTCTGCTTGTGTTCCTGCCAGCCTTGGCAAGGAGGAATGTCCTGCCCCATGCAGTAGTCATATCCAAGCCCTGGGTCTTCTATTTTGGGCATTTCTTTCCTTCCAAGGTCTGACTTGTGGGGTGGGGATGGGGGTGGAGTCCCTTCTCCCTTAATCTCCACATCTTGATACAGAAAGGTAGGTTCTGAAATAGGTAGGCTTGATTCTCGAAACTGCCTTTAGAAGCCCATGGTATTTACTGCTTCTAGTTCAGGTCTCCAGGCCACAGGCACACACCCCTCCCACCCCGGCCATTCCCCCACCAGGGGGAATCTCCCTCCCCTGAACAGACCCATCACCTCACCTGCGGCCTCTGCTTCAGGTCCGTCTTCTACACCACCAAATATACGCGCCAGGGCACTCTTGCCCACGCCCGGCGCCCCCAGCAGCAGCACCTTGTAAACGCTGTCGTCTGAGCTGCTGCCTCCTGAGCTGAGCGAGTCGGAAGAGCCCTCCGGCCAGTCCAGTCTCGGATCCTGGGGTCCGGTTCCAGTCGCAGCCACTGCCAGGGCACCGGGAGACAAGGCCGCCTGCAGGTCGCGCTCGTCCACCGGCATGCTACGGCGGTGTAGCGGGGGCGCCGGGCCCCAGGGCGTGCTGCCCCGACGGCGCTCGCGCTCCCGGCCCCCGACGCGGCTCCCGGCTGCTCCGCTGCCCCCGCCGTTCAGAGTCATCGCGTCCAACACCGTCTGGGGGACCGGGAACCGGGATAGCAGTGTAAGCCTCGGGGAAGGCGGCACCCGGGGTCAGGCAAGATACTCGTGGTCCAGGATCTGCCGCCACCCACTCCCAGCCACAAGGGGCCTTGCACCCTAACCTGTGATCCATCCGGGCCTGGCCCATCCATCCGAAACCCAGACGGTGCGGCCCACCCCGCTCTGCCAGGACACTCACCTACTCACACGACGGCGCCCTCAGAACCAGGATCCCGGCTCCAATACAGATACAGCCCGCTAGCCTCAGATTGAATCCACTTGAAGACCCGGGTTCAGACACTCCGACCCTTGCTGATGCTGCAGCCTCCGCGTCCTCTGCTGCCTCTTCAGAGCTTGCTGGTCTGGGCTCCAGAGCCGCCTATTTAAGCCCCCGTCCGCCCCCGCCCGCCCCCGGTCCACGTTGCTGCGGGGGCTGACGTGTTCATCCCCCGCGCCCGCCCCGGGAATCCCCCACCCTCCTCCGGGGACCTCACACCCGCCGAGACACCCACCCCATCGTCACGGGGGCGGGGCAGGCTTCGGGCCCTGTGTGAGTGTGCCAGAGGGGAGGAGGGGAGGAGGAAGGAGAGGGAGCGTGTGATTGGGGAGTGTGATGGGGAGGCAGGCAGCGGTAAACTGGACCAGTCAAGCAGTAGCTCCCCTCTGGGGAAGAATTAGGTCTGGCTCTTTAAGAGTGGATTCTCCTTTCCCTCTCCTAGTCCTGGCCTGTTGCCCAAGCAAGTGTACTAGTTAGGGACTGGACAGAGATTCACCCTTCTCGGCCTCTGTCACCCACTCCCCACAGCCCAGAAACCAAGCCAGAATTTAGGGGTCCTAAATGCGTACTTCTAGCCTCAACACCAAGTCCTACTTTCTTCCTGTTCTGGGAAAATTGGAGATTCTCCCTAAGGATCTCACCTTCAGGGTGAGGGTCCTCACCCATGAACCCCTGGGGGCCCTTAGAGGGCAGCTTGGGAGAGACTGGGGGACCGTCTGGCAGCCCCAAGCAGATGCAGATGCTCTAATCCTGAGGAGGAAACACAAGCCCAGAGAAGGGAAAAGATGAACTCAGTTCCCACTCCACCTCCTGGCACCTGCCAAACAGCTGCCAGCAACTCTGCTAAAAATATCTGCCCCCTCCTGGCCCCCCCTGGCCATTCTGCTCCTGGGCTGAAGGTTGCCAGAGCTGAGGAAACCCAGGCAGAGGCTGTGGGATGCCTGTAGGAGCCAGCCACTTGAGAGTCCTCAAGCGCTGCCAGTTCCCTAGCCTCACGCAGAGCCTGCTGTTTAGCACACACCCCCGCAGGAGGGGCACAGATGCAGAGTATGGGCAAGAGGTGGGGAATATCTTAGCTACCCATTGATGCCATTACTGTCCAGAGCTCACACCTTTCCTCAGACCTAGGGTGGTGGCTGAGGTCACGGAGGGAAGGAGAGGCAATGGAGGACTGGGTGTCTAGTCCTAGCTCTGCTGCTGACCTACTGGATCTTGCCCTTCTCCCAGTCTTAGGGTGCCCAGCTATAAATTGGCGTCATGACCTATTCCCCTCACCTTGCTCATCTCTGGGGTGCGTGAGGGTTGGGGGGTAAACAGGCTATGACAGGAACTTGCTATCAGACTCTTGACGTTTGATTGTGACGTTTGAATGTGGTGGGGGCGGGACGGTACCCATCTGAGACTCAGGTGACATCATGGATGGAACCTAGTGGGCTCTCGCAGGTTGTCATGGAGACCTAGGCCAGGCTCTCTGGCTGCTGTGTCAGTTTCCTTGGTAACATTTAAGAAGGCCTTGAATTGAAGAGGGCCTGGCTAAGTAAGGTTAGCAGGTTCATGCAGGGTCCTCTTGTTCTTGAGTTCCCAAAAGTAGGCGGCTGAGGGGCAGCCTGTCCATAGGAAGGGAGTTCAGAGGCCTGGGCAGCCCCATGCTGGTTTTGGCTTCCTGTACAATGTCCAGGGGGAAGAGAGAGCCGTTAGTCCAGACATCATCAGAGGACAGAAGTCTCAAGAGCTGCAATCCACTTCCCATCAGGAATCCTGGATGGCTGTTTATGATGTCCCCCCCCCCCCCGCTCCTGCTTTGGCAACCTGCAACACACACAGTGAGGCTAGAAAGAGCCCCTAGGTGCCTGGAAGTGTCTGGCAAAGAGTGGATGGGGGGCAGGGTGGCGGCAGAGTGGATAGCTGTGGCCCTTCCCAGCAGGGACCAGGCTGGCTTTCCCCTCTGGTAATCTGAGCTTTTGACTTCAGCTGTGCTTCTTCATTGCCAAGGGAACCGCATCTACACAGGGCTACTCAGACCCCAGGCATTCTGGCAGCTGCCCCAACAGGCCAGAGACACTCATCATGAGCCTAGGTATGGTCAGGGACCCTAAGACATGACCTTGAGACAGCCCTAGCTGTTCAGAACTGAGGCTGGAACCAGGCCTAGGGTCTTCTGTCCCTTGCTGTTTACCTCTGTTCATTAATCCTGGCTGAAGCTCAGTTTCCTCCTGCATAGACCAGGGAAAATATGTTCTTGGGGGTTGTTCTCAGATAAATAACTTGAAATACAGAGACAAGGTAGCTGGCTCAAGTCCGGCATAGGGTAATATCTCAGCAAGAACACTTCTATTATTATTACTCTTGGTTGGATGGGTAGTTTGGGTGAATCTGTGGGCCCTCCCTTGCTGCTGCTCCATTCTCTCTAGGATGGTGTTCTGCCCAGGAGAGGGACAGAGTTCTCAGGAACAGTGCAAATACTGCTCCCCTCTACAGGATCCCATGCTTTCCCCTTTCCCTCAGGTAACAATATGTTGCAAAAGGAACTTGCAATGTCCCCACCTGCTCTCACACCTCAGTCCCCATGCCCTAGGGCCTCTGCTCTGTTTTAAGGCTCCATTCATTCATTCCACTGACCTATAGTAAGTACCTACTGTGTGCCAGGCGCTTGTCCAGGGAGACAGGATGATGAATGAAAATATAGCTGGACATGTTCATATGTGTTATCTAACCCCTGGGACAATCTCATTTAGCTATGATTGATTATTCTCATATTTAAAATGCAGTAACCAAGGTCTGAGGGGTCACGGCTGGAAACAGCAGAGCCAGCTACACCTGGTGGAGGGTATCAAAAGACCTTACATTTCACCACCCCCCACCATACCCCTGAGTCTTTACACCTCAGCTGGGTTTCCAGAAAGTTCCTTTGGCATTGGCCTAGTATGTGCAGATGGTGCCCTGCAGGCAGGCAGGGGCCAGGCACAGATGAGTCAAGACTGTCAAGGGGACTATATGAAATGCCAGCTGTGGCATGGGCAGCTTGGTATCCCTCACCCCCGATGGCCTGGCTGTCAGGAAGACCAGCAGAATGACTCAGCAACACCTGCCTCCCCTGTGAGTCCCATTTTTCAGCTGTACATGGACACCATGGCCACCTCAGGCAGAGGGCGGTGTCAGGGCAGAGGTTCGCATGTGGTAAGGCCTACAGCTTGGGAAGAATGCTAGAGCCTGATCACCCTGGTACATCACCCTGCCTCTCTAGGGCACTCGGCTTCTTCATCTGTAAAATAAGGGATCCAATGACTGGAAGATCATCTGAGATAGACCCAGAGCCACTTTAAATTCCCACAGAGCAGTCCCAGGAACTGCCATGACTGTCCCTGTATCACAGGTAAAAAACTGAGCAGTGGCTGAGGACTTCACCTCTCTGATCTTAAACAGCCACATCCAGAGCCTCCCCTTGGTCACTGAGTGACAACAGTACTCCTAAGACGCAGCTGTGATGAAAATAGCAGTTGGGAGGCCTAGGCCCTTCTCTAGAGGCAACAGTGTCCCCTGCCATCTGAGCAGCACCTGTCAGGCTACTCAGGTTCCCCTTTCTTCTAGTTCAAAGTCTTGAGAAGGAATTCTTTATTCTAGAAGCCCACTTCCTTATCTGCAGATTGAGGATAAATAAGAAAAGCAACCACCACAGAGGGCCAGATGGAGAACTGTCCAACTAGACCAAAGTGGAAAGCCCTTGGTCCAATGCCCACTCTCAGGACAGGCTCAATGTCGTCAGTTGGTGGTCAAGAACAGATTTACCAAGTGCCCAGGTTTCCTGTTGAGGCTTCTTCAGGTTTCAGCCCATAATCACATCTGAGCCCCAGTGGGAATGGTGTGTTCCCATGTATCCTCAGAGAAAGAAACTGAGGCAGGGAATCCCAAGGCAGTCCTGGGAAAGAACTCCTAACTGGCTGAGCCAAGATCTATACTTGGGGGTCTCTCAAAGTAACCAAGTGCACTTTGGGCCCAGAGCCAGAGGGAGGCAGAGGCCCCAGAACTGAAACATCCCTTCATGGAGTTAAGCTTCCCATCTTACCCAGCACCTGGGATGACACACATCTCTGGGAGGACTGACAGAAAGGATTCCTCAGGATTTTTTCAGTAGAGAAAGCTGATGTCACTGCCTGATAAGGAAACCAGACTGAACATCACCATCAGCTGGACAAGCTGGTGTCACACACCTACTGGTGGTGTTCCAGGATACAACGGATATTCCTGGGCAAAAACTTCGAATCTGAACTAATTCAGGTATTTAGACCAATCTCAACACAGCAGACCAAGAAATAAATCAGGTGGAACTTCTCTAGGATAACTCACCTGGAATTTCTTTTAAAAGTCAGTATAAAGAAATAGAAAGGTGGTGCTATGGTTTCTATCAGGAAATGTCTCCAAAAGGCCCATATGTTAAAGGCTTATTCCCCAGAGGGGCACCATTTGGAATCTTTAGAGCTAAGACAGAGTGGGAGGTCTTCGGGTTGTTGAGAGTGTACCCTCCAGGGGAGATAGTGGGCACCTCTCTTACTCTCTTTTGCTTCCTGGCCATGAGGTGAGTGGCTTTGCCGTGTTGCACAAACATAATGTTCTGCCTCATCACAGGCCCAAAAGCAACAGCCAACAAACAAGGGACTGAAATCTCCAAAACCATGAGCCAAAATAAACCTGTTCTGTTTATAAGTTGATTATGTCAGGTATTTGTTATAGTGATAGAACACTGACTACCATAGCAGAGGTAGGAGAGATAATTCTAGAAGAGGCTAAAGAGAGATAATTTGGTTATTACCAAATGCAATATATAAACTTTGAAGTCTAGCTTTAAAAACACTTAAGAATGCCATTTGGGGTAAATTCATATAGAATTGGACATTAATGTTGAGGAATTGCTCAGTTTTTGACCAGATAAAAGTACTATAACTGCTGGGCATGGTAGTGCATGCCTGTAATCCCAGCAACTCAGAAAGTTGAGGGAGGAGGATTGCAAGTTTGAGGCCACTCTCAACAACTTAGTGAGGACCTAAGCAACTTAGCAAAGTCATAAGCAATTTAGTGAGACTCTGTCTTAAAATAAAAGGGCTGGGGATGCAGCTTAGTGGCAAAGTGCCCCTGGGTTCAATCCCCAGTACCACAAAAAAAAAAAAAAAAAAACCTGCTGTGACTATACAGTCTTATCTTACATAGATGTCAAAGTGAAGGGTCATGTCTCTGTAAATTACTCTCAAATATACTTACATTTATATGCACACATAAATAAGGCCAGTGTTATAACAGGTCAATGACTGTTGGATCTAGTGATGCTGTTTGGTATAAAGGTATATTCACATGTTACTCTTTCAAGTTTTTTGTACACTTGTAACTTTCCCTAATCAAAATATTGGGAGAGATTTTAAAAACAAAGAACCACACCTCTTTAATCTGCCCTACACAGGCCCCATTATAAACCTCTCCCAAATCCCAAGTGACTCCACCAAAATAAAAGACACTAAGCCATGATGGGAAATGAATATAAATTAAGGGTTTATTACAAAATGCAAACTGTTAATTTTTCATCATCAGTGATTCAAGAAAACAAGCCATAAGCCCTGGGTGAAGCTGAGGCCAGGACACTGGTGTGCAGGCTGAGGGCCAAAAGTCAGGCTCAGGAGCGGGCTGACAGGCACTGATTCACAACCTCCAGCAGGTGAGTATTCTCTAGGGCAGCTGCAACTCGCTCCTTATCTGCAAGCTGTTTGTTCACTGGGTGGGGCAGAGGGAAGAGCAAGAAAGACAGTCAAAGCCAGGCTTTCTGAGTTGGGGATATAACTCAGTGGTAGAGAACTTGCCTAGCATATGCAAGGTCCTGGGTTCTATCCCCAATAACACACACACACACAAAGCCACACTCTGACCAGGCTACCAGCCAGTCCCACCTCTGAGTTTTAGAACAGTATGTCCCCACCAGTAAGGTTCTCCCATTCCATCCTTCCCAGGGCCCTTAATTAGGTTACCCCAATAATCTGAGTTGACATCTATCTTGCCTTCTTAGGACCCTTCTCACCTGCTGCTCATATCTACCTCCAATATTGTTGAAACCTGACATGCTGGTCTTACATACTTCCAAGTAGTGTAGGAGGGGAGTATATGGTAAGCAGGAGACTCAAGCAGGCCAGCTTTTGTCTGGGCCACCACCTTCGCTAAAAAGTCTCTGGCAATTTCTCTCACCTAGTCCCTCACCCCCAATCTTGGCCTATAAACCAATGTGGCAAGAGAGAAACTTCTGACAGCTTAGAGCCTTGGCATACCATCCTCATCACCAGCCCACACTTACCTGCATGCTCCGAGGCATGAGTCCCTGGTGTGATGTGCACATCCATCTGGGAAGGAGATAACCTGAGCTGGAGCAATCACCCACCTGCCCCCCTTTTGCCCCTTCCACCAACCCCTAGGCACAAGCTCCCACTGATCCTTCCTCCCAATCCACCCCTGGACTCTGGTCCTTCCATTATACCTCTAACCCATCCACAACCACTCCAACTCTATCCAAAGAACTGTCAACAACTGTTGATTTAAAGGCTGCCTAAGCTGTATGTGTTGGCACATGTCTCTAATCCCAGAGACTTGGGAGGCTGCGGCAGGAGGATTCCAAGTTTGAGGTCAGCCTCCCCAGCTTAGTGAGATCCTTCCTCAAAATAAAACTAAAAAGAACTGGGGATGCGGCTCACTGGTAATGCACTCCTGGGTTCAATCCCTAGGACTTAAATAAATAAATAAATGCCCATTCCTGATCCAAATTCATCTGCAGCTCCTTACTTCCTTCCTGCCACACTCCTCACTACTTTCTGCACACACAGAAAGAAAAAAAAAAAAACTCAACAGTTTTTTTTTCTTTTGAAAAATCATGAGCCACATTCCCAGCACTTTTATTTTTCTTTTGAGACAGGTTTCTGAGGCTGGCCTTGACCTTGCAATCCCCTGCCTCAGTCTCCCAAGTCACTAGCATTACAAATGTGCACAACCATGCCTGGCTCCAGCTCACAATTTCAATTCTTGTCACATCAACTTGGCAAGTTTCCTCCCAGTTCATCTCAACTAGTTGGGATCCTTCCAGGCCCCACTCCAACGTCTTCTCCAAGTTCATTCTCTCCCTATTCCCTTTCCCCAGCAAACCATGACATTTCACCCTTAGGTCTCAACTTCAACTGACCTTGAAACGCTGGGGAAGAGAGCGCAGAAGCTTGACTTTGATGGACAAGCCAATAAGGGTGGCCATGCTGCAGTGCGGAATCGTGGGTGTGAAGGCCACTGCCACTGTGCTCTCAGGGTCACTAACCTGGCAGTGGTGGAGGAGATGTCAAGGATCATGGCCATGCCCAGACCACAGGCCCTCGTCTTAGTTTGTTGCTTTGGACAGGTCGCCTATCCTTTATGGGCTTCAGTTTCAACATCCATAAAGTAGGCGAAACAAAATCCTCTTCCCAAATATACCCCTGTGTGTGTCCATAGGCTGAAAGCCAGTCCCTGATGTACAGTGAAACCTTTCTGACTCTCCCGAACAAGTTGCTCCCCTCTGACACTGGGAGTGACTCACCTGAACCCGAACTTGCTCTACTACGTTCAATTCCTCTAGTGTCAGTGGATGCTCCGGGTCATTGATGGAGCGAATAAGATGTGTCAAGTGAAGGAAAATGGACTCTGTGTTTTTGGCCACTCAGAACCCTCCGCCAGCTATACCTGGCCAGAGCACCCCTCCATCTGCTGCTGGACATCACTTCTCCCCGTGTCCCAAGTGCCCAAACCCGCCCACGCCCAGCAGCGACGGATATCAAAGATCTCGCGCGCGTCGATGCTGTCCGGAACCTGCTCGTCTTCCTCGCCCGCGGTCACCGGCCGCTCCCCTGAGCGCTCGTAGATGAGGGGGTTAGCGTTCTCTAGGAGGCCACCGCCCACTCCGCTACCGCCGCCCACCATGCCGGAACCGCTGTCGACCCTAGTCAGTGTACACTTCCGCTCCTACTGGCGCACTTCCTGGGAACGGGAAGAGGGCGGGGCGTCTCTACGGGGTCACGCGAGGGACATGCAGTGCTCACTGTTTTCATTCCCGGATTCTAGAGAAGTGCTAGTTGCCCCGCTACTCACCACTCATCCCCCGTCCTGAAGCCAGGGATGCTCCAACACTGAACTACATCCCTTTTCATATTTTATTTTGAGACAGGGTCTCGCTAAATTGCCCAGGCTGGCCTCGAGCTTTCGGTTCTCTGCCTCAGCCTCGGGATTACAGGAGCCTCTGCCTGGCTAAGAATGGCTGGCTGTGGCGTACTGGCTACTCGAACCGGGAAAATACTGACAGTTATCGCAAACCGACCGAGGACCCGCGCCACCCGCGACACTGAGCACTGCGAGCCAGTTGGGAGCTGGAACGCAGAGGCCACGGCCCAGTTGTCGGAGGACATTGACCGCTGAGATTGAGCCTCGCACCAATTGTCCTCCGGGATGTCCGGCTGGGCGGGCGCTCCAGTGCTCAGGCCGACTTCCCTCTATCCGGGCAGTGTTCTTGGTGTTTCAGAATCTTGCAGTGATGAACCTGCCTCCCCGCGGAATCATACACCCGGGATCGACCTGCCGGGTCCCCGGAGCTGGGACCAGGAGGCACTCGTTAATGTTAAATGCTTCTCAGGTGGATAAGAGACACTGAAATTGACCTCTACGGAGTGGGGAGAGTGAAAGACCCGCTGATGGGGAGGTCAATGAGAAGTGCTGCATTCACATGTGCATTTCAGAAGATGAGCCATGTCTGAATAGGGCAGGACCCGTGCAGACTCTCAGAAGGTGAGGCAGAACCAACCAACTCTGGTTCCAGAAGATGAAGAGCTTTCAGGGTTAATAGCACAGTCACACCTCCCTGCCTTTGTTCAAACTGATCCCTTCACCCAATGGAAGGTCCATATTGTTCATGTGGGGATGGATTTCAGTGCGAACCTTCTGTGACGCTCCAGTTACATTTCTGGCTTCTCCAGTTACACTTCTGAATCATCCGGAAGAAATGGGGTGAAGGGGTAGAACACCACATCCCTGAATGCACCTTTTCTGTTCCCCAAAACCTAACCAAATTAAGGAAACAATGAGAGCAAGCCTGGGCTGGAAAGTCCAGATACATATTATCTTGAAGGACATTGGCTTTCTCTTATGCACTCTGTGTACAAGTAGCTTTTCTTGCATGCACACCAGTACAGTTGCTCCTTGGGATACTGGCCATAAAAGCAAGCTAATGCTGATGATGTCAATGCTTCTGCAGTGGAACATATAAGACCCCTTTCTGAATGGGGATGGACTTGGAACTGAGGGCACTGTGGAAAGGACATGTCTTTGTCCAGCCAGCTGCTGCTGGACAAAATGCTGTGAGAGGCAGGAGGTACTGTTTGGCAAAGCACCTTGAGGGACAAAGGGACAGAGGTGCTGTTTGGCTTGTCCACGTTGAAATGTTGGTGCAGTCACTCATCTGCTGTAAACTTTCCCCAATGAATCATATGTCTCATATGCTGTCTCTGAGCACTTTTGTAACCATAAGGTCAGTCCTTGTCCCTTGTGAGGACACAGTTTTGAGAAAAAGGAAAAAGGAGTTTTATTTCTTTGCTAGCAAAGGAGAAACAGGGACTCCTGTCCCAGAGTCTGTGATTCTGCCCATCAGGAGGAACAGGAAGATTTTAAAGGAGCTATTCAAAGGCTACATTCCAGGTGTGCCCTGTCCCAGGGCACCTTGATGGTGTATTAACATTCACTTGTTAATTTGGGAGATATTCACTTCCTAAATCATCTGGCAGATATCTCCTTCCTGTGGAGCACAGGTAACTCAGGGTAATTTTGTTCCCTGCCCCCAGGTTGAGGAGGGGGAGGGGGAGGGGGAGAAGAAGAAAAGGAAAATTTGTCCCTTTTAAAAATAAGCCTCAGAAGCCGGGCGTGGTGGTGCACGCCTGTAATCCCAGCAACTCGGGAGGCTGAGGCAGGAGGATCTCGAGTTCAAAGCCAGCCTCAGCAACTTAACGAGGCCCTGAGCTACTCAGTGAGACCCTGTCTCTAAATAAAATACAAAATAGGGCTGGGG
>JAJEJO010050534.1:2666-24038 GCA_020662805.1 Glaucomys volans
GAGAATGTGTGTGTGAGAGAGAATGTGTGTGTGAGAGAGAATGTGTGAGAGAGAGAATGTGTGTGTGAGAGTGAATGTGTGTGTGAGAGAGAATGTGTGTGTGAGAGATAGTGTGTGTGTGTGAGAGAATGGTGAGAGAGAGAGTGTGTGTGTGAAACAGAATGTGTGTGAGAGAGTGAGTGTGTGTGTGAGAGAGAGAATGTGTTTGTGAGAGAGAGAACGTGTGTGCGTGAGTGAGTGAGAGAGAGAGAGAGAGAGAGAGTGCGGTGAGAAGTTAAAGGTGCCTGTAGGAGTGGCCTGAGGTCCACCATTTTATGTGTGTTTATTTTACATCCTGCTATTTTGCTGAATTCATTAATTAGGTCTAAAAGTTTCCTGGTGGAGCTTTTTGGATCCTCTATATATAGGATTATGTCATCAGCAAATAGTGACACCATGACTTCTTCTTTTCCTATTTGTATACTTTTAATTTCTGAGGTCTGTCTAACTGCTCTGGCCAGCATTTCCAGCACAATGTTGAACAGAAGTGGTGACAGTGGGCATCCCTGTCTTGTTCCAGTTTTTAAAGGGGAGGTCCACC
Source organism: Glaucomys volans (assembly GCA_020662805.1). Lineage (NCBI taxonomy): Eukaryota > Metazoa > Chordata > Mammalia > Rodentia > Sciuridae > Glaucomys > Glaucomys volans. The sequence goes on from JAJEJO010050534.1 coordinate 3,247, forward strand.
ATGTTATTGTCAGTGTGCAGGGCTGGACCTGAGGAGCCAGTGCTGTGGGGTGGCCACAGAACTGAGGGAATCCTTACCCCAGAGTGAGGGTGGGGCTGGGAGAGGAGCAGGGAGGTCCCAGGGAGGGTGTCACTTAGCCTTGGTGGCTTCTGTGGAGAGGGGAGGTGGGAGATGGCAGTGAGTGGCTGTGCAGGGGTGGCCATGGAGGGAGTTTGTGGGGAATGGGAGGCACATGGGGAAGGGGAATTTAGGAGTCTGAGGTTGGGTGCAGGTTTACATTTATTTGCCAAATGTTATTACAATGCTAAGGATTATCTCTTATCTGGGGTTCTCACTGTTTTTGAAGTGATTTTAAGGGTTCTCAGGATTGTAAGATAATGAAAACATTTGATCTCTTTTGTTCATATTTTGCTTCCATTTATTACTTTCCATGATAAGAATTTTAGCATTGTATTTAATGAAACATGCTCCAATATTGTTAGTACTGATTGAGCATCAACATTAAATTAATCCTTTAGTGGTATTGTGACAATGCTTTCCCTGAAGCACTCCTTGAGGACAGAGGGAAATGACTGTGGAGGATGTGAGGAGGCTGCTCACACACTGTCCTTGACATACACCATTTTGAGTCCAGTAGGCCCTGAAATCCAAGTGTGCTGGGCTGTTTCCATAGTGTTTCTTTGAAAATCAAAGATCAGACTCTTTAGTGGGAGGGGGTGTGGGATGACCTCTGACCTTTTAAGGCTTAGTTTACTTCTAGATTTCCTAATGTCTCTTGGCTTGTTCCTTTGCTTTCCTAGGTCTTGGGTTTTTACCTAGTTGAAATGGTGCTGAAACTGGATTTGAGTTACAGTGTTATCACGTAACATAACTATATTACTATTTTTATATATTAAGTGGCTTTATATTTTAAGGGAATATTCATATTCCTTGTGTAGTAACACAGTTTACTCCCATTCCTCTTTGTTAGATCTTTATTCAAAACTGTCAAACACAGTCCTCCCTTGGTGTGTCAGCTCTCTGTCTCAGTGACAAACACCTGCCACAAACAACTTAAAAGGAGGAAAGTTATTTTGTCCCATGGTCTCAGAGGTCTCAGTCCTTGCTCCCTTGGTTGCCATGCTTTGGGCCTGTGGCTACACAGTTCATCCAGGCAGAAGGACCTGGGGGAGGAGGCTGCTTACTCATGGGGCCCACAAACCAAAAGGGGAGGAGGACCAGGGTCCCAATATCACCTTCAAGGACCCCCCCCCACCCAATGATGTAACTTCCTTCCACTAGGCTCTTCCTCCTAAAGATTCCACGATGTCCCAGTAGTGACCCGACCAGTGACAAGGCACGTGGCCTTTTGGGGACATTTAATAAAATCATAACATCAGGTCTGAGGGAGAGGGTAATTAGTTCTAGGATCCCAGTGGATACAGAAACATGTGAGTGTTGAAGTCCTGTGTGCACAATGTCTGGTAACTGCTCATAACGTATGCACATGTTCCTGTGTACTTGGAAGAATCTCTAGGTTATGTGTAATATCAAATGTAAATGCTTGGTAAATCATTGTAATACTGTATTGCTTATGAAATAATGATGAGGAAAAAAATCTCCACAGAAAAGAACAGATACAGTTTCTTCCCTTGTATTTAGCTCTCTGCAGTGAGTGAACACTTGGATGCAGAAGCTGCTGACACCAAGGGCCTGCTGTGGTCCAAAGCTTAAACTTTAAAACTTTATTTTCTCTTTCTTTGATTTCTATGGTTCTCAGACTTTTTTCACATTTATTTTCCAAATGTTGCTATCACACTAAGAATTATCTTTGATCTCTGGGATTCTCACTGCTTTTGAAGTGATTTTGTGGGTTATCTGGATAGGAGGATCCTGAACACTTTGTCAATAAATTTTGCTTCCATTTATTACTTTCCATGCTAAGAATTGTCACATTTTATTTAATGAAATATACTCCAATGTTGTTAGTAGTGGTTTAGCACCAATATTAAATCAATCCTCTGATGTTATTGTGAAAATGTTTTGTTATCTCTTTTACTTGAAAGCATTTGTTGCAGCGGGTGGTGTGAGGTATTGTGCCATGCATGAAGTTCATGTTAGGAAACCCCGACTCTATCATGACCACAGATATCAGTTGACAAGGAGAGACAGTCACAATATGATAATAATCCTAAAAATAGATATGCATGTTTTATAAAGGGAGAGGGATTCCTCAGATGAGTGTAAATATAAGGTCTTTGAAGACAGGACTTTCCTCCATGCCTCCCTCTCCTCAGCCTCCTGCATTTCCTGCATTTCAGTTTTAGAGAATCACCTGTCTGTCCCTGCTTCCCAGGGTGGAGCTCCTTCTGACACTGAAAGATGAGGGCTAGCATAGGGAGCATGCCCAAGATTCCATCTCCCCTGTGGCTCTTCTGTTCTTCCCCAGTTTATCCATGCAGCTTTGATTCATGTTCTCTCAAAGAAATCAGGAAGAATAAATTGGTGAAATACATTGAATGGTAAGCTACATTTATTTATAGTTGCATGAATCCTCATGTAGCAGTGTAAGATAAGTCAGTATTATCCCCCTTGTGGTGAGAAAGCAGAGGTACAAACAGAAGTAAGAACCATTCCCACGATCAACCAGTAAGAGGCAGAACCTGATGTGAACCAAGAGGATCTGCATCCAAAATCACACTTTTCAATTTTTTGCGCTTTGCCAAAAAATTGTAAAAACTTTAACTCAGTAATGAATAACTACTTCAAACTTTGAAACAAAGAAAGAAACAAGCAAAACAGTTTCCCTCCCCACATCTCAGGTCTAATGTGTCCTGCTGTAGGCCTGTCAGGCCCATGGCCAGCTCTGAGCAGGACTGCCACACTTGAGCCTGGGAACAGAGAGAGGCAGAACGGGAGCCAACCAAGGAGGATACCTCTGCCTTTCTGACTTAGTCTCTCCACCTTTTCTCCCCTAGTTAAGCCAATGGTGACTGTGTATCCCTCAAAGACACAGCCCCTGCAGCACCACAACCTCCTGGTCTGCGCTGTGAGTGGCTTCTACCCAGGACACATTGAAGTCAGGTGGTTCCGGAATGGCCAGGAGCAGGAGGCTGGGGTCGTGTCCACAGGCCTGATCCAGAATGGAGACTGGACCTTCCAGGTCCTGGTGATGCTGGAAACAGTTCCTCAGAGTGGAGAGGTTTACAGCTGCCAGGTGGAGCACCCAAGCCTGACGAGCCCTATCACAGCGGAATGGAGTGAGTGAGAAGCTTCCTGAACTTACAAATCCCTGCCCATCAGGAAGGGACATAGTTTACCCTGAGTGTCAGGTTACCCTCTCTGCACTGTGTGGTCAAGTACTGAGCCATGGGGTAGCCTGGTGAGAGTTTCTCACACCTGTACCCCCTAGGGAACAATGACAAAGGAAAGCTGTCCCTAGTTTGCACCTTCCCATGCTGTCTTGGGCATGGTCAGCCTGATTGCCCTTCCCTCTGCTCTGCACCTGTGTGTCTGGGCTGAATCTCTGGGTTGTTCATTGTGTGATCTGTGAAGAGAAGCATTGCAAAGGCCTTGCTGACATCCAGGAGCCCAATCTTTCATTAGCTCCCTCATCTTAGACAAGCTACATAAGACCTTTCATACATCAGGTATTATTCAGGGCTGTGATATTTGAATGAATAAAATGCATGAGAAAACTAATTTTCTAGGAATGGCCAGTTCTAATACTTGTAGTTCAGCCTTCTTCCCCAGTCTGAAAGCTCTGAATCTCGGTGTCACAAAGAGGAAAGTTGTGTTCAGGGGAAAAATGACAAAATCTGGCTTCTTCTCTCAGGGGCACAGTCTGGATCTGCACAAAGCAAGATGCTGAGTGGAGTAGGGGGCTTTGTGCTGGGTCTGCTCTTCCTTGTGCTGGGGATGCTCATCTACCACAGGAATCAGAAGGGTAAGGAGCCTGCTGGAGCTGAGAGTCTGTATAGCTTCTCTGGGAGAAGAAATAGGGCCTTGGTAAAGTCAATTCTCATTATGTCAGTGGCTACATCTGAAGCATTTCTTTCCTCGGGTGACCTCAGAAAATTCAGAATTCAGTGTCTGTGGTTACTATGTCAAAAACTAGAGGGTTGTGGCTATATGGATATGAACAGGCTAACCAGGCTAGAGATAGGGGTCAGGGACCTGGAGCAAATGAAGGAAGAGCCACTTAACATTGGATTTGTGTGACAGAAGCTTCCTGGTCACCTGCTGTCAGTTTGTGCTCCGCTCTCTGCCTAGGCTGGTGTGGGCTGTGGTGTTGAAGAAATGGAAGGTGACAGATCTGAGGCTGGGGATATGGTGTGGGGTCAGATTTGCTCCCAGGTCTTTAAGTATCCATCCCCTCTTCTCTTCCCTAGGACACTCTGGACTTCAGCCAACAGGTGAGGAGCTTTAATCATCTCTCAGTGACAGATCTGCTTTCCTTATGGCAGAAGGTAGAGGTGCTAAGACCTGAGACAGAAATCCTGAGAACGATTTTGGATCCAGACTTCTGATCAGGCGGTGTGCACTCTACCTTCTTTCCACTTCATGGAAGGCCTGTGCTCTGAAGGAGCTTTGCCTCAGGGAGAATTGATCAGTTTTTTTCTTCTTACTGCAATGCTGTGATGACAGACCCTGAGAGGGGAAAGGAAGCCATTTGCAAAGTTAGGACTGAAACACCACTGTCCTCTGCCTTCTGCAGGACTCCTGAGCTGAAGAGGTGACAACACTGAAGGAGGGACCCATGTCCTGCTGTCCATGTCATGATGAGGCTTCCTGCTTGGCTCTCCTTCTTCCACAGAGGCAGTGCTGTCTCAGAACTTGGTCACTCCTGGTTCAGTGACCCCTGAGAACATGTCCCTCTGCTGGCTTCCTGAGGCCCTGGCCCTGACCTGGAAGCCCCAGTGCAGACAGCAGGCTGACCTTGTCTTCATTCTCTCCTGACCCCATAGTCTTCACACCTTCCTGCCTCCCATGAGTCTGAAATCACTGTCACATTGCTTTATTACATTTTTTGCAAATAAACATGGGGTGAAAAATCCTCTGCTTCACAGAAGATCTTGTTTGTTTGATTGTGAGACTAGGGCTTGAATCCAGGGACATTCTAGCACTGTGCTACATACCTAGCCATTATTTTTTTTTTTCAGACCTTGTCTTGCTGAGGCTGGCCTCAAAGGAAATTGCAATCCTCCTGACTCAGCCTCCCAAGCCACTGGAATTACATGTATGCACCACTATTCCCAGCTGCTTTATGCAATTTTAAGGGACAAAGAATAGAGGAGAAAGGGATGGTTACTTCACAATCCAAGTATATTTTTTTATATGTTATGTGCATGCAGAGCAATACATAAGTTTAATTTGGCTGATTTAGGCATTCCCCAATGTATACATAAATCAAATATCAGGCTATGCACCATAAATATGTTTTAAGTTAGCACTGTAAAACTTAGATCAAAAAATCAAAAAGGGAACGCTTAAAGTTGCAGCATAGACCAAACAATTGAAACATATGTAACAATGGGAAACAAGCTAGACAAGTAAATCAAACCTTTTTGAAAGACATTTTACTTGCACCTAAAACATAATATTACTGTAAATGCACATAAATATATGGATATATTCATAGAGTTATTTTATATACTATTTTGAAAGAGGTGGATGGGTTTCTGAGAAAGGTTTTTAATTGGTGGAGAATTTCAGAGTTTCTGCTCTTGTGTTTCATCTGAAGAGTCAGTTTCAAATGTAAGTCTAGTTATAATGCAAATAAATAATTCAGAAGTTTATTTCAAAGCAACAATCATTTGTACACAATTTCTCCCCTGTCAGAAACAGCTCTTATTTTATTCTCAAGCAAATTCAAAATTTATATGATGTATATCTTATTTTAAGTTCTATTGCATAATATTCATGCAAAGCAGATTTTCCTATGAGAGTTTGCTGAGTTGATAGTGAGGTCTGTTGTATTTGATCCCAGGACTGCAATTTTACTCATTGGTTTCCTCAAATGGAGATATGATTTGCTTCATTCTATTTGAGGTGTGAAATACCTGAGGAGTGAAATGTAACCTATGAGGTAGTATTAAAGTATATCACACATATACATATTTCAATGACAGTCCTTTGAACTGAGAGTAGCAGGAAATCCAATGTGATTGGCTGTGTTTGTCTTTAACTCATGATCACACAAAGCAGCTGGATCCCAGGAGGGGCATCTCCAGGGCTGCTCAGGTCAGTGGGCCAGTGCCATCTGCAGGCATCCTGGACCTTCATCCCTGTGTCACAGCACGTCAGCCCTCCTGAGTTGGTAGGAGGACACCTGCCCCAGGTTTAGGCTCCTGTTCTCTCACCACAGCTTCTAAAGACAAGAAACAGAGACTGTTCCCTCCTGTGTGCTCCTGTCTAGAGCAGCTGCTCTTCTCCCAGACTCCTCAGACCCTTCCTCACACATGGGGAGCCCATGTGGTCACAGTGGCAGCCCAGACCACCACAGTTCAGTCCTTGTGGAGTGGGCCTGATGCCTGAGTACAAAGAAAAAACTGTTGTGTTAGGTAGGAAAGAGTGAGTATATGTTGGGGAAATGACAGTTTCCAATTCCATTAGTTGCTAATATTTATATTTAATTTCCTCATGAAGGCCCATTGATTCCTGTAGGTATTCTCAATGTGTGGTTGTTGTTTCTTTAGGTATGATTTTTGGTAGTGGGAATTGAAACCAGGGGTTGTTTACAGTGTGCTCCATCCCCAGCCCTTCTTATAATTTTTTTATTTTGTAACATGAACTCACTAATTTGCTGAGGCTGTGTTCATTAAAATCAGCCTCCCTAAGATTTCATCTCACCCCAATTAGAATGGCTATTATCAAGAACACAAGGAATAATAAGTGTTGGCATGGGTGTGGGGGAAAAGGCACACTCATACATTGCTGGTGGAGTTGCAAATTGGTGCAGTCGCTCTGGAAAGCAGTGTGGAGATTCCTCAAAAACTTGGAATGGACCCACCTTTTGATCCAGCTATCCCATTCCTCAGTTCATACACATCGGACTTAAAATCAGCATGCTACAGTGATGCAGCCACATCAATGTTCATAGCTGCTCAATTCACAGTAGCTAGATTATGGAATCAACCTAGATGGCCTTCAGTAGATGAATGGATAAAGAAACTGTGGTATATATACACAATGGAATATTATTCAGCCATAAAGAAGAATAAAATTATGGTATTTGTAGGTAAATGGATGATGTTGGAGACTGTTATGCTCTGTGAGTTCAGCCAATCCCCAAAATCCTAAGGCCGAATGGTCTCTCTGATAAATGAATGATGATGCATAATACGGGGGGGAAGGGTGTCAAGAATGGAGGAAGGATAGATAGCATAGAGGGAAGGGAGGGGGGGGGTGGGGGTGGGGGGGTAAAAATAATAACAGAATGTGTGACAGACACCATTGCCCTGTGTACATGCATGCACGCACAGATGGTGTGGCTCTACTTTGTGTACAACCAGTGAAACAATAGCTGTACTCCATTTGTGTTCAATGAATCAGTAAGTAAATTAAAAAAAATTTAAAAAATTTAAAAAAAGAAAGGTAATTAATTAAACTCATCAATAATTTGACAAATTGAAATTCAGTTCATCCTGGAACAAAATAATGCTCCCAACAAGTTGGAACACATAGTGGTTTTATTTATTAATTATTATTATTGTTATTATTATATTTATATTATTATCATCACCATTATTTTAGTACCAGGGATTGAATCTAGGGGTACTTTACCTCTGAACTACATCCCCACTCATTTTTACTTTTCATTTTGTGACAGGTTCTTGCTAGGTTGGTGAGAGCTTCCTTAAACTGGTCTCGAAACTGCAATTTTCCTGCCTCAGCCTCCACAGTGGCTGGGATTAGGGGCTTGTGTCACCATGTCCAGGTATAGTGGTTTATTTCAAATTAAGAAATTTGAAGATATTAGGAGAATGGTTTCACTCATGTGCTGTAAGATGACACTGGATCTGATGCATGGAAATATGAGCATGAATTGGCATGCCTACTACGAGAGTGGCCATAGTCCAGGACTTCCACCCTAGGACTGTATGCTCCAGATAGATTCTCACCTACATGGCCCAAATGGCAGATAAAAAATGTAAGAGATAAGAAAGGAAACATTGTGAATGCTTAGACAGAAGTTTGACAAATAATGGTATGGTCATTCCAGGGAATAATATTCAGGGCTTTAAATGAACGCCCAGTACAATTAACAGAGATTAGAAAAAAGTCATAACCATAGTGACAATTAAGACGTAGAAAGTTATAATGGCCATTCTCAACACTACAAGAGCAAAAAAATGTTTAAAATAATCTAATGGATAAAATAATAACCAAAAAAACCCTTATTTTAAAAGACTTCCAAGTGCAACCAATGAAAGAAGTCTAAAATTCCCAATTTCCAGAAATGGACAAGTTCTGCTTAGGACAACAGAGACAAACGTCTAGTCTTATGTCAGGTCATTTGATGAATCTTGTTGTGGGTAAAACATGGGCCTGCACAGAAAGGGAGATAATGACAGGGCAAGGAGAAACCATCCTGGAGCTGGTGTGATGGATTGAAATCTATTGAGACTTAAAATAGAATTCATGTCTACTCTTCCCTGCCACCTGGTTCTTCTTTTAGGACCTTTGCTGAGTTCAGGGAGGTGGTGTGGGAACTTTGGGGTAGACAGAAGGCAGAGAATACCACTACGCTAAATGCAGTCAAACAGCAGTCAGCCAGTGTAGACATGAACATCACTCAACCACATGGGCTGAATTGGGCTTTATAATGGACCTGTATATTAAGGACATCCAATTCCTACAGAATATTTCTTTACATAGAAAAACCCATCAAAGTGGAATATAGCATGGCCATAAACCTGTGAAGATAATGTCAAGAAGATGAAAATCCCACCAAATATAGTCTCTCACCACAATCTTGTCACATTACAAATCCAGAAGACTCAGGAAGTCACCTCATTTTTGAAAGTGAAGCCAGGCATTGCTATGTAATCTATGGGCTTTAAAATAACAAATTGATGGAAATTACAAGCTTATTTAAAATAAGTAATTTTAAAGCAGATTTTCACAGACTTTAATATCCACTCAAAGAAATCTTTACATGATAATTTATAGGTTTAAATTATTATATTATGAAAGAACTAATATATAAGCATGAAGTACTGAATTGAAGACATTAGGAAAAGAAAAGCATATTTAACTCATAAAATAAAAGAAAGGAACATGTAAACATGAAAAAAATTAGTAAAATGGAAAATAATTGTCTAGTATAGAAAATAAAGTCTGAAGATATCTGCTTTCTATTTTGATAAACTATTTGCAAGACTAATAAGGAAGGAAAAATCCAAATAATGAATTGTTAACTGTGGGAATGAAAATGATGATATTCCTAGAGATGGTACAGATATCAAGAAGATACTAAGATAATGTTATAAAGAATTTTATGGCAGGGGATTTGACATCTTAAATGAATGTGTTTGAAAAACACACTATTTCGCTATCTGCTTCTGTGTGATGACTTGCCCCCAAATTAGTAGGTTAGAGTTAGAGCCATGAAATGATTTCCCACAGCTCTGGGAACTGATGGAGCTCAGCTGGGGCAGCACTGGGTGTCCCCTGATGTTGCAGTCAGAGAGCACCTGGAGCTCAGGTCTTCAAGCGGCTCAACCTGGACATGGGACCCTGTCTCTGCCATTGTTTCCAGGGCCTCTAGGGACTTATGTGGCCCTATCTTCAATGAAGACAGGCTTCTAAGGGGTGGGTGGGCTCACACCCCAGGAATATTTTTCCAAGAGGAAAGTAACAACTGTAAGACTTTTCTACACCTCACCCCAGAAATTGTGGGCAGTCATTTCTACCAAATTGTATTTGTCAGCTAGGGCCAGTCCAAATTCAAGGAGAAAGGACATACAGTCTACCTCTTTGAGCTGAATGTGAGATTATTTGAACTCTTCTTTAATCAATTCCATATAATATTTCAAAGCTGACTAATGAATATGTGAATTAGAGGAAGGGTGCACTTGCCAGCAGTTCCCAGCACCAAACTCACAGAGTGGGAAGGCTGCTCCTCAGCCAGGAGGGTCACAAAGGGAGCTACTGAAACCTAATGCTGGACCTTAAAAGCAGCTACAGGGACACAGAAACTCAGAGGCTTTGAAGGGAATATCAGAAAAAATATTTAAGAGACATGCCAACTTGACTGACAGCAGTAGTGGTGGGACACTGAGGGAGAGGAGGGAGCACAGGTAGAATTATATGAAAGCAATGTTTCTGGATTGGTGTTTCCTGTGGATTAGAGAGAAAGGCTGACTTTTTTTTTTTACGTTCTACTTTATTTTAATTTTTTAATTAGTAATGGTTTATTTTTTAGTTATTTTTAAAAATTTTTTAAATTTATTTTTTAAATTTATTTTTACAGACTGCATTTTGATTCATTGTACCCAAATGGGGCAAAACTTCTCATTTCTATGGTTGTGCACAATGTAGATCCATAACTTTCATGTGATCATACATACACATAGAGTAATACTGTCTGTCTCAAACTACTATCTTTCCTTCCCCCACCTCTCCCACCCCATTTTCCTCTACACCATCCAAATTTCCTCCATTCTTCTCTTCTCCACCTGCCACTCCCCCAACCCCCTTATCTATCATCATTCACTTACCAGAGAAAACATTCAGCCTTTGTTTTTTTTTGACTTGACTTATTTCACTTAGCACGATATTCTCCAGCTCCATCCATTTGCCAACAATTGCCATAATTTTATTCTTCTTTATGGCTGAGTAATATTCCATTGTGCATATATACCAGAGTTTCTATATCCATTCATCAATTAAAAGGCATCTAGGTTGGTTCCACAAACTAGCTATTGTGAATTGAGCATCTATGAACATTGATGTGGCTGTATCAAGGTAGTACGCTGATTTTAAGTCCTACGGGTATAAACCGAGGAGTGGGATAGCTGAATCAAATGGCGGGTCCATTCCAAGTTTTTTGAGGAATCGCCACACTGCTTTATAGAGTGGCTGCACCAATTTGCAACTCCACCAGCAATGTAGGAGTGTGCCTTTTTCCCCACACCCATGCCAACACTTACTATTGCTTGTGTTCTTGATAATAGCCATTCTAACTGGGGTGAGATGAAATCTTAGGGAGGCTGATTTAATGAACACAAAGTCAGTGGAGAATGTGGTTCTGTGAAACCAACCAAAAGCTTTGTAGACCCTGGGGCAGAGACTTCAGTGGGACTTGGATCCCTGGATCAGAAAATGACCTCAGCTGCAGCCTGGGAGCTACCTGTCAATACCCTGTGGCCTCAGGCAGAGACAAATCAGGAGCACAGAAAGGAAGCAGCCAGCAGTTGCACTGTACTCTCTGCAGTGAGCCTGTCCAGAGTGACTGAAATAGCCACACAAATAATAATCCCTGGTTCATATAAGCTCTGGGCACCAAGGGGAGAAAGTTCCCTGTGTCACTGATGCCCCATAAGAACCTGGGAAGAGGCATATAGTGTCCACTCAGGAGTGTTTGCACTCCAGGGTGGATTCCCATGAATTCACACTCATAGCAGTGAATTTGAAACCTGGGGAGGATTAGTCCTTATGCCCTAAATGTGAATTTTAAGAGGTGCCTGAGATCCACAGACCCAGCAGAGACCAGCATCTCCCCAGCAATAGGGGATGAGGATCAAATCTGAAATACCCAAGGACAGAGTTCACAAATTCACCCAAGATTAAAGCCCCACTATTGGAACTTCCAATTTGGACTCTGCATCACCCCTTCCTCAGGATCACTGAACTCATCAGCACTCTCCAGTCTACCCACCTTATGCTGGGGGACTGGAAGCTGAGACCTTCTGTACCCTGCTGGCAGTTGGGTGAGGAACACAAAGACATTGAAGTTAACAAGCCTGGACCCAGTGGTTACAGAGCCAAAATAAATATAAAGAATGAAAATCCAGGGCTGGGGTTGTGGCTCAATGGCTCAGTGGTGCTTGCCTGGCATGTGTAAGGCACTGTGTTCCATCCTCAGCACCACATAAATAAATAAAATACAGGTATTGTGTCCATCCACAACTAAAAAAATATTTAAGAAAATGAATGAAAATCCACCCCTGCCACAAGTTTTGACCACCCACTGGAAACAAGTACTTTGTTTCTTGTTAAGATTTATTTCTCTCATTCCTCCTTTTTTCTCCATATTCCCATTATTAAAACTTTTTAAAGTTTTTTTTAATTTTAACATTTAATAAATGTCAAATACCACTTTATTATAGTGTATTATTTTTTACTTTTTTTCTGTTAAACATGATTTATGTGTGTGTGTATGTGGTGTGTTCTCACTACACTTTTTGAAATACATATATATATTTATATATACACATGATTTTATGTTCACATTAATAGCTTTCTTCCACAGTTGTTTATTATTTAGAATTCATTTGACTTAGATGGGATATAATTGTACAAGTGTTCAAGTGGCTAGGACCTGACATTTGTGGGTTTGTTCATTCCTTGGTTCTTGTTCCTTATCTCCCCTCTTCGCTCTCTCTAGCCAAATTTTGCTGTTCCCTCTTTCTCTCTTGTTTTTACTCACTACACTCAGCTAATGTTTATTCCTTCCTCTTTATAGCCAATATCAGCTACCTACATCCTGCCTCTTCTCTGACCACTTTTACCAATATTTCAAACTTTGGCTTTCCTACCCTATTTTCTCTTACTTAAGAAACTCTAATCTCACTGAATCATAGAATTATATAGTTCATATAATTCCTTCCTCATTCATGTTGTTGTGGTTATTAATACAGAGCATGATGTAGCAGGCACCTGCTGTTGGATCCCTGATCTGATTCACAGGTTTTATTGTTTGTACTGATGTGAAATGCTGACCCCACCATTCCTATAGAAGCAGCAATCAGTGTGACAGATGTCAAAGCAGGCACCAGACATGCATCTTCATGCAGTGCATCTGGTGCTGACACTCGGGTTGTTCCTGCCTCCTCCTCTCTCCATCTAAGAGGAACTGGGAGGAGACTGGGGCTCATCAAGTCCACAGAGGAGAGGACCTGCTGCCTAGAAATAGAACTCAGCCAAGCCACAGGGAATCCCATCCCACAGATGATCCAACCCCACCTGAGCCTTACCTTTCCTTCACCTTTAGAATTGGGGAAAGAAAATCCCCAAACCAGTGACCAGATCCCAAGGAGAAAACCAGAGGGAAACCTCAGGCACCAGCCCTGAATATCTACTCATATATCAAAAACAGAGTGAAGTCCAAGAACCAGAAATCACCACACATGAAAGGACACATGTACTAAAGAGAAAGAGGACCCCATCTCAATTGCTGTACAAGTCCAGGACTTCTGAAAACATGAGGAAACAGGCAAACAAATCTCCCACCAAAGTCCACAATCCCCTAACAAAGAATTCCATGGATGTGGAAATGGATGAAATTCCAGAGAAAATTGGAGAAAACGATTATTAAAATATTGGATGAACTAAAAGAAGATCTAAGGAATGCATTAAGACTGCAAATAGTGATAAAAGACCATTTCAATAAGGAAATAGGAACATTGAAAAGAAACCAATCAGAACTCCTGGAAATGGAAGATAGTATAAATCAAATTTAAAAAATCACTTGAAAGCAAAACCAACAAATTAGATTGCACAAAAAAGGGGACTTTATTCCTTGAGCACAAAACTTCTGGCCCTGAAGCCTTGGTACATCCACTTGAGTACAGAGAACACAGTAAAGGAAAAAATGACAGAGCATGATCAGCATTTGTAACAACCCTGGGAAAACTTCAAGAGACCATATCTGAGAATCAAATGGAGAGAAAACATGAAGATACACGATAATGGCATTAGAACATTTTCAATGACATAGTGACAGAAAACTCCCCAATATCAGAAGTGAGGTAGCCACATTCAGGAGGCACGTAGGATCCTAAATAGACCAAACCAGAGAAGAAGCTCCTCACAACAAGCCTTCATCCAAATGCCAAACCAAAAATTTAAGAAGAGAATGTTAAATGCTGGAAGACAGAAACATCTGGTCTCATTTAGAGGCAAACCAAGAAGGCTCACGTGGAAATTCTCAAATTCCTGACCCCCAAATGCAGGAGGGACTCCAGTGAGATATTTCAAGCTCTGAAAGAAAACAACTGAAAGTCAAGATCACCATACCCAGGAAAAGGCCTTTTCACATTCCGGCCAGGAGAAAAAGACTTTCTATGAGAAGGATAAGCTAAAAGAATTCGTGACAACCAGGTTGCACTACAAAGAATACGCAAAGACAAAACTGCACACAGAGGAACCAAATAGTAACTCCAAAGCTCCCACATACAGGAAGAGCAATGCAAGTGTCTAAATATATGTCTTTTATTATTACTAAATAGACACTTCATATATTAGAAATATAAAATTATTACTAATTAGATATAAATATTGAAGTGTGTAATTCTTATAAATTATTATTATTACATGTCTAATACATCACTAAATGGGAATCAAAACAGAATAAAATATAGCAAAAAATCAAAATGGCAGGAAACCACAAAAACTATTCATACTTACACTGACTGTAAATGATCTCAACCACATAATTAAAGGATATGTATGAGCAGAATGGATCAAAAAATGATAGAAAATATCACAATATCTGGGACAGTACAAAAGAGTTCTAAGAGGAAAATTTATAGAACTGAGTTCCTATATTTTAAAAAGTAGGTCCTCAGATATATAAGCTTCATCTCAAGGCCCTAGGAAAGGAAGAAAAAACTGATTCCAAATTCAGTAGAAGACAGGAAATAATTAAGATTAGAGTTGAAACTTAGAATAAAGGAACAATACACAGGATCAAAGAGTTACACAGCTACAAAGAGTTGGTTCTTTGAAAAGAGAAAGAAGGTTGATAAACCATTTTCAAAACTAACCAAATGAAAGAGAGAGGAGACCCAAATAAATAAAATTGGATTTGAAAATGAAGATATCATCACAGACATTTATGCAGAAAATGCAGAAAATTATTAGAAACATTGTGATAACGTGTACTCCAAAAAACTGGAAAATCTAGGGGACACTGACAAATTTCTAGACATATATGACCAACACAAATTGATCCAGAAAGATATGAAAAACTTAAACACATCAAAACCAAGTAATGAAATTGAAACAGCAATTAAAAGCCTTCCCACCAGGCTTCTGGTCCTTCCCAGGACCAGTTGGACTCTCAGCTGAGTTCCATGAGACCTTGAAAAGAGAACTAATACATCTTTCTCAAGTTATTCCATAAAATTAAAAGGGAAGGAATGAAGCCAGTGTAACCTGATACCAAAACCAGATAAGGACACATCAAGGAAAGAAAACTACAGGCTAATATCCCTGATGAACATAGGTGCAAGGATTCTTAATAAAATATTAGCAAATTGCATTCAGAAACACATCAAGAAGATAATACATCATGATCAAGTGGAATTCATCCCAGAAATGCCAGGTTGGTTCATCATACACAGGTCAACAAACGTAATTCACCATGTAAATAGAATTAGGGACAAGAGTCTCATGATCATCTCAATAGATGCAGATAAGACCTTTGATAAATCCCACACTCATTCCTATTAAAAATGCTGAAGAAGCAAGGAATAGAAGGAAGTTACCTCAACATCATGAAGGCTATTTTTGACAAACCCAGAGCCAACATCACTTTGAATGACAAAAAGCTAAAAACATTTTCTGAAAATCAGGAACAAGGCAAGGATGTCCACTCTCACCATTTCTATTCAATACAGAAATCTCAAGACTCTCGCCAGAGCAATTTGCAAGGAGAAGGATATTAAAGGGGCATAAATAGGAAAAGAAAAAGTCAAACTATCTGTGTTTGCTGATGACATGATTCTATATCTAGAGGACCCAAGAAACTCCACCAGAAGACTTCTATAGCTGATAAATGAGTTCAGTGAAGCAGCAGGACATGAGATCAATACCCATAAATCAATAGGTTTCCTATGCTGCAACAGGGATTCTGTTGGGGAAGACATCACCAAAACCAGCCCATTAACAATAAACTCAAGAACAAATTTGGGAATTAATCTAACCAAGGAGGTGAAAGATCTCTGCAATGAATATTGTAGAACACTGAAAAAGATTAACGAAGAGCTTAGAAGATGTAAAAAAGCCTGTTCATGGAGAGGCCGAATTAATTTTGTCATAGTGGCTATCATACAAATAGTACTACACAGATTCTATGCAATCTCCATCAGAGTACCAATGGCATTCATCACAGAATTGGGAAAAAACTACCCTTAAACTCATTTGACAGAATAAGAGACCCAGATTAGCGAAAGCAATCATGAGTGGGAAGAGTGATGCAGGAGGCCTCATCTCTAATTATCCTAGAGAGCTGTATCAACAACACAGCATTGGCATTGAAATAGGCGTGAACACTAAGGGAACAGAAGAGAGGACACAGAGACAAACCCCCTCCCTTACAGCTGTCTGATATTTGTCAAAGGAGCTAAAAATCTAAGAGGGAGAAATAACAGTCTTTTTAAGAAATGGCCCTGGGAAAACTGGATAGCCATAAATAGAAGAATGAAACTAGATCCCTACCTCTCTATGTGCACAAATGTGTAATCAAAATGGTTCAAAGACTTAGGAATTAGATCAGAAACTTGCACCTGCTAGAAGGAAACACAGGATCAACACCCCATCATATTGGTGCTGGCACCAACTGCCTCAACAGGACCCCTAAAAACTCAAAAAACAAAATGAAAAATCAATAAGTAGCAATCAATAAGCTGTCAAATGTAAAAGCTTCTGCCTACCAAAAGAAACAATTATGCGTATGAAGAGTGAGCCTACACAATGAGAGAAAAGTCTTGACAGCTGCTTCTCTGACAGAGGATTCATGTCCAGAATATATAAAGAACTTTGTAACTTAACACCAAACAACCACACACCAACTAACCAAATAACTCAGTCAATAAATGGGCAAAAGAACCAAAGAAGACACAAAGTGGTCAACAAGTATATGAAAAAAATGTTCAATATCTCTAGCTTTCAGGGAAATGGGGATTGAAACTACACTAAGACTTTATTTCACTCCAGTCAGAATGGCAATTATCACACACACAGACAATAATAAGTGCTGGTGAGGACGTGGGGGGAAGGTACACTTGTACATTGTTGGTGGGACAACACACTAGTTCATCCTCTCTGGGAGGCAGTATGGAGATTCCTCCAAAAGTAGGGGAGAAAAAGGAAAGGGGGAGGGAAGGACCTGATACCATAAAGATAAAGGGAAGATCAGTAATATAGAAGGTGATAAAGAGGCAGAGTGGAGGTGTGGATAAGGGCAGGCAATGCAGAATGAATACTTTAAAAATCATGTTATGTGCTTATATAAATATATGACAGGGAATGTCACCTTCATGCATAGTAAAGAACCCATGAAATACAAATTAATAGATAAAGGAAGTACAGCAGAGTAGAGAAAGGAGAACAGGGGAGGAGAGGGAGGATGGGAGGGAAAAGGGGGAGGGGAGAGGTGGGATCTTGACATGAAATAAAATTTCATGCATGTCAGGGATGAACCCAATTATATTGTAAAACTGTAAAGTTCTACTAAGAAAAAGTAGGAAAGGAACCACCATGTGACCCAGGTATCTGACTCCTTAATATTAATCCCAAAGAATTAAAGTCAGCACACTATAGCAATTCAGCCACCTCAACAGTTATAGCAGCAGAATTCACAATAGCTAAATTAAGGAACAAACCCAGAAGCCTGTCAATAGATGAATTAATGAAGATATTGAGGTACACACCCACCATATGGTTTTACTCACCATAAGAAGAATGAAATTATGGTATTTGCTGGTAAATGGATGGAAAGGAAAAATATCAGACTCAGTGAAATAAGTCAGTCTCAGAAAATCAAGGGCCAAATGTTCTGTCTCATAGGTGGGAAGCTAGAGCAAAGGAAAAGGAATGGATAAGGGGAGGAGAGCATATCATAAAGATATAGGGAAGATCAGCAGAGTAAAGGAAGGAGATTGAGGGGAGGAAGGAGAGATAGGAAAGGGGAGGAAAGGTGGAATGAATTTTAAAAAGCATGCTATGTGGAAGGTAGAGAGGAAACAGGGAAACAGAGATGGGATGGATCTCAAAGGGAGTTCAGTAGAGCAAGGGGACCAGAGAGTGGGAGGGAAGGTGAGAGTGGGAGATGCTAGGAAGTGATGTTGTCCAAATTATACTGTGTGCATGTACGAATATGCAACAACAAATGCCATCGATATGTACAGCTGTAATGTACCAATAAAAACCGGAAAAACCATGCTATGTGCATATATAAAAATGTACTACAGGGAATTTCACTTTTATGTAGAAGTAGAAAGAACTAATCAGAAATAATCAGATGAGTGAAAGGAAGAGCCATAGAGTAGAGGAAGGAAAAGAGGGAAGGAAGGAGAGGAGGGGAAAGGCAGGGAACATGAACTGAAATAAAAAACCTGGTGGGTATGATTTTGTTGGGATGAAACCAACTACTGTGCAGAATGATCATGCTCTACAACAAAGTAAAAACAAGCAATAGAAAAAGAGAGGACCTGTACATTTGTTTATTTAGTACTACATCTGATGAATTATTTCCTCAAAGTCATCCTCCAAAAGCAGTTCAATCAGCTCATGTAATGGAAAACTCAGTACTTGAGTTGCTTGAACACAGGTGCTTGGGCAAAGGTCCTCTAGCATCTCTGTCTCATTTGATGTCTTGGCTCTGATTTCCTCCATGTTGATTTCAGTCTGAAGGAAACCCTCCACACATGCATGGTGGAAAAGTGGTTCTCAGGAACCCCAGGTTTTCACAGTACATCTAGTTCTTTTTTGTTTTGTTTTTTTTTTAATGACAGTTAATATTTTTTTGTTTGTTCTTTTTTCACATTTATTTATTTTGATTCCTTGCACACAAATGGAGTACAGCTGTTGTTTCTCTGGTTGTACACAAAGTAGAATTGTTCTAAGGGTAAAAAATTCTGTTTTTAATAAGTAACCCTAGTTTACTACAATACAATCACTTTGAAAGTTTTTTTCTCTGTTTTGAAACTTTTACCTTAAAACATAAATACATGAACAGTTGTACAAAAACATTTTTTCATTATACTGTTATTTGATACTTTTTTAAATTGTTATTTTTATTTTTACTTTGTACAATGTCTGTTAAAAACTAAGTAAAAAACACACATGAGCTAACAAAAAAGAAGCAATTCAAAAGGAAATTTGTTTCAGTACTCAGTTCTCGAAAATAATTTCAATCCATCTGGAAATGGTTCTTCCTTATGATCTCAGTAAGTGCCATCACATACATTGTCATGGATATTCAAACAGTCTGGCAAGATTTATTGAAAAAGTATCTTTTGTCTGTTTCTCTGCAAGGCGAGCAGAGACCAGAACATTGTGGCTGGAGGGGTCTGTGTACAGAAGTTCCCTCTTGCTCTGTTCTCTAGACACCACACTGTGCTAACTAACACAATTGCACACTGGGTCTTCTTACATTGTATAGAATTGTATACAGTTGTGCTGTCATTTCAAACATGTCCTTGGCTCTCCTAAGATGTTAGAATTCACATATGAGTTTTAAATACAGTCTGATGATTCCTGCATTTCTCTAAAAGAAAACATAAAAAGCAAAAAAGAAATAAAACAAACAAACGTTAAACATTTCCATGAATCTCAACATGATTTTTTGAATACAGATTAATTTGGAGAGAACTGACATGAGAGACATAACGGCATTTGGACATTTTCTTAATTTACAGTGGACCTTGAATTCCTCCCAATGAAGCTTTACGGTTTTCAGTGTGGAAGCCTATTGTTGTCTATTATTTTATAACCTGAGTAACTGTAAAAAGAAAACAGTGAGCATTTTATGTCCTTTGTTGTAATTGTTTCATTTATTTTCTTTCCAATTTCCATGTCCTGATACTCTGGTATCCAGGTAGCAATAGGGAAGGTTTAAACATTTCACCACCTCGTCTCTGTGTGCAGCAGGGTAAGTGTCTTTACTTCCATTGAGGAAATTCCTGTCTAATATAAGATTTCTACTAGATTTCTTCTTCAAAATTAACTGCCAAATTCTGTCAAATGATGGCTGTCAATCTCTCATGGGTGACATATGCCTTTCCTACTGGCACACTTTTCATAGCACTGGGATGGCCCATGACCCCTGTGCCGGGAACCATGCTGTAAGGATGATGGTCACAAAGCTGCCCTGGAGTGTCACCACAGTTCCTTTCCATGCTTGCCACACTGGCCATCATGAAATTATCAGAACATTGTGACTCTGTGCTTGGGTCCCCAGAATAGCATTGGAAGTTGAGGAGCCCTGTCACTGAGTTAGGTAGGGCCGTGGTGCAAATCAGGCTCCACCTGAAGTTCTCCATGCAGGGCATCACTGGGAACTCACTGGATAGGGACGTGTCAACCCTGCTGAATACCAACAATAAATATTTATTTTTTGGTGGTTCTGGGGAGTGAACCCAGCGGCTTATGCAAGCACTCTACCAACTGAGCTGTATCCCTATCCCTTTTTTTATTTTTTTATGCTTCTTCTAATTCATATTTTTATTGTTCCTTTTCCCTTATACATAACATTATGGTTCATTTTGACATAATTCTAGAAGTGTGGAATCTAATTTATTATAATTCAGTCCCCAGTACTTCCCCTTTCCCTCTCTCCTTCCTCCCCTGTAGGATTACCT
>JAJEJO010050538.1:10638-23149 GCA_020662805.1 Glaucomys volans
CCCTCTCCTGCTGTATACCTCCCTGCAGGAAGTGACCCTGTCCTGCTCTGATCTCCTGTCAGTCCACTGGCCACCGCAGTGTCCTCAGTAGTATCACCGTGGGCGGATGCTGTGGTTGTGTTGTTGTCTCAGGTACTCTGGAGGTGGAGGCAGAGGGAGACTTGAGCCCAGGAGTTCACGTCAGTGGGCAGCACAGCCAGACCCTGTTTGAATTAAAGAAAAGAAAATACACTAATAAAACACATGACTGTAAGCATCTGGCCACATTGACAAGAACCTGTCCGTTAGGAAATACCTTTTCTTTGGCTTCACCTCCATCACTCAGGTTTTGATTGCTCAGAGTTGATCCTTCAAACTTTATCCTGTTGGAGCCAAGTGTTCCGCGAATTTTAAAACTTTGATAACTAGTTTTTATCAGTGAGAATGTCAAGTTCTCTCCATCTCACATGAGTTGGCATTTTCTTGAAATTCCTCAAATAGTTCTAAGTACCCAAGACATAGTGAGACATCTGGCATCTGGAATTGGTCCTCCAAATAGAGCAGTGAGCAGGCCACAGAAATGGGTAAAGCCATCAAACCAGGACGGGGACACTGACTGGACAGGGGGCCCAGGGCATGCTGGGAGGCCCGAGGACTCTTCTCCTGCCTCCATCCCTGTTTGCATCATTGTCCTTCATTATCATAGACGCTGCTGCTGACGTTGTTGTTTCCTGGGCCAAGAGGTCCATTTAGCATGTCCTTGGAGTGCATCTCCGCTGTGGGCTAGCATGGCCGGCTGAAGGATAGCTCACACTGCAGCCCCTGCTCCTGAGTGCTGGGATGATTCTGGGAAGGCACCCTGCAAAGTGAGCCCCACCAGCCTCCACCCAATGTCAGCTGGAGGCCATGGAAACGAGAATATGGGAACATTTGTTTTTCTTTCAGAGACCTCAAAATACTTGACCTTGTCCTTGAGCTTATCAACGCAAGCTTTGTCTCACAGCTTTCTAAAGGAACTGAAATATCTCCAGCTAGTTTAGAAGTCAGTGGCTCAAGGAGAGGCTGTCATCCTATGTGTCCCTCATGAGCCCAGCTTCAAGCAGTGTGCAGTGATCTGGCAAAAATGGCACTGACTCTCTGTCCACCCTGCACGTCCATGAGGATGGGTAGAAGGCCTTCACTGCTCAAGACCAAAGGTGGCTGGCCCAGCGGAGAAGGGGGTTCCAGGTTGCTGGCTGTGGGGCAGCCAGCGTTGACCACAGCATTCTGCAGCAAGTACAGTAGATGGACAGCAGAGGAGAGGGACCCATGGACTTTGCAGGGCAGGTTTGGAGTTGCCGTTCAATGTAGATACAAGAAGCCATTGAAGAAAACACACTGATCACCACAGAGCACACTGAGTCGACCCATCTGTGACAGGAGCACCCTCAGGTGGCTGACTGTGGGACAAGAGGCAGCAAAGCATTAGAACTGAACCAGGACAGCGTGTGGACAGGGGCCACACCAAGGCGCCACGGGGGAGAGTTAGCCTGGCCGGGAGCGAGGGCTCTGGGTCAGGGAATCTATGGACTGAGAAGACGGGAACCTCAGCCACATGACATCAACGACGTAAGCACATGGACCCACCTCCCAAAAAATCCATAGCTTCAAACAGAGTAAGGACCTTTATAATCATGTTTTATTTCAACATATTAATAGGTAACTTCAATTTATATGAATGTATTATCAATAATATTGATTCACAGAGGAAAACCAAGCATAGGACTAAACCCCGCCCCACAGTGATTACTCATTACACACCACAGGTTCTAGGCCTTGCCTAACGCCCCAGCCCTGGCTCCACCTGGAAGCTTAGTGCACTCACTGTGTGGCGTTTCCAGGAGTTGCCGGCATAGAGAGCCGACTTTGAAGGATAAAGGAGGAGACGAAAGAGCTTACGGACACTGTTAATCGCCTTCTTGCTTCTGGGACCAAAAGGCCTCACAACAGCTTAGCCGAGGAAATTTATTCGGCTCACTTTTTCAGAGGTTCAGCCCAGGGTTGGCAGACTCCACAGCTCTGGTCCTGAGATGAGGCAGGATGTCATGGTAGCAGGGCAGCAGCTCAGAATGTGACAGCCAGGAAGCAGAGGGAGCTCCACTCACCAGTGACAAAACATGCACCCCACGGGCACACCCCTTCTCCTCCAGCCACACCCACCTGCCGCAGCCAACGCCCAGCCGATCCACACCTGTGGACTGATCCACTGGTTAGGGTGCTCCTCTCCTTACCACGTCACCTCTGAATGTTCCTGTGGTATCCCACACAAGGCTTTGGGGACACCTCATATCCAACTACAATAGGCAGCTCACTGAGAACCAGACAGGCAGGTCAAGCACGTGCAAAATTAAAGTCGTTTTCTTTGACAACTTTGGAAAACACAGACCAAAAGTCCTTACATATAAATAGTAATGATACTTTTAAAAGAGCCACGTGAAAAAAATTCCAGAATTAAAAAAGAACCTTCTTGTGTTTCCAACACATACTCACCAAAGGTACGGAAAGCGAGACTCCTGTCCCAAAGGTGTCAGGATTCCGGGCACGACCTCAAATGACATCACGCGGAGGCAAAGCAAACGCGAAAACCCAGCACTTCAAGGTGCGTCCCTCCCGGCAGCGGGTGCCGAGGGGGCCTGTGCGTGGCCCTGGGCAGGATTCTCCCAGAAATGAGCACCTTAGACACTTGTCGTGTCACCTCGGTGGTTTTTCTTTTATTTTTTTAAGGAAAGCAAGGAACCGAGATGTAAGGTTGTTAAGCCGAGAGAGAGAGAGAGAGAGAGAGAGAGAGAGAGAGAGAGAGAGAGAGAGGACGGTTTCATCTGGTCCACTGTCTGCGGAATCCCACGTGTGCTGCTCGGTGGGGTCTCCACTCGCACAGGTCCTGCCTGGTTTTTGGTGCTCATGTAGGTGCTCGTGAAGAAATCAGCTGAAATCAGACCTAGAGCTCTTTGACCTTCAAACAGGCGAAGAGCTCCTTTGTGTCGTGGAGTCGCCGCTGCGGGAGCATCTCCAATCGCGTATCTGCAGCTCGTTGGTAAAAGTGTGTTTATTTCCTGGGTTCCTTGAAATAGTTTTAGGGAAACATTCCATGAGATATTTTTGACTTAGGTTCAGTTTAGGACAACATCTACCATGTGCCAGCACTGTAGCTAGGCACGGGAGAAACCCGCCTGCTCCCGGGCGGGTCACAGACACCCGCGTCCTCTTCCAACACAGAGGCGGGTGAGGTCGCAGGAAGGGACACGTAGCCTATTGGAGGCACAGGGAAGGGCCCCAGGAGAGGTGGTCATGAAATTTCTAAGGGTGAGTTGATGCTGACCAGGGGCAGATGCAGCCGTGAGCCTGTGGGCGCGGGGATGCCTGTGTGTATGTGCGTGACTACCGGGAAGGACACAGGAAGACTCAGGAATGCGGCATGGTTTCGACCCTGAAAGAACACAGTGTTTGTGCAAGGACCGTGGTGAGCACTGGGAAATGCCCATGCGGTCAGCTTGGGGCAGGGTGGTCAGGTTTGCTCTGGGTGACAGGGAGCCTTTGAAGGATGTTTTCACATAGGGAAGTGATGAGGGCAGTTGGCACTTTGGCCAGGTCACTGACAGGTACTCATTAAGGGTAATCGGCCCGGAGGGAGGGGCAGAGAGCGCAGACTGAGAGAAGGGGAGCGCGGGGCTGTGCTCATCCGGCAGTGGGGCCCATGACAGGGCCTGGGAGAACCGCACTGGGAGACTGAGTAAGGGGCACTGGTCATTGGCCTGGTGGGGAGTGGAGACCTGGTGGGTGGAGGTCATTGAGAGGACATTCATCTTCTACGACTCGGGTGGTTTGGATGCAGAGTAAGTCCTGCAGGTACTTCTTATGGAAGCACCACATCTAAGCATTTTTACTGGTGTGCTGTGACCATGCGTGGTGACGGGCACCACTGTGACTCATTCCTGCGTGCCGTAGCATCACGTGGTCCATCTCACCCCGCAGGCCTCCCTTCCCTCCCGATCTTCCTCCTCTGCTCACTGGTCTCCTGTTTGCATGAAGCAAGCTTTCTTTCTTTCTTTCTCTTTCTCTTACCTCTTTCTCTCTGACTCACACACGTGGAGAGAACATTGAATCCTTGACTTTTTGAGTCTGGTTTTTGCTCAACATGATAGCTCCAGCTATCCATTTTCCAGCAAGTGACAGAATTTCATTCTTCACAGGTGAATAAAGCTCCCTTGTGTATAAGCACCGCATTTCTTCATCCATTTATCTGCTGATGGACTCCTAGGCTGGTTCCAGAGTTTGGTCATGGTGAACTGTGAGGCTGTAACCATGGGTGTGCATGTATCACTAGGGCATGCTGAGGACAGTGCCATTGCATAAACCCCAAGGAGCGGGACAACAGCGGCTCTGTGCGTGGCCTGTTGAGGACCCTCCGTTCTGATCTCCATAGAGTTTGTACCAATTCCAGTCCCACCACAGTGAGCGTGTCCCCTCCCCCATACCCGTGGCAGCCTTTTCTGTTATCTGCATTCTTGATGACTGTTGTTCTTACCATCGTGAGAGGAAATCCCAGTGTAGTTTTGATCTTCATTTCCTGATGGCTAAAGATGCTGGACATTTTTTCATATATTTGTTGGTCATTTGAGTTTCTTATCTCTCAGGTTTTTATTAGTACATTATCATCACATGAAATGGTGGGGTTCATCTTGACATGGTCACTGGTGCGTGGAATGTGTAATCTGCTCCACTTCCGTCCCCATGCCTCCTCTTCCCTGCCTCCTCCTTGCTCTGCTCCCCTTTCTCTACCCCACTGGTCCTCCTTCTATTTATTCACAGCTCCCTTTTAAAAATGAGTTTTACTCAGCCATACTGAAGAACGACGTTGTGGCATGTGCTGGAGAATGGATGGACCTGGGGCCATGCTGAGTGAACTAAGCCAGACTCAGAAAGTCCAGGGTTGAAGGTTTTCTTTCACATGTGGGAAGTTAGACCAAAATAAGGAAAAGAAGTGGTGGCATGGAGGGTTCCAGGAACAGAGAGGGGAGATCAGTGGACCAGGGGAAGGCGATTGAGGGAGAGTGAGGAGGATTGGGAAAGGAGGAATGGTGGAATGAAGTTGACAAAGTTCTGCTGTGTGCACACGTGACTATCCCACAGCGAATTCATCTTTATGTATCTCTATAAAGAGATTGAATTTCTTCTTTTGAGAAGTGTCTATTTAGTTTGTTTGTCCATTTGTTAATTGGGGTATTTGTTTTTGGTGTTAAGTCTCTTGAGTTCTTTATGTATTCTAGTTACTAATCCTCCGTCAGAAGAGTATGCTGCAGACTTCCTCCCATTCTGCAGGTTCTGTTCTCGGTTGTTCCCTTTGCTGTGCAGGAAGGAGCCTTTCTATTTGATGCCCTCCCATTTAGTGACCTTGGTGTTGTTTCCTGAGCGTTAGGGGTTCTATTGAGAAGGTCCTCCCTGTGCCTGCATGCTGGAGTGCTGACTTCATGTTTTCTTCTGTGAGTTCATAGTTTCTGGTCTAATTCCTGGTCTTTGATCCATTTTGAGTTGGTTTTTGTGCAGCGTGAGAGATAAGGGTCTCGCCTCCGTCTTCTACCCATGAATCACCAGTTTTCTCAGCTGTTAAAAGGCTGTCTTTTCTCCAGTGTGTGCTCGGCACCTTTGTTAGGGACCAGATGACTGCATCTGAGCGGGTGTTCTGTTTTCTTCCCGTACTGTTGGTCTGAGGGTCTGTTTATATCAGTACCATGCAGTTTTGCTACCATAGCTCTGGAGGGTAGTTTGGAGTTGGTTACTCGATGCCGCCAGCATTGCTCTTTTTGCTTGGAATTGCTTTGGCTATTATGGGTCTTCCATTCTTTTATTTGAGTATTAGGACTGCGTCTTGAGTTCTGTGAGGAATGTCACTGGTATTTTGACGGGGTTTGCATAGGACCTGTGGGTGGCTCTTGGTAACATGGCCATTAGATTGGAAACATTGTTAACGTCCCCTCTGGATATTAACCAGCTGTATGTTTGTTCCTGCAACTTTAACAATAACATTGGCTGTGAAGTACTTACAGGGCTGGAAATCTCTGGAAAACTCAGATGTGGGCTGCATGCTCCCGGTTGGGTGGAGGAGAGTGTCCACATCGTCATCTTAGCTGGTCTTCAACGATGCAGCCCGCGAGTCAGAGAGCGCACACGGCACCTTCTCTCCTTGAAAACTGGATACTAAGATTTTTAAGACAAATTTAAACATTGAAAATTAGAGAGAATAGCAGGTTAAGTATTAAAATATCATCACCTGCACTTAATAAAAGTGTGCCGTATTTCCTTCAGCTATTTTCCAGCAGAAGCGTTTCAGAGCAAATTCAGACACGATGACAGTTTATCCCTTGTCCCTTCAGCACGTGTCTCTAAAACACAAGGATGGTTCCCCAACAGGCTTGGGGCGACTGCCTGACACCCCCCTTCACGTTTCCCCAGCGCCAGGAGGTGTCTTCAAGGGACTCTGCGTGAGGCCAGAGGCCACGCCAGCTGTTCCCAGAGCTGGTGTCTCTCACTCCCGGCAACCAGCTCCACCATGTTCTGCCCGTGGCAAAATAACAGGTGTGACTTCATTTCCAGAGATAAGGCTGGGCTTCACTTGGTAAGGGGTCGCCGTCCCATTAAAGCTTCACGGGCACAGTAAGCAGCCACTGGCTGGCAGCTTCCACTGGCTCCGACGGGGGCCACAGAGCGGGCCCCAGACAGAACAGCGCTCCCGCGGACCTCTGTCCCCCGTCTGTCCCGTGGACACCCCGGTGGCTGCTCTGTGTTGTCCGGGGATTGATTCTGATCTGTAGGAAACGTGTCAGGAAGCACAGCGATGTTCTGACTCATCTTTCCAGAACTCACTCCAGGCTTCGTACCAGAGGAGGTGGTTCCCATTTGGGGTTCACTTATGGCCACTTGCCCTCGTTCTCGGCCACGTGTCCTCCTCAGCCACGTGGGGAGCTTTGCTGTTTTCTTCTTCTTACTTGATTGACAAGGCTCCTTGACTTACTGAAGCCTGTCTCAGATTTGTCTGAGTCACGTTCTACATGAAAAGATGGAAAGTCCGGCCTGCAGGTATCCAGCAGTGCCCGCGGGCTGGGGAGCCAGGGAAGGCGGCGCCCTGGGGAAGTGTGCGAGTCTCTCTCCTTGGCTGAGGCAGCCTCCCCGTCCATCTGGAAGGCCAGGACCTCCTCCAAGTCACCAGCGTGGGCCTGTGCTGAGCCTGGGAGGGCTGCCGACAGTGGCCGAAGGGCCCAGGAAGTGTGGCCCTGGCCTCAGGTCAGACCTCCTCCCTCAAACCCCTGCTGTGAGCCACGTTTCAAACTGCTCCCAACACCTGGGTTCCGCAGAGCGGCAGCTCTTTCGTGGATTTCAAGGCTGCCTGGCCCTCGATCTGGCTGCCCCGTGGCCTGATGTTGGTCTCACAGCTCCGGGTGAGGGTGCACCTCTGGTGAAGTCCCACGGGAGGAACACGACTCTAGCCCGAGGGGGCAGCTCGTCTGTCCTGGGAAGGGGCGTGTCCCTGAATCACCATCATGTGGCATTGACCTTGGCTTGGAGACTCGGGTGCTGGTTCTGAAAATCTCACTGTTGTGAAAGTGCAGAGAAGGGATAGCAGACCTGGGAATAAAGTGGGGGTCTCAAGGATCTCTAGCTGCATTTCCTTTGCCAAATTTCTTAAGATGCTACAATTCAAGAGAACGTGAAATGCCTGCCTCATGAGTGAACTCAAGACACTCCCAGATCCCACTGCAGTGACTGCTTCCCAGGGACGCGACGGGGCGCCTCCTTGTTTCCCAGGGTGAATGGACCATGCTGACCTCAGGCCTTGTCTGGCCTCTGCTACGGCCATAGCGCACACCAGGCCTGTGAGTGGCAGCCCGTTCCTGTGCAGAGGGGCTCATGGTCGTTCCGAAGGTCACTGCAGATCTGTCCAGTTGTGAATGATTGTGGTCACTTAGTTTCACTTACATTTCCATGTTCTCCACCCTCCACTCGAGTCTCCACCCTGGAGGGCCGTGCCTGGCTGCACCTGTTCTCTCTTGCAGATAAGCAAGCCGGAAAATTCTCAGAGCTGAATATAAAAGCAAAAAACCCAAATGTGTGCTGAGCACACGGCAGCCCCCGGGGACACCGTCCCACCCTGCTTCCAGGAGGAACCGGCCCCCAGGAGGAGAATTCTGTGTGCCTCCCAGGGGGCCCATGGTGCCCCCGGTGGAGGGCAGAGGACGACCGAGTGACGGCCTGGGAGGGGAGCCAGGTCCACATGGTCCATCCTTAGGAGCCACTTGAGTCTTCGGTGCCCTGGGGATGGCGGTGCTGGGGCTGCACCTTCTCTCCAAGGTCACAGCCAAGGCCTTGTGTACATGGAGCAAACAGCAGGGTCGAGAGGCGGGCCTTGCAGAGTGACCAGGCCCAGGGCCGAGCCCTGCTTGGTCTCTCCGTGGCCTTCCGACCTTCACCCTGGTCTCCATCCCCTCACACAGGACTGACGGTTCTTCTCTCCCAGGCCATGAGGTGCTTGGTAGCGAGGGTGGGATCGGCTGCTGTGCCCTCGCAATGGACCTGTGTGGTCAGGCAGCAGGGTGTCCTTTTTTCCCTCCCCCTGGCCTCCTGCTGTAGAAGGGAGGCCCTTGCCAGGATGCTCCCCTTGACTTTGGGCTCCCCAGCCTCTAGAACTGTGCGAAATGGATTTCTGTTCCTTGTGGGTGACTGTCCTCAGGGTCTGTATGGCAGCCAGGGCGGGGCTCTCCTTCCTTCCTGCTTTG
The DNA here is from genome assembly GCA_020662805.1 of Glaucomys volans. Taxonomy (NCBI): domain Eukaryota; kingdom Metazoa; phylum Chordata; class Mammalia; order Rodentia; family Sciuridae; genus Glaucomys; species Glaucomys volans. The sequence goes on from JAJEJO010050538.1 coordinate 19,425, forward strand.
GGGTCCTGGCCAAGCTCCTGGCCGTGTCCCTCTCCTGCTGCTGCTGAGCTCTGTGGTGCGGTTCAGAAGTTCTCTGTCCCCCTGTCCTCACCGAGCCCCGTCCTCCAACCCCTGCCATGCCGGGAGCTCCCCCTCCCCCTGGGGCACAGAGCAGTCCGGCCAACGAGTGAAATGGCGGGTCGGGGCTTTGAAATCGCTCTCTGTCAGCTGAGGCACGTTTCAACGCCGAGTGTCCAGGAGACAGTTGGCTCCTGCCTTGTGGAGACGGATTGAAGGCGGGCGAGCGTGTCCGGGCTTGCCGGCCTGCCTGGGCTGGCGGCGGCCTTTGACTGCGCGTGGGGCTGGCCCCCCTCTCGCTGCCCCAGCTTAACTCTTCCTTAGGCCTCGCTCCCCGAGCCCCTTCGGACACAGAGGCCCGGACGCCCAAGTGCGCCCAATGGCCCCACACCAGTCCCGCTCCGGCTCCCCTGCCGGCAGAGGACAGCTCGGCTCCCAGGCGCTCCCTCTGGCGAGGCTGGGCGGGCGAGGCTGGGAAGCTGTTGTTTTGCAGTCTCTGGTCCTCGGCCGCCGCGGAAATACCCGTGGGTTCTGCAGGCAGTTAAGATCCTATCTGGGTGAGAGCATCATTACCGAGGGGGAAGCAATTTCGGTGAGACTGTGAGCAGCGAGCGTGCCCAGGACGTCCTTGCCCACCTTTCTTCTCTTGTGGTCCATCTTTTATCGAGGCCTATCTGCCTCCAGCATCTGGCCCGGCTGCCAATACTAAATATCATTTTAATAATAATAACACGGTGCGCTCTCCAAGCTCCCTTTCATCCGAGGAGCCCAGAGCGCTGTACAAACGCTAATTAATTAAGCTGCGCTGCACCTTTGAGGCAGATGTGCGCCGTCTGCAAGACGGTTCAAGTGGTTCCCTCCCGGGCTCGCCCACTCTCCCGCTCGGGCACAGGCTGCCCTGCTGCGAGTTCAGCCGCGTCCTGCATGAGAGGCCCTCGCTGGGAGCCCTCTGGAGTGGCCTGTTCTGCCCCCCCTGTACCTCGGCCGCTGCAAAGGCCTTCTGTGTGTGGTCCTGAGCATGGAGGGTCCACCGGGTCCTCCAGCCTCCCCTGCTCGGCTCTCCTGACATGGACCTGGTCTCTGCAGAGGAGACCACAGCGGTTCTGGGGACATGGGAGCAGAGACACAGCACATCCCCAGGATGCAGCCCGTGCCACTGAGCCTCACCACAGAGGGGTCAGAGCCACGTGGACTCTGCTTGTCCTCTCGTGCTCCTAAAAACCTGCTGGTGCTGGCCACCCGGGAGGCTGGGAGCCACGGGAGCAGAGGGACATGCTCTGGCCTGCTCCCTTGGGGGTTGCTGCACTCCTTCTGGGGACATTTCTCTATGGCGGACCTGAAGGGGACGGCTCCTGGACTTGCAGCTGGGACTCTTCAGGGCCAGGGATGGAGGGAGAGGTGCTTCTGGCAGCAGTGACCTCGCCGTGACTTTGTTCTACAGACGTCTGTCCCTGTGACCCCCCTAACGATCTGTGTGTGTTGTGGTCTAGATGAGGTTCCCCCAAAGCTCGCCTGTGAGACAGCGCAGGAAGGGTTGGAGGAGAAACGCATGGGCCACAGCCTCAGCCTGGCCAGTGGACGGACCCTGGTGGGGTTAGCTGAGGGGGGCTGGAGGAGGGAGTGGCTGGGGGAGCTGGTCACTGGGGGAGGCTCTGGGGTACGTATTTTGCTTCTGGAGAGTGGAGTCCCTGGCTCTGCTTCCTGATCACCACCTGAGCGGCTTCCCTCTGCCACACTCTTCCCCATGATGTCCTGCCTCACTTCAAGCCCCAGGAGGGGAGCCTGCTGTCTATAGGTCGAGACCTCTGAGCTGTGACCCCCAGGTCAGCGTTCCTCCTCTACATTGTTCTGGCCGGTCTTTAGTAAAAGTGTGACCAGCCTGACCACCACAGCACGGAACGGAATCCGAGGCCCTCTCATGCCCGGGGCCTTGGCCCAGCCGAGAGGAGGAGCAGACGGGCAAGTGACCACCGGGTGGCATCCGCTGGTCACCAGGCGGGGAGGGGCCCATGAGGGCTACGTCAGGTGAATAGCCCCTTCCTGGGCGTGGCTTTCAGGTGTCTGACTCCTGGGGCTTCTGAGGGTGAAGTGGAGGTGCTGAGGGGATGAACTGTCTTCCCAGTGGCTGAGTGTGTGTGAGGGGTGATTGGACATAGCATGTGTGTGTGCGTGCACTGTGCGTGTGTGCTGAGAGCATGTGTGTGCATGTGCATGTGTGTGCATGTGCATGTGTGTGCACTGAGTGTGTGTATGTGTGTGTGCACTGAGTGTATGTGTGTGTGTGTGCACCGAGTGTGTGTGTGTGCGTTGTGTATGTGCGCACTGAGTGTGTGCATATGTGTGTGTGCACTGAGTGTGTGTGTGTCGCACTGTGTGTGTGCACGGAGTGTGTGTATGTGTGCACTGTGTGTGCACGGAGTGTGTGTATGTGTGCGTGTGTGAGTGTGTGTGCATTGAGTGTGTGCACTGTGTATGTGTGCACTGAGTGTGTGTGTGCATGTGAGTGTGTGCACTATGTGTGTGTGCACTATGTGTGTGCACCGTGTGTGTGTGCACTGAGTGTGTGTGAGCCAGTTGGTTCTTGGCAAGCCTCTGCATCATCCCACGGCGGCGGGCGGGTGGCCGCTGTCTGTAGAGCCCCTTCCCTGCGTGTCCCCGGACAGCTGCTCTGCGATGCAGGCCAGACCAGCAGACTCAGCGAGCTGAGCAGGCTCATGCCAAGGACGTCACTGCTCTGTAGCCGAGCACAGAAGACCCTTCTCTCGGTGGGGCCAGCATGGAACTGAGCACGCGTGTCACTTGTCTGGCAGGCCACCACTGGACACAGCACAGTGAGGGCAGCGGGCTGTGGCTCCAGGACCCTCTGTGGCATCTCCCACTGAAGCCCACTGCCTTGTGTGCTGTCACTAGGTGTTTCCTTGGTCTGTCAGCAACCCACCCCACTGCCCCAGCACAACTGGGTTGTGGACGTGACACAGGCCCCAGTGAAGCTTCTAGTTGGACATGCAGTTGTGGCTGCGCATGGAGACGGCTATTGTCTTGGTTTGGATGCTAAGCGTCCCTCAAAGGCCCACGGGTCAATCTTGGCCACCAGGACACTGCTGTTGGGAGGCGGAGGAGTCTTTGGGAGATGGACCCAGTGGGGGATCTTCACGTCCTTGTAGGTCTGCTCTGAAGCGGGTGGGGGGCCTCAGTCTCCCTCTCTCTTGCCTCTTGGCCCAGAGGTGACCACTTTGCGACGTCATGTCCTTCTGCCACGAAGCACAGTGCTGCCTCAGGCCCAAGGCAGCAGGCCCACTCCATCACGGATGTGAACCTCTGAAAATGTGGCCCCCAGACCTTCTGTCTTTATAAGCTGATTGCCTCAGGCATTTTCTGACAAGTCCTGAGGGCCGTTTGGAGTGTGGGCCTTCCTTGGCCTGGGCACAGGGGTCAGCCACAGGTGCTGGTTGGACTGACTCTTGCTCCTCTCAGGGTTTCCTGAGCCACAGGAGTGGCTGGAGTCACGAGCTGCCGTGCTCAGTTGCTGACTCTGGATCCAGGCCTGGGCCCTGGAGCCTGTCTCCAGTGGGGTGGCCAGGTCCAGCTGGTGTGGGGTCCAGTCCCTCCTCGTCCTGGGAAGGCTCTGCTCCTGCCCTTGCACCACCCAGAGCCTGTGGCTCCTGCCG
>JAJEJO010050538.1:23549-90688 GCA_020662805.1 Glaucomys volans
GGGAGGAAGTGTTGGATTGTTTAAAAAAGGCGCTGCACCGTCTCACGTCCCCACGTGCAGCGTGGGGAGCCCAGCGTGGCACTGGCCAGGTCGGGAGGCCCGGGCGCTGTCCCGGTGTGATTCTAACGGTGCTTCCGTGATGCCGCCGGTGCTGAGCATCTCCTCGGGGGCTGATCTGCCGCCTTCCCTCCGCCCTGGGGAAGAATCTCCTCATCTTCGGCCTTCCTTGTAAATCCTTCGGTTTGTCCCATTGAACGTGGACGCTCCTTCGAGATTCTGACACAAAACCAGGTCCATGTCATGCAGATTCATCCCCCCGGTGGCTCGGCTCGCCTCTTGGCTCTTCTCAGTAGCATCTTTCAAAGTGGCTCACTTGGACAGAGTCCAGCCAGCATTCAGCCTCTGATCAAGCACTTCTTTAATTTTCCTTGCAAAATCTCTGTTCCCAAAGTGGGTCCCAGCCACGGCACCCACCTCTGTGTTCTGCTGGCCTCACAGGGCGCTGTTACCTCAAAGGTCTACTGCTTAACGGGCGGGAGTGCATCACGTCCTCCCCTTACAGTGTGGGCCCCAGGGCTGCCAGGCTCAGGCGGGTCGTGTTTCCTGGTCACTGGTCTTTCCTTTCTTCTCTTTTCTTCCCTTTATATCCTTCTCTCCTTCCCCCCCCCTCCCTTCCTGCCTTCCTTCCTTCTCCCCCCCTTCTCTTTTTCTTTTCGGCAGTGCTGGGATGGGACCCAGGGCCTCTCACTTGCCGGCCTGCCAGGGACACCACAGCCAAGGCCGCTGTGTCTCTCCTGGGAAGTCCGTGTTCTGGCCCTTCACTGATTTTCCTGTCAGTCTCTAGTGGTTTTTTTTCTCTTGATCTTAACAGAACTTTCAGAAAAGTATTGATGCTAAGGAGCTACTTATTTGGTCCCTATTTTCAATGAGAGTACCTTTATTATTTTTTATTGGGTATTTAAACTTAAAGTTTCAAATATTAAGTTCTGAAAAATGTTCTTTAAAAAAATAAAATCAGCAAAGCTTACGCAGTGCTGCCCTGTGGGTGTGCACGGTGGTGCTGCGCCTGCTGCTCTCCCCTTGGCCCCGTTTCCCAGCTCCAGAGCTGAATATGCCCAGCCTGACTGCGTTTGGACCATGATGGTGTTACTTTCCATGTGCTCGTGAAGCACGTGTTTGTCTTGATAACAAGTAAGGCCTTCTCTATGCCAATGTGCATCTGGTAGCACTGAAAAAGGAAAATCACGTGACCATCTCAATAAATGCAGGAAAAGTTTTGACAAAACCACACACCTATTCATAATTTTAAAAGATTCTCAGCAAACTCCAGTTTAAAAGGCTGGCCTCAATCTGATGAAAAATCTACAGCTGACCCTGTCCTCAATGGTGAAAGATTATGCGCTCCAGGATCCAGAAAAAAGGAAAGGCATGTTTTCTATTGAATGCTGAACTTGTGATTGTAGCTAGAGGTATAAAGAAAGAAAAGTTAATAAGATTCTTACACACAGGGTGGAGGAACTCTGTTTATCCCTTTGACACGATCATCCACATAGAAACGTCGAAGGAATCCATGAAAAGTGTACCAGAACTATTAAGTTGAGCAAGCAAGATAAGACTGACACTGCTGCATTGCCTATTCCGGGAGGCTGGAAATTGAGACTAGAAATAAGGCCACTTACAGGAGCATCAAGATTAGAATCACGCCTAACAGAATATGTAGCCAAGTCACAGGCAGGAAACCACGATGGCCAGGGAAGGAGCACACGAGAACCTGAGGGCACTCTGCCCACTGAATGGCCCAAACTAACAAGCCCCAGGGGGGTCAGAGAGGGGAGGAGCTGGCGCTCTGATTGGCACAAAGTTTTAGAAAATAAAGTTTGTAATGTGTACAGAGACCACAGAGAACGTTCTAGAATCACCTACAACCTCAGTAGACACCCAGCTGGGCTTTATGAAACAGGAAACTGAGAGACACAGATACAAAACCGTCCTGTGAGCCACTCCTCTCCAGGCAGCGGTGCACCGCTCAGGAGTGCTGGAGCGACTGAGGCCCTTGTCAGGACGGGGGACATGAAGCTGCCATGGTCTCGCTCCCGAGAGTTGGGACCTGTGGGGCCGAGTTCTCATTCTGGCTTCATCAGTTAACCAGCCGTGTGATTTCAACCAAGTTAATTACGTTTTCCAAGTGCACGTCTATCACCTATGAAATAGCAGGGGAAGCTTCTAGAGTGTTGGCTGTCGTAAGGATGGAATTTTAAATTCGCTGATAAACACACTTGGCCGATGCTAGCCGTCACCATTCCTGTCATTTTATGAGAATGCTGTGGAAGCATGAAAGCTCAGCTGGCTGTCCGGTAGCAAAGTAGGAACAGTAGATGGTGTGATTTCTAATTTGTACATTTCCCTGTATTATAAATTTTCCTATGATGGTTATTTCTTGTTTCTATAATAAAAATTAGTTGCACTTGAAAATATTTTAAAGAAGTTTTACGCTCTTCCGATCTGTCTCGTGTGTTTTGGGTTTTTGGGGATTGAACTCAGGGACACGCGGCCACTGAGCCACATCCCCAGCCCTTTTTTGTATTTTATTTAGAAACAGGGTCTCACTGAGTTGCTTAGGGCCTCACTGTTGCTGAGGCTGGCTTTGAACTCGGGATCCTCCTGCCTCAGCCTCCCGAGCCATTGGGATTACAGGTGTGGCTAAAGAAGTTTTCAATAATAACAAGCTCATGATGGAATTTAAAGTGAGAACAAGGCAGGAAACACAAGGGGCGTGGCTCAGTGTCTTGCCCTGTGTCTGTGAGGCCTTGGGCTGCCTCTCCCGTACCTCAATAAAAGTAACAAAGAAGAAAGGTAATTATTCTAGGCCTTTTTTATTGATATGTAAAAGCATAGATCAAAGGCTAAATGGAAAAGGAATGTGACCATCTCTGAGCAATAAGAGTAGATTTTTATTTTCTTTTTAATGCATTTAGTTAGAATTGTTTCTTAATGCACTGGTTTTATCATGAGGAAAGTCAGACTGCTCAGTCTGTCACCGTCCAGCCACCTTGGTGCCCTTGGGCTCCGTGTCTGTGAGCTGCCCTGCTGGCTCAAGTTTTCTCCGTAGCCCCCGGGTCAGTGCTGTGTGGCTGCTTTGGTTGCCCGGGGACATGTGGAATTTGGAAAGCTGACCACGTGCACGCAGCAAGGCGTCTCTAAGCAGACACACAGCCCTGGAGTGACTGGCGTGTGCCCCGTGCCCGGGTGACTTGTTTTCTCATCTCTCTGATGGGGGGGGGGTCGTGGGCCTCACCACTTCTGTCACTTGACAGGGTATTGACGCTCAGAGCGTCTGAGGGTCTCCTTCCCTCTGAGCAGGGTGGACGGCTGCCTGAATGTGGGAGTTGGGGAGAGCTGCGTAGAGTGCCCACTGAGGGGGGCTCTGCACACGGCCTCGCACACTGAGCACGGCGGAGGTCATGGGGACTGATGGCTGCACGTCCCTTGACTTCTTAAGGGGTCCTCTGGATGGCAAAGAATCTCCTCGAGCTGAAGGGAACGAGGGAGGTGCTGAGCTCCAAGGACTGGTGGGACTTGGGTTCCAGCTGTGGTCCACCCTAGCCCCAGGACATCCACGCCAGGTCCTGGAGAGAGGGACAAAGAAGCAAGGGCCCGTCCCAGGAGAGGTGCCCTGCAAAACAGCCTGGCCGCTCAATCCGAGGTTGGGGAGGGCGTTTCCTAGAACAGGAGGTGGACATCTCTGCTTTGGGCCACAGAGGAGGGGAGCCTGGCTCCAGGGCCCAGGGAGGCTCTGGGATCCCAAGACTGAGAGGCTCCAGGCTTCTTAGGAGCACTGCCCAGGACCCCTGCGTCCAGGCTGGGGCGCACCCTGAGCCAGGAGCTTTGCTCAGGAGCGGGACTGGGAGGCGATGGCCTGCCCTGCGGGCCTTGCAGCTGCCCTGAGCATCGCGGCCGCCCCTTCCCGGAGGTGATGCGATGTTGCTGTAGGTGCTCAGACGCAGGCCTTGGCTCACTCCTGCTGCTCTCTGTGCACCTGGACGTCGCTGTCCTAGTCATTCTGCTCAACTCAAGAGCAGGAGGAGTGTGGGAGGCGGGTGACTGGGGAACAGTCGCACCCAAACCCCAGTCTCACCAGCACAGGACTGTTTGTTCTCCTGCTCTTCAGCCAAGAAGCGGCCGGCCGGGAGCCCTTCGCATCCTGCTAATCACTGCAGACGCCTAATAATGGGCTGCTCGGGAGCCGGCGTCTCCCATAGGGTTTCCATATCCCCTAGGTCTGTGGTGAGCGTTTGGCTGGAGCAACCTCCCTCCACAAAGGGCTCTTCTTCCGTTTCTGGGCACGTCTTCGGCCTTCTGCAGTTTGCTTTCTACTTTCAGGACATTAAAGGACACTTTCAAGCCAAACGTCTGGCAGGGGCATGTGAGAGGAGTGGCCGGTGTCGCCCTCAGAGGGACCCCAGGGCTGTGCGTGGGCTGGTCTCCCTCCAGCCTAGGAGCAGGAGGCTGAGCGGCCCTCCGGCTTTCATCGCCCCTCCCCCGTCTGCGCCTCCCGGTAAGAGGGCCCCGAAGTTTTCTTTAGCTTTTGTTTGCTAAAGGGGGGTTCAGGGCTGTGTACAAAGTCGGCCCCTAAGTCTGACGCGGTGGGCGCTCCCCCGGAGGCCGGCTTTGGGCTGGGCTCTAATTGCCGCCTGTAATCCGGAGGCGCATGCCTTCCTGGGGGCAGACGTGGCGGGAGGGCCTTCCACACACTAAGTGCCCTGCTAAGCTGCGTGTTTTCATAGGCGACCCCGGGAATGTGCGCCACGGCAGCCTGGGCCGCTCTTGCGGGGTGGAAATCTGGCTTTGCAAACCCCTCTCTGGCCACGGGCCTGCAGGCGAGTCGCTGGGGATTAGCTTCAGCTCGGGGCGCAGGCAGCACAGGGATCCCGGGACGGTGACTTTGCTGGAAATCATGACGCGGAGGTCTGGAAGGACGATGGCCCCGTAGGAGCAGTCAGGAGCGTGTGCACACCTCGGCGCTGGCTGCCCTGTGGCTGAAGCCTCACCAGCCAGCACAGCACTGAAGGCCCCTGGGATGCGGACGTGATGTGGCCTGTCCTGAGAAACCTGCCACTGCCCTGGGAGGGTGGCCCGGAAGCCATGCATCAAGGGAAGGAATTCAGGGGCCAGCTTTGGGAGGAGGCCTTCTGATTAGGGCAGGTGCATGACCCTGCACCATGCCCCGTGCTCCGGGTGGCAGCCCTCGGAAGCTGGTGGCGTCTGTGTAGCGCCTGCTGGACTCTCCCGCTGTCTGGGGGCGACGTTGGTATTTATTGGGTAGATACCCAACAGCGGGTCACATCTGACAGAGTCTGATGAGCTCTATTGGTGTCTTGTGCACATGTGTCTCTTGATACCTAGGGAGTGTGTCCTGGTGTCTGAGGACTCCATTGGTGTCTGTGCATGTGTTGGACATCTGATGGTGTCTGATGGACTCCATTGGTGTCTGTGGGTATATATTTGGTATCTGTTGGTGTCCATTGGTGACTGAGTAGAATCTGATGGGCTCTGTTGGCATCTGCAGGTTCATGCTTGGTGTCTGATGGCATCTGTTGGTATCTGATGGTGGGGTCAGTGTTTCTTGGTTTCTGTTGCTGAGGGGCTCTCGGAGCTGAGTCCAGCTGTGATGTGCAACGTTCTCGGGGGCTGTGGTGATGGACACCGTGGGTGAAGTTCCTGGAGCTGTGTCCTTTTGATTGGATTGAAAGCTGCAGACGGGAGTGTTGACACTGCTGCATATGGAGCTGGTTTGGAGAAGGGGCAGGAAACACCAGTGAGCTACAAACTGAGCCAGCAGGTCTGGGGTCCAGTGCTGGTTCTGACACATTCCTGGTCACTTGAACATGAGAGAAACTACTTAACACAATTTAAAAAAAATTTTTTTTGAAATACCTACTTGTTATTTTCTGGGAGAAACAAAAAGCAAAGAGACAATATCTTTCTGCAGGAAACCATAATGTGACTGGAGATATAAACGGCCAGTGGCCACTCAGATGGTGGCCAGTAGCGTGTGGATGGACAGTGGCAGAACACACAGACAGGAGGTGAAGTTTGGAGCGATCAAGGCCAGGAAGCGTTTGGGACCCACAGAACAGCAGGTGATTGATTTCACCCGAAGGTCTCGTGGGGGCGAAGACCGTGCGGGGGTGCAGGGCAGAGGTGAGTGTGCTGGGGCCACACCTGAATCTCGAAGCCCGAGCTCCAAGCTGTTTCAGTTCGTGTTTGCACCGAGAGGACTGAGGGAGGGGAACCTGGGCTGTTCTGCTCATGGCAAGATTTCAGGGAAACCTTGGGGTAAACCACGTACTACTTTGTAAAGAGAACCTGAAACTGGGACGTCCACTCACGGAGGGGAGATGCAGCTCTGGTTCAGCCTGGCATGCCGGGGTCTCCTCCGCAAGCTCAGCGTCCCACGGCATCTCTGGGACACGGCATTCATTTCAGATCGTGGGTCCCTTCTACGCATGATCTATTTTTAAAAAATTTTTAAATTTTATTTGTTGTAATCAGTTGTACCTGACAGTAGAGTGCGTATTACTCGGCTTTAAGGAAGGGAATTCCGGCATTTGCTGGTACATGGACGGGGTAGAGAACTCCATGCTGAGTGAAGTAAGCCAACCCGAGAAACCAAAGGCCGAATGCCTTCTGTGACGCGTGGAAGCTGATTCACAGTAAGGGCACAGGGCAGGGAACAATTATTTTTTAAGTTAAAAATGACATACGTATACATATATTTGGAAATTTAACGTGAAAAATACAACAACTTGTTTTGTACCTCAGCCCACATAGACTGATTTTTGAGAGATCAGGAAACAACCACGCAGCCCTCGATGTCAACAAAGCCCCTTGGTGACTGCTTGGAGTATTCTGATGTCCACTGAGGCCTCCGCATTGGATGACCTGAGCCATCCTGGAATCTCGTCTCCCGAGTGGCACTTGATGCTCACCAGCACGGAAGGTGAAGTTCCGGGAGCTCTCTTTTTATCAGACATGGGAGCTTCTCTCACCCAAGGCTCTGAAATTATCATCAAGTTAGAAGAAGTTCACGAACACCTACAGGTGAGCACTCAGCTGCCCCATTGGCCATCTTGCTCATTACTTGAGTTCAAGCATATGGTGGGCAGAACCCGAGGCTCCAGGTGCAGCTTTCTATAATCGAAGAAATGCTAATAAGTTATCTTGGGGAACACGTGGACCCCCTTGGGAAGTGGGAAAAACCTTTGTCAGGGTCTCCCTTGTGGGAAAAGAAGGAACAAGAAGGGATGGAGCTGACCCTGGAAGCGAGCTGGCCCCAGGACACGTGGGACCCCCTGCTTCACATGCATCAGGGGATTCGCTCTCAGCACAGCACAGGGGTGGCTGTCCACGTCCCCCGGGGGTGACTGTGCATGTCCCACTTCACAGGCGAGCGAGCCGAGGGTCGGGTGGAGCAGACCCCAGGCGGGCGAGATGTGCGCGCCTGCCTGGCACTCTCTTCCCTCTGTGGGCTGCGGCTCCTCCGTCAGCTGTGGCAATCAGCTTGTGTCACAGACTTTATTGGGACTCGTGGCTTCGGGGCATGGGCAGCTGGCTGCCTCGCCCTGGGCCTGCAGAGAGGCAGAGGTCGTGGCGAAGAGCACAGCACAGGGAGATGGCTCAGCTGGTGGCAGCCAGGAAGGGAGAGGGAGAGAGGGAGGAGGGGGAGAGGGAGGGCAAGGGAGGACAGCAGCCCTTCGGACCACACTCCCAGGGACTCCGCTTCTCCACTGCCCCGCCTCCACCAGAGCCTCCAGCCACCCTGGATTAAGCCGCCGATGAGGTCAGAGTCCTTGGGAGCTAACACCCAGGCCCACCTCTGAACCTGTTGCACTGGGAGCGTTTTAAGACCACGATCTGGGGACGTTCTAGCCCCAGAGCATGGCCCTTCCCTCACAAACTGTCCTGCCCACCTTGCGGTGCTTACCTTTGCCCTCTTCTTCCCCCGGGGGCTTCCGGGGCCGGGAGGAGCTGGGAGCTCACGAACCTCTCCTCGGGTGTCCGTGTTCTCCGAGTGTCGTCAGAGACCCCGGGGACCCCGGGGACCCCAGGGACCTCGCAGAAGCTCTGCCAGACGAACACTGTTTTCATAAAGTGCTGGACGGCCTGCCTTCCCCGCGGTGTCAGCATTTGTGCAGACATGCCAAAGCGACCGTGGGTGAAAACGCTGGTCCCTGGGCCCTGGTCACAGTGGACCACAGAGTGGCACCCACGGTCACTGCTTTCCACACTGTCCCGCTCCCCAGGGAACAAACCACCCGAGATACCAGTTCACTTAAAATTGTTTTGACAAGGCAGTAAAAGCGCTCGAGTGCCAACCCAGAGTGACCTTGCTGCGACATTCTGTGTGAGGTCACGGGAGGCAGCCCGGCCCCACCTGCCCCTGAGCGTCACTGTGGTCCGGGAGAAGCCCCTGGGGACGGGGTTGCCAGGGGGGTGGTCTTCATGCTGGGTCTCCAGGTGGCCTGACACCAGCGGCACGCTTCGGTCGCGCAGACTCTGACATTTGGGGACTGCTTCTCTCTAGACAAGCAGCGTGGCCTTCACTGAAGGACAGCAGGGAGGTGCTTATCGCCAACGATGAAATCCAGCCATTCCAGGGAAAACTAGAATCTTGGAAAATTTGATTTGCCGCCACGAACTTGACAACTCTCCAGAACTAAACAACATTTCTGATGCCATCAGTGGAGATACTGGCAAATGTGACTTTGGGATATTATATAATAAGAAGAGTGGACATTCAGATCTGCATAACTCAGCAGATGAGCAAAAATGTGTGGGGTCACAAAATTGTCGGTCAAAGACCGTTCAAGTTAAATGAGGGATGAAGGGACTTTATTGGAATTGTTATATGTTGCAACTGATTATTTTGGGGGGAGAGGTGGTACCAGGGATTAAACCTAGAGGCACTCTACCACTGAGCCACGTCCCCAGTCATTTTCATTTTTTATTTTGAGACAGGGTCTAGCTAAGTATGAGGCTGGCCTCATACTTGTGATCCTCCTGCCTCAACCCCCGAGTCGCGGGGATTACAGGTAAGCACCACTGCACCCACCTACATTGCAACTGATCTTTAAAAACTGATTGCTTATTTCACTTAGCATGATAGTGTCCAGATCCATCCATTTACTGGCAAATGTCATAAAGTCATTCTTCTTATGGCTGAGTAATATTCCACTGTGCATATATGGCACATTTTATCCATTCATCTGTTGAAGAGCACACTTAGCTATTGGGAATTGTGACCCCCAATAAGTTGTGGGGGACAGAAGAATAGCTGGATTAGACAAAGGGGAATGAAAGGAAGGGAGGGGGTTAGGAAAGGGAAAGACAGTGGAATGAATCTGACGTAGCTTTCCTATGGGCATACATGAATACCCACAGTGAATCTCACCATGAGTACAGCCACAAGACTAGGGTCCTAGTGACAATGAGATGTGCTGCATGCTTGCAAATCACATCAGAATGGATTCTGTCGTGTATAACTAAAAAGAACCAGGAAAACTTAGAAAAGGGTACTTGCCAAGTTCTGGAGTAGTATCAAAGGAGAGACTGTGATGGTCTGAAAGGTGCTGAAGCGCCCGTGCCCTGAAACGCCCCTCGTAGGTTGACACATTCTGAGTGGGAAATGCACACGGTACCCTCAGGCACTGAGCCCCACAGCTCAGCCCTGCTGCGTCCTGGGATCCGCGGGGCCAGCTCACCACAGCTGCCCGGCTGCAGGAGGGGATTGTTTGCCCAGGAAAAGATCAGAATTCAGCCTTCTAAGGACGGTTTCCACTGCACGCACACCACTTTCTCACCATCATAATATAAAGTGAAAAACAATCCCGATCGAATCACCTCGGGTCGGGGCTCTGGGTACGGACCTGGGAGCAGCTGGCTTTCCCCAGAGACATCAGCCCACGCGGTGCAGCACAGCAGCTGGGGACGCAGGCAACGGGAGCCCGGCCTCCTAGCGCCTCCCACGGAAGAGGTTTGTGAAAATGCAAACAGCGCCGCTCCTCTTATTTTCATTTTGTTTTGGAAATGTGACTATTTACTAAAGGAATGTTATTTAAAAATAAATATAAAGAACATATTTTATATGAATATTTAAAATAAATGCATCAATGTACCTATATATTTCAAATTCGGTTTAAGTTGTGACGTGGTGCGTATTCTCCGCAGCCCGCATCGCACCAGCTCCCGGGTACGCAGTGCTCCCGAATGCGACGGGGACAGTGCTGCCCCGGCCTGGCCCTGCGGGGCCCCTGTGCTCGGCGCCTGGCTTGGGACGCTCCCGGGACGCCGCGCTTTCCGGGGCCCCTCTGGCGCCCAGCCCGCCTGCCCTGGCGGCACGGGGTGTGCAGAGCAGCTCAGGCACTTCCGGCAGCCGCGCCTATGTCCTGGCTTAGTCCTTGGGACCTACCTGGGCCTCTGTCCCCGCTCATGGCTCCTCGTTCCTGTGGCATCTGCGGTTCACGGCAGAGCCTCGTCCCCGCGCCTAATTCCCTGGGCTTTGCTTCTTTCCCGGGTCCCTTGGAGTATCAGGCAACCTGAACAAAAGGCCTCTGCGCAGGGACAATGCTCGCGGGCTTCTCTTTGACGTGGACACGCACTTTGTCTCTGACATTTTAAAAGCGTCTGCGAGATCAAAGCGCGCCACACGCACCTGTTCCAACACTGCTCTCCGCGGCGGCCGACCCATCCTTTGAGATTTTTAGTTCGCGCAGGTGCTTTTCCCCGTGAGATTATAGCATTAAACTGAACAAAACCCGAGTCTGCGTGTCCACGTGGAGGTGGCGCGCACGCAGCGCGTGGCCCTTCAACACACCTCAGCAACGCTGGAGCGGATCCCGGGCCGCCGCAGAGCTGAGGCATCAATGCCGCTTTGATGATCTTCTCCGAACGGTGACAGAGCGACTCGGAGGGATTAATGCGCAGAAAGGAAACACGCCCCCAGGACACGCCTGCCGGCCTGAGCTGCACCTGGGCTTCTGACCCGGTGCTTCTCTTTCACATACGATCAAAGAAAAAGAAACAACTTAGAATTTTTTAATTTGAATTTACTTTTAACTGGTACATAAAACCATGAAAACGCACACATGAATGGGGTACATGGGACATCGTGATACAGGCATACATTGTGACGTTTGAACCAGGTTCCTCATGTGGAGCCCTTTTTCATGGTGGGAACATCCAGAACGCTTGCTTCCCTCTTTTGCAAACGTATAGCACTTCATCCTGGCCAGTTACCTGCCGCCCAGCTGCAGGCCTGAGCTCACTCTTCCCATCTGACTCTTGACACCCATGGGTCAGCCTCCCTGGTCTCCTCCCCTCCACTCCAAGGCCTCCCTTCGCTGCTTCCGGAACCACCTTCCACTCTCCACCTCCATGAGACCGCCCATCTTAGATCCACCCCTGGGCCCTTCAGTCTTCTTGCCTGGCTCAGGTCCTTGAGCGCGATGCTCTCCAGTTCCACGCACACTCCTGTGTGTGACAGGATGTCCTTCTTCCCTGTGGCTGCGGAGTCTGCATGGACCACATTGGCCTTTCCACTCCTGGGACAGGGATGGACACTGGGCGGCTTTCGTCTGGGCACTGGTGAGCAGCGCTGTGAGGACCTGGGCGCAGACGTCCACCCAAAGGCCCCTCTCTGTGCGGTGCCGTGTGGGAGCCCAGAGGCCTGGTGCAGTATTTAGAAGATGTGGTTGGGGGCCCGTTGGGATAGTTGGCTCAGGGCAGGCAGAGCACAAGCCTGTGGGCTCCCGCGCATGGCCGCTGCGGCTGTCCATGCTGGCATGGGGCAGCGCTGAGCCACAGCAGCTCCAGTTTCTATCAGATGGGTCCTCCCTCCACCTCTGCGGCTCCCAGGCCAGTGTGTGGCTAGCCATGTGACAGAGGACCCCCGCTTCTTCCACAGGGTGCCCCTCGTGAGGCCGGAGAGGAGGAGGGGGGGCCTGCAGGTCCAGGCTGGCCTGGGGCACTTCATTTTCACCGGGGTCTTGCCATCTGCCCCAAGGACGTCAGGGACCTGCACAAGAGGCAGACAGCGCACCCGCCCTCACCACGTCCAGCCTGCGCCCTGCTGCGTGCGCCAGGTCCAGCTCTCCAAGTCGCTGGTGGAGGCACCTCCAAGGGCTCTGCTTCTGCCTGCAGGGTGTGAGGGGCAGGCTGGGCCCGTGTCTCTGTTACCCAGGGACTGGCCCCTCACGCCGCCCGCGCCCGGCCACTCAGTGTGTGTGGGAGTCAGGCTGGTCCCAGCAGGGCGTCCGCGCCCTGGGATACCCTCAGACCATTCTCAAAACGCCTCTCCTTTCTTGAGTTTCATAAAAACACACATAGTTTTTATGTTGGGTTTCAGGAATCCTCGTATTGATACTCTGACGTTCTCATGGTGTGAAACTGGGTCACCTGGCCTTGAACATGCTGGGCAGGTGCTCGGTGCTGAGCCGCGTCCACCCCTTCTTTGTTGACTGATTTGATTTTTATCCTCCTGAGCTTGGGCAGCCCTTGGTCTCCCTCCCTCCCGCTTCTCTCTCTCTCTTTTCTTCTTTCCAACATCTGTCACCTCTTGATAAGTCTGTTATTTATTTATTTATTTGGAATATTTCCCACCTCTTTTGTGTGGTTCTTGTGGCCTGGTGACCATATTCTACATATGGACACTCCAAGTCTTTTATGAACAGGGAACTCCTCCTCCCTGATTCATCTCAGAGTGACTTGAGGACCTAGGAAAAGGACACAGCAATCACAAGACCATCCCTTCTCGGTTAGGAGCAAAAAGAGCACACGGATACCGAAACCGCGGCTCTTACTTTTGTAAGATAGCTTCAAAAAGGTTCCTGCTCTTGCCATCAGCGATTGGTGATCACGGGCAGAGGCCGCTGGCCCCGTATGCAGAGGACCCCTCCGCTTCCTCGGATGATGATTTCCCAGTGACCCGAGCATGCGTTAGTGTTGGGCTCAGCTGAAGGCCGCTGTCTTGCAGGGCCCACGAGTCACAGTCAGGGTCACTAGCATCGCAATGGACAGTGTTCTTCTCTGATTCGTATTCCCCTCTTAGCCAGACCTCGGTCGTTAGAGTCCTTTGGTGTCTTTTAGTGATGGTGATGTAGAGGACTTGCGCAAGGCCAGACCCTTCCTGGGTACCCAGGGCCCTAGCCCAGTGTGAGCCTCTCCCGCAAGATGACTCTTCCCATGAGGATGATATTGTTTTTTGGCCCAAGGAATTTCTGATAGCCCCCATTCTGGAAACCAGACAATTAAATTATGAAGAAGTGATAATTTAACATCCACTGGACTCCAGGCCTCTCGGGTGACAGGTAGTATACTCCATGACCAAACATACTCAGGTCCTGGTGAAAGTGTGCTTTACCATCTAAATTCTACAAGGATGCTGCTTTTTATTACCTTCTGGGCAAGGGTGATAGCGGAAGGATATGTGAAGTACCAGGAGGAGGAAGGGAGTGAAAGAGGTCACCTGGAGCTCTGCCCCAGAATTCAGTGCAGTGCCATCAAGACACAGGGAGAGGAAGTTCCAGCCTCACCCCCAACAGAAACGCTGACCTTGAAACCCAGCCACAGATGAGAGCGTCTGCCAGGCATCCGGTGCCCAGTGGAGAGGCTCCAGTCTCCTGCGCATCCAGGACACGCACACTGAAAGGGTAAGAAGTAGAGTTCCCTTTACCCATTTACCTCCCCCGAAAGTGGCAGAGCTTGGTGCCAAGAGAAAGTTGTTTTTCCAGATGCTCAAGAGGCCCGCCTCTCTCACCCCACCCAGGACACTGAGGCGACTGGTGTGGCTCCATAATCTGGAGTAGCCAAGAGCAGGGAAATGGGCCGGGCTCCCAGCAGTCGGGGCATGGAACTCCAGAGGCCTGCAGTTTCTACTGATCACCTCACAGACTCTACCCGAAGCCTGCCCGTGACCCACGCAGTGCACGTCACCTGTGAATCTCCCTCCGGGCAGCCAGGCATGGTCCACGTTCCCTGTACCTGTCCCCACAGCCCTCACGGCTGAGGCTGTCTGCACGAGTCTCCGTGGATCACGCACAAACACGTGTGGACAGCCAGTCTGACTGACAGGTCGGTAGGGCTACAGCCTTGCACACCTGAAGCACGCACTAAGGGGAAGGACCTGGGCCCTCAGCACCTCGCTTGGCGGTCAGGGAAACAATGCATGAACAGAACAAGGACTTCACAAAGGCACAGAGACCATGAGAAAGAGCCAAATAGAAAGGATGGAGGTGACAAGTAGAAAAACTGAATGAAGAAGCGCAGTATCAGGAGACTTGTCACATATGCAAGGACACCCATAAGACCATCAGTGGGGTTTTCAAAAGGACACGTGCAGGCCAGGAGACTGAGTCTCTACTGGCAAATCTGTCCTTCAGAAATGAAGGGAAGATACGGACGTTCTCAGGCTGACAAAGCTGAGGGACTTCATCCACACTAGCCTCAGCTTACAGGGAATTTTAAGATTCTTCAAGTTGAAATGAAAGGATTAGTTGGATAAAAACTTATGAAAGTACAAAACTCACTGGTAAAGGTGAGTATATAGTCAATCTCAGAGTACAGTACTGCTGAAACGATCAGGCACATATGATTTTAACTGTAGTATGAAAGTCAGGACAAAAATGTCAAAAATAACTATAGCCACATAATTTATTAATGGATAAATAAAATAAGTAAATTGAGACATCAATAACATAAAAGTCTTGGTGAAAGAGAAGTAAAACTATAAGGTTTTGTTTATGATTGAAATCAAGTTGTAATCAGCTTAAAATAGACTTAGAACCATAGGATATTTTATGTCAACCTCACAGTAGCTACAAAGAAAAAGTCATCACAAAAGGAAGTCCCTCAAATAGCAAAGGAAGACCTTAAGGAGGAGGAAAGGAACAAGGATCCAGAAACATCCAGAAAATAATAGCAGGGAATGGTGAATCCTGACTTATCAGTGAGCACCCTGAACATCAATGGGTTCACTCTTTAGGCAAAAGTCACAGGGCATCTGAATGATCAAAGCAAAAACAAAACAAGATGGAACAACGTGCAACCTTCAAGAGAGTCATTGTAGCTTTGAGGACACACGGAAGCTGAAAGTGAGGGATGGAGACAGGCATCCACCTGGACGGCAGCCCATGCACACGCGGCTGCACTTAGGTCAGGCGGAATGGACTGAGTCAAAAGCTGTCGCCAGGGATGAGGAAGGGTGCTGTGCGACCAGAAAGGGAGGGGTTCAAAGAGTAACGGCCGACTGTGAAGGCCGGCCACCTCACTGGGCACCTAGACGGGGGGAGCAAATACCAGCAGACACAAAGGGAGAGCAGGCAGCACTGCAGTGACCCTCGGTCAGCGGTGGAGGGACCATTCAGACAGAGAACTGGTAGGAGACACCAGTTTTGAGCACGACTGTCATCCACACGGGCCTCGCAGACGGAGGTAGACACCGGACCCCTGTGAAGGGCACGTAGTTTTCTCAAGGGCACGCGCCGCGCTCTCCAGGATAAAGCCCGCTGGGCCACATTGAAGGCTGCTGCTTAGAGCATCTTTCCTCAACACCACAGTGTGAAGTCAATATCGGAATACTGGAAATAAATATTTGAATACTGGAAATAAATATTGGAATACAGGAAAATTAATAAATCCGTCCAAATTAAACAATACACTCTTGAATAAATAATAGGTCAAAGAATAAATCCAAAGTAAAATTCTAAAAATAACTTGAGACAAATAAACACGGACACACACATACCAAAACTCCAGGACTGAGCAGAAGCAGTTCTGAGAGTGGAGCCAGCAGGGCCTGTCCGAGGTGGGAGACAGGAGAGGGCGATCACATCGGCCCTCAAAGAACTGAAAAAAGAACAAACCACGCCCAAAGTTCAGAGAGAAAAGGAGACAATATAACAATAGATCAAAAGGTAAGAGGTGATTCTTTAGAAAGATAAACAACATTAAAAATACACTTAGCTTGGATAAAAGAAGACCCAAATACAGAGAATCATAAATGAAAGAGGGGATACACACGAACCCACACAAAGAACTGTCAGAGCCTCCTGTGAACATCACATGCCACACGCCTACAAGACTGAACCACGAGAAACACAAACTCTGAACAGAACAATAACCAACAGGGGTAAATCAGTCATGAAAACCCCGCAGCAAAGAGAAGCCCAGGATTATGTGGCTTCATCAAATATTCTATTCCATCAAATATTTAAAGAAAAATTAACACCAATCTTTCTCTAACTCTTCCAAAAGAACTGAAGTGGAAGGAACACTTCCAAACTCATTACATGAAGTCAGCATTTCCCCGATACCAGCGTCTCACAGGAACAATCAAGAAAAGGAAATCACAGCACCATATTCCTGATGAACTGCTAGTTCAGTAAATGTCCATTCTACCCAGCGCAGTTCTCAGATTGAGTGGGATCTCTATCAGATTCCACGATTTCTTCACAGAAATAGGAAAGAGACCCTAAGGTTCTGATGGATCCACAGAAGACCCCAGAGAGTCAAAGCTGTCCTAGCAAGAACAGAGCAGGGGCATTACATTCCTGCTCTCAAAACATATTACAGAGCCACAGTAACCAAGGCAGAGCATCACTAGCTTCACAGCAGAAAAAGAGACCCCCAGGGGCAGAACACAGCCCCTCTAAGGTCAGGGGATCTTCAAAACGGCCGTCGGGCCCACGCAACAGAGAAAGGGCCGTCTTCTTCAACAGACGGCATTCGTAGAACTTGGCATCCACATGCAGAAGAGGGAAATTAGGACGTTCCTTTTATCTCACACGGCTTATAAAACTCAACTTGAATGGGTTAGACTTACATGTACGACCTGGAATTGTAAAACTGTCAGAGAACAGAGAGAGAACTTGTTGACAGTGGTCAGAGCAGTGGTGTTTGGACATGACCCCAAAACACAGACAACAGACTAAGTAGACAAGCAGGA
This sequence comes from Glaucomys volans, assembly GCA_020662805.1. Classification (NCBI taxonomy): domain Eukaryota; kingdom Metazoa; phylum Chordata; class Mammalia; order Rodentia; family Sciuridae; genus Glaucomys; species Glaucomys volans. The sequence continues at coordinate 40,549 of JAJEJO010050538.1, forward strand.
CTTTATCCAGCTAAAAAGCTTCCGTACAGCCGAGGAAACAGGAAAGTGAAGACACGTGGTGGACTGGAAAAAATACTTTCATATTCGATAAGGTGTGTGTCAGTATCCAAGATAAACAGGGAACAAATCAGTAGCAAAAACCAGATCAAACAAATAACCCACTTAAATAAGGTGCAAGGGCTTGAATAGGTATTTCTCCACAGACACGTGAATGGCCAACAGGTATAAGATAATGCTCTGGGCATCGCTGATCATCAGGAGACCCAGATCAAAACCACAACCCCGTGTCAAGTCACCCCCGTTGGAATGGCCACTAAGGAGACAGGATGTGGAGAGCAGGGACATGTGTGTGCTGCTGTGGTGGGAACCTGGTGCAGCCATGGCAGGACGCAGAGGCACCTTGGCAAGTGGAGAGAACCGCTGCTGGCTGTGTGAGCAGCCTCCCTCCCCGGTGCCCCCAAGGAAGAGAAGTCAGTAGGCAGGGAGCCACCTGTCCTGGAGGGCTGTCCACACTCCTCTCGGTGGGGAGTGGATGGAGAGAAGGAGGTCCAGGCAGAAGGCGGAACCCACCCAGCCTTTGCGGTAAAGGCCCACCATTTGCAATGAAAACAGGCAGACACAGAAAAGCAAATCCCACCCCATCTAACTTGTGTGCAGGATCCTACGCACTGAGGTCTCGGGAGCAGAGGAAGAGCCATGGTCCCAGGCAGGGCCCAGGAGGACAGGCCTTGTGGGCCCAGGGTTGGAGGTGCGGAGTGCAGGTGAGTGGTTTGGAGGCCCTATCACTAACTGAGCACAAGGGAACCGCACGGGAGCCCATCCCAGGTTCTCACAGAAAACAGAAAGGTGACTGTGAGGCCCCAACCCTCCATCGGCGTATCCTGTTTCACAACTCGTATCAACTCACATCTCCAGTACGGACAGTTTCAATTGTCAACAGACACCCCGCCCGGCTGGAAAAGCCCTGATTTAGAGTCCACCTAGTTGTGGAAATGAAGAGTGCGTGGAAGACGCTCCGGTGTGCGTTCCGGCAGCTGAGGCTCACTGGGTGTCTCCGGCCACCACCCCGTGCCTGCGCCCCATTGTCACTCCCTCCCAGCATGAGGCAGCCGCAGTTCCTTGGGAGGTCCCATGCGGTCCAGACAGTGCGGGCACATCCAGCTTTCCATTGTGGACGCTGCCACTTCACTTGGCTGGCAAGAGAATAGATTCCAGTGTCTCGGAATGTTAGGACCGATTTATCAAATGGCTCCAGCGATCACAACAAATAGCAGCTTCCAAAGAAGAGAAGGTCGCAGTGGTCCCAGGAATGAGCTGCTGCCTCTCCTCTCCCAGGGCCAGAGCCCGGCTGTCAGCTCGGGCTGAGCGGCAGGAAGGACAGCTGGCTGGAGCCACCTTGGTGCTACTTGGCTTCCAAATGTACTGCCCCTTCTCCCGGGTGGGCTGCTGACAGCCTGAGCTGGCCCTTCACCGCCATGGCACAGAAGGTGCACCGTGGGCGTCACTGTGGGGTTGGGCAGTGGAACCTCATGTCCCAACTCAGCTAGCAGAACTCCAGGCAGCACGCGTGAGGAGCAGGCCTGCTGTGGAGGGGAAGGGAAGTGGGGCACCGCAGACTGCACTGCAGTCCTTGGCTGCTGCCACCTACGTGTGGCTTGGTCTCTCCATCGGCTAAGCCAGTAGGTCTCCTGATGACAGATGTTTCACATCCATCCCTGTATGGCTCAAACCCTCCTGAATCAAGTAGGCTCTGTTATTGAAGGAGCGAAGGGATTCTCTGTTTGAAGCTATGGGAGGTTCTTGACCAGCCCAGGACAGGTTGGTGGCATTGGTTCATGGGTATGGGTTCTGGCTCCACTGCGGCCCTGCCTGCAAGTCACTGCTGAGGCGGGGCAGTGGACCTGGGACAGAGAGTACTGGCACTAGCAATTCCTGACTTGAGGCCGCGAGCACTGGAGAAAAGAGCCCGGGGAGCCTCGGCCTCCTTGGCCTCGCTCACCTTATGTCAAGGGGCCGAGCCGGGAGGGAAAGCATGATCCCCACTCTTCCCCATTGCTCCCCACAAGTGGATGAGGCATGCCGGGAAGGGTTGGCCACTTCCCAGGCGGTCACCTGTCCCTCGCCTGCCCTCCTGGTTGGAACTGCTGTCCAGGGCTGCTCCCAGCAGGGCAGTGGTTGTCAGACCACACTCGGCCTCCACAGTGCCCAGTTCCCTTGGGCTTGTCCCCCTGTGGTGGCTCTTCATGGCCCTGCCCAGGGGTGCAGGGAGGAGCAGGCTCCTCCACGGGCCGAGGCAGAGGCGTCTGGCAGAGCAGAGCAGAGCAGAGCAGAGTGGAGCAGAGCAGAGCAGAGGGCATCAATGACGGGAACAAAGAGGGACTCCACAGAGGGAAACAGAACACCCTGGAAGGGCAGCTGCTGCCGCTCACGTGTGGTCGACAGGCTCCTGATTTTGCAGGCCTGACAGATAATCAAGGCCTCATTATACTGGGTGTCAGGGAGAGGGTAATATTTTCAGAGGGCAACTGCTTAAGAAACAATTTCTGTCACACCGCCTGCCCACGCGTCGGGCACGCCTGCCTCCGTGCCTCTCTGCTGATTTGGAGATAAATTATGCTGATTGCTCCCGATAGAGGGGAATCCATCATCGCTCCCCTCTGAATTCATCCTGGCCACCCTATAATTGTTCTGGGCCCACTCTGAGGAGCCCTCTTCCTCTGGAGTGTTAATGAGACCTCGGCCCCCACCCCTGCAGGCCCCTTGCCGGGCCACGGTGGGGTGCCTGGACCCCCACTCTGGAGGCCAAGCCTGCCACTGAAATGCCTTCCTGTGTGTGAGTGCCCTGGACCAGCCTCTGCCCACGCTCCACGGACACCCGCTGCTGGTCGGCTCTGCAGCGGGGAGGCGGGCAGCCTTCATTTTCTGTTAGTGCATTATTGTTCCAGACGCTTTCTACTGTCAACAGTTTTGAGATGAAAAACTGAATCAAAACCAAGCCCTGCACTGCCTACCACCTGCCTTTCCTTCAGGACTGATGTTTGGATAGCAAACAAGCCAGCTACCTGTTTTACGGCCGTCCTGGGTTCCCCGAGCAGCAGAATCTGATGTTGGTGGCTTATATACCTCCTTTTTTTCCAGACCTTAAATTAGGGCGGGGTTTTAGGTCTCAAGCTGCTGAACATGTTTATCCCATGTAAAGATAAAGGTGATTTAAAATAACAGAAATGAAAGCACTTTGACACCAGAACATTCCAAGTGAACCTAGCTGGATCCTTAAGGACAGCGCAACCGCGGGGTGTGCACAGGGCATTTCTCGGGGCGAGGGCTCACATCTTTCATGAGATTCTCCAGTGGCCTGTGACCACTGAATAACTAGCAGATGAGCTACCTCACCGGATACATCCAGATGAACCCCGGGGAGCAGCGGTGTGTGGCGGGCCGGCTGCGGGTGGGAAGCGCCGTCAGTTCCGTTTTAGTTACACGTGTTCTGAAGACGTCTGAATCCTAATGAACCAGACGCAACCCAGGACCGGAATCCAGCGGCCCGGCTCTCAGCCCAGGACGCCTCCCTGCAAGCCTTCTGCTCCGACGCCTTCAGACGCAACTCCTGCGTTCACTGGGGAAGGGGCAGGAGCAGCTTTAGGCCTCGGGGGCTCCTGCCCGCTTCTGGCCCCTCCTGGACGCAGCAGGGCTGCGTGGTTGGTGGGGTCTGCACTCCGCGTCTCCACCTTCTCTCCGCAGCAGCTGGCCCCGCAGGACCCACAGGACTGACCGTGTCAGCCCGTGTCAGCCCTTGGTCCCTCTACTGATGCTTTGTGGTGAGCCGCGGATGAAGACGGCAAGAAGTCCCTGCCTACAGCGCTCGTGCCCCTGGGGCCTGCAGAAATACTAAGAGCAACCCTCCCGCCCGCGTGGACTCGGGAGCCCAGCGGCGCCGTGCTGGCCACCGGGAGCCAGGGGGCTGGGCCGGCACTGGCCCCGCAGCCCGGGCCCTGAGTGGGAAGGGCGCAGAGGTCACCAGAGTCGCAGCACTCTGGGGGGGCTCCGGCCCAGCGGGTGGGGAGGAGCCAGGACAGGCGGGGGCGCCTTCCTCCGCGGCGCCACGCCCCTTCCTCCTGGTTCGCCGGTTCCTTCCCAGGGCTCGAGGAGGACTCTCCAGCCCCTGAGTGCTCTCTGCGCACCCACCCTGATGCCTGCTCCACCCACTTGCCCGCGGGCCCCACCTACTTCCGGGGCTGGGCATGGAGACCTCAGCCCCAAAGGCCGCGGAGGGAGCCCCCAGACAGCAGAAGGTCGCTGCCGCTCTTGCTGGCGGGAGATGGAAGCCATCGCTCCAGAAGATGCGCAGCTGCGCTGGGATGCACAGCCCGCACGCGGGGTCTTGAAGTCCACCCGAGGCCAGTGCGCGAGGAGACGCATCAGAAGAGGAAGCTGGGCCTCTCGAACTCACGGAGGGGCTGCTGCTTCCCTGGACCGTGAGGGAGCCTGCCTTCCGGTGCTGTGAGGCTTGGGAGGGGCCAGTGGGTCCACCTCGTCTCCCCAGGGGAGGCCGGGTCTCGCACCCACCGCAGGAGGAGGTGGTGTTTGTCAAGTGCCCGCTGCGCATTGGTGCTGCGCGCTGGAGGCCGGCGAAGTCCCCTCAGCAGTCACCGGGCCTGTCCTTCCCCCCAGTTCTCTTCGCAGGCAGGTGTCTGTCTGTCGCATCGCCTCTGTGGGTAGGCTCCGCAGGGTGGGGTCTGCTTTCCTTACTCAGCTTCCGAACTTCAGAGGCCCAGGAGCATCTTCCGTGAAGCGGCCTCAAGAAGACAGTGTGTGGAATGAGGGAATTGGAAGGACGGGTGCTGACTTCTGTGAACACGGAGCAGGCACAGCAGGAGGACTGGTCGCCCTGGTCACCTGGTCCCCAGGCCTGCTGGCTGTCCCTCCCTTCTGATGTGTCTTTGGCTTTGAGGGCTTAAGCCACTCTCTCAACAGTGTGTTTTTTCTTAACACAACAGCTCTGAGGTTGAGCACTGCGGGTTAAAATGTGTGTCTGGACCCTGCATCCTGTGCCGGGATGGGGCTCACAGCTGGGACCAGCCTGCCTTCCCTCGGCAGGGTAGCCCCGTAGCTCCCAGGTGCCTGTGTCCTGAGTGGGTTTCTCACATGACTCTCCGGGCTCTGTCTGCTGAGAGGCTGGGTGCCCTGCAGCAGCAGGCACCTGTGGCCGGCTCTGGGTTTCTGACACCATTCTGCACGGAAAGGAAGGAGGGCTCCTTGGAGGAGGGCCCATTCTGATTGGAGTGATGGGTTCAGCAATACGGGCCTGCAAGACCTCGTGGTGCTAAGAGGTAGGAGGAGCTTGAGGAAGGACAGGAACCTGTCCGAGGGCCACCAGAACCAGCATGTGGGCTGTGGTCAGCTCATTGCAGACACCAGGTGAGCAGCGCGGTGCACTGCCAGTGGGCAGCAGCATATTGAAGTATAAAGCTGACCCACAGTGGACTCCGTGTCCAGAACACACAGTTGGATGGATCGCATCTGTGTGGCCGAGGCCACATCAAGAGGATGGACACAGCCCCTGCCTCCACCATTCCCCAGAGGCTCGCCAGCCCCCTCCTCCCCTGTCCCACCCAGCATGCATCCAGCAAGCTAGGTGGTCATCCAGCTAAGGAAATGAGCCCAGAGTCCATCCGGTCACCTCCAGTCCTGGCACAGAGCTGCAGCGTCACCCACAGATGCCAGCACAGGGCGCAGCCTCAAAGCTGCTCTGCGAAGCAGAATCACAGCTCGAGAAAAGGCGTCTGCCGCTGAGGACTCGGGCACCGGCATGCACCTGGAGGACACGTAGGGTCCGCTTCCCTGACTCTTCCAGACTTCTTTCGGCAGCACGGTTGTTTTGAGAGCCTCTTGTGCGTGGTGACGGTCTCTTCTGCTGCTGCAGAACAGGGTTCCATCGCAAGGCTGTGCCACGCTCTCGAGTCAGTTGCCTGTTCATTTGGTCATCTACGTCTTTGACCTTTAGAGATACGGATGCTATCAATGTCCATGCAACTCGGGTGGACATGTGGTCTCAGTCCTCTTGGGCAATACTCAGGGAGAGAGTTCCAGGCCACACAACAGGCACTCATTGGACTCCTTAGAGAAACTGCCAACGTCTCCAGAGGTGCCGGTACCGTTTTATGTTCTAAAGTCGGGGTGAAAGGCCTGCTCTGCCGACCCTCTGCCTCTTCAGTCTCTCTCTTCAGTTCTAGAGCTTCTCACAGATGCCTGACCTCATCTAGTCCAGGGTGCATGTCCAGCATGACTAACAATGCCAGCCTCTCTTGTCTTCTTGGGGATGTGTCCATTGATAACTTCCCCCAACTTTATTGGGTGTTTTCTTATTGAGTTTTGAGGGTCAGAGGTACCATTTCCTTATCAGAAGTTAGTTTTGAAATTTTTTTCTAGTCTGTGGCTTGTATTTCATTCTCTTTCTTCTGGAAAACAGATTTTTTAAATTTTTTGATGAAGCCAATTCATCAGTATATGTTTTTAAGGATCATGCTTTTCAGAGACCTTTGTATCAGAGATCCTTAGCTATTCTGGATCCTGTGCATTCTGTGAGAGTCTTAGGATCAGCCTTTTGCTTTCTACAAGAAAAGAAAGAGAAATAAGGAAGGAAGAAAAAGAGAGTAAGCCTCGCAGCTGCTGAGCAAGCGTGTGCCTGGCCTGGGACCCACCGGAGGGAACGGTCTAGGTGGCACTTGGTCTTCCTGCCACAGCCCCTCTTCATGGACTTAGTTCTTCTTCCCTCTTGGCATAGCTTGGCCTTCCCAGGCAGAGACTTCGCCCATTTGCTGATTCTTCCCTTCGCATTGTCATGCTCTGATCTGTTGTGGGTGAGCTTGTTTTCTTTCTTAACTTCAATTTCTAATTATTCAAATAGAGAAATATAAATGCTTTATGGACATTTGATCAGTTTTCTAGAGCTCCCCAAACAAAACAACGCACAGACCAGGTGGCTTGAAGGACAGAAGCTGATTCCTGGACCTTATGGTCGTGGAGAAATGCAAGGGCAGCTGTGGATGCGGGTCTCTTGCGCTGAGGACCCGCCTCCTCTCCACTCACCACCCCAGTCTTTCCTCTGTGCACACATCATGTCCAAATCGCACCTCCCCATAAGGACACCAGTCACCTGGAGACTCGCAAGCTGAAGACCTTGCATTTGGTTAAATCATCTTTTAAAATTCCTCACTTCCAAACAGCTGCAGCCTGAGGTGCCGGGGTTGGGACTTCAACATGTGCATTTTGAGGTGACACAGTTCACCCCATGACATGGATCTCATGTTCTGCAGCCCTGCTGGACTCACTTCCAGAAGTACTTTTGTTGGTTCCATGGGTTTTCTGGGGTAGGTAATCACATTGTCTGATAATAAGTGCAGTTGAATTCCCAGTTTTCCAACCTGGGGATTTAAAACTGCACCTTCTTGTTGCCTAGGACCTCGGCTGCCACATCCAATGGGGCAGTGGCGGCTTGACCCTGGGTCGGGAAAGCATCTGCCCACCCGGCAGCCTGGGGCAGCTCTCGGCTCCTCATGAGCCCCCATCAGGTGGAGGAGGCTCTTTATGCACCTAGTTGGAGGACTTCGTTCTCCATTTGTGGATGGTGGTTGGGTTTTGTCGAATGCCTTCTCTGTGAGATAATCGTAGAGTTTGGTTTTACTGTGTTAGTAAGATGAATTACAGACTCCATTTTTAAGGCCCAAACAACTTTGCATTCCTGGGGAAAACCACATTTGGTCACAGCGCATCAGCCTTGATGGTGCTGGTGTGATGGGGTAGTTTTTGTGCCTGTGGTCGTGGGGCTGGACTGTAGCTGTGGCCGAGCATCGACTGTGCACGGGAATGACAATGACTCCATTGACTAGGTTAGCAAGTGTGTCCTCTCCATTTTCCAGAAGAGTCCGCCTCGAGTTGTGATTGTTTTCTTAGGTATTTGAAGTGCTCATACGTGCAGTGTTCTGAGCCTGGAGGTTCACTGTGGAAAGGCCTCAACTGAAAATCATGTTTGTTTGATAGTTTGAAATTTCAACGCCTCTTTCTCAATCGTTCATAGAGTCTGCAGGAAATCAGTGCAGCACCGAGACCTCACTGGCCTGTGCAGAACACGCAAAGAGCCCATGCTTATCCCTGCAGTGGACCTTCTCTTGAAGAGTCCAGGACTCTGCCCCTGGACTTGCTGCCCTTGTGTGGCTCACTTTCACCCTTGACTGTGGGCAGGACTGACTGCTTCTAGCCAGTGGAGGGCGGCCAAGGTGGTGAGTTGCATGTGTATGTGCAAATAGGCGTTGGATTTTGTCCCATAAGATTACAGTGGCCAGGAGGAGGCGCCAGGCAGCCTGGGAAGCCCAGCTGGAGAACCCCCTGGGGCGTCCAGACCCTCTTGGCACACACTGAGCCCCCGGGCGGTGGCCAGTGCTGCCTGTCAGCACTGGGGAACTAAGATGGGCCCATGCTTTTGCCTAAAATCTGTTTTGTCTGATATTGATAGATCTACTTCAGCTTCATTTTGATTAGCATGAACCTGATACATATTTTCAATCTAACCTTTTTTGAAAAGTAGTTTCCATATAAGCAACATATATCCTTATCCCAATGCAATGAACAATCTCAGCCTCTTATTCAGGGTGTTTAGAGCAATCAGATATGTGTTTTGCTTTTATTGTGGTAAAGCTTGTGTATATGCTTATGCGATTTATTGTTTCTGCCAAGCTAAGCATACAGCTCAACTGCCTTCGGAATGTCCACCGTGACCTACAACGGTCACCACCATCCATTTGCAGAATATTTTATCCTCCCAGCAGAAGCTCCATGCCCAGTACAAGGCTGCTCCTCATCCTCCCCTTTCCCCAGGCCCTGGAAACCACTTTCCACTTTATGTTCCCATGACGTTGCTCCTTAGGTACCTCAGGTGGACCACGGGGTATCCGTCCTCTATAGAAGCCAATGTATCTGTCCACGGACACTGGCTTGCTCCCAGTGTTGGCTGCTGGAATGGCGAGCACAGGTGTGTACACACCTCCGTGAACCCAGCCTGCAGTTCTGTAGGCACACCCAGCGGTGGGACAGCTGAGCGGCGGGCACTCCTGCATCCAGCTTCCCAGGCATTGCTGCACGGTTTTCTACCGAGGCTGTGGCACCGTTCACCCCAGTTGCCCCACATCCTTGCCAGAATTGTCATCATTGAGAGCGGCCCTCCTGGTGCTTGTGAAGTGGGTGTCGCTGTGATGCTGACTTGGTCTCTGTAACCATCAGTAGTGTGCACACTGGCCATTTGTATATCTTAGAGAAATGCCCGTGCAGGTCTTTGCCCATTTTTGTGTTGGGTTGCTTGTTTTTTCTTGTTATTTGGCTGTAGAACTCTTTGTTTATTCTGGATATTAACCTCTTACCAGGTGTAGGATTTGCATTTCTTTTCTCAAACTCAGAGGCTAGTCCTTTGATGCACAAAAATTTCTAATCTTGATGAATTCTAATTTGTCCATTTTTTTTAAATTTTTTTGTGCTTTTGGTGCTGTATGCAAGAAATTATCAGTGAATCCAATGTTGTGAATATCTTCTCCTGTTTTGGAGTTTTAGCTCCAGTGTTCAGTCACTTGATCCATTTGGAGATAGTTTTTGCGTGAAGCATCAGGTGAGGACTGAGCCTCTTCACTGGCATGTGGACACCCAGTCGCTCAGCACGGTGTGTTGAAGACTGTCCTTTTCTCTTCCAAGTGTCTTGGCTCCCTGGCCACACGTGTGAGGGTTGCTTCTGGCCCCTGTGCCCTACCCGCTGTGGACCCTTTATGTCTAAGGTGACTGTCTTCAGGGTGGGGTTGCAGGCTGCCATCTTGCTCTGTTTCCTTTGGACTCATCTTCTCTCTGCTCATTGTTTTTTCTCCGTCTTCTTTGACTAATCCATTAGTTATTATACTTTGTCTCCTTCACTGGCTCTTAAGGTGCCGCTTTGTATTTCTGGCATTGCTGAGGTGAATGCTTCTGGTTTGTGGTTTGATCTTGGACTTTCATTACCTCGTTTCCAGTTGTGGTGTGGCACAGCATGCATGGAGGTGGAGCTTTTCAACAGCGTTCTCCCTGGCTGGACACTGTCCTCTTGCTGTCCCTCATCTTGCTTCTGTGTGTTGTGACTTCCAGGATACAGTAGCCTTTTAATGGGATTCCCAGTAAGATGGTCATCTTGGCTCTTTCCTCTGTGGTCGTTGTTTCTGGTGCTCGTCATCCCTGTGTGGAGCCGGGTTCCTATCGTGTGCCATGCTCAGAGAACTTCCATTAATCTTCTAAATGTGTGGGTGTCTGGTGGTGAATTCTTTCAGTTTTTGTGCATCTGCAGAATGACTGGCCTCTGCTCTGAACCATGGTGGCCCTTGCCTTCACCACCTTGTGGAGGCTGCCCTGTTCCTCAGCGCCTGGTCCTCCTGTGCTTGTGTTGGGCCCGTCCCTCGTGTCCACGTCATTCCCCTCATGTATGTCCTCTAGGGGCAACTTGGCCCCCTGCAGCCTTCACTCCCGTGTCCATGTGGCCCAACATCCACAGACTCCAACCCGGATTCTCAGATTCTTGGACAAGGGCCTCTTGAGCAATGGGGGCAGGGTAAAGTGCTGCCAAGAGGTCAGATGAAATGAGCACCAAGGGCCTCCTCACTCAAGGAGCAGGGAGGCGATGGGGAGCCTGATTTTAAAGGATGGAGAGGCAGGTGAGAAGGGGGTTAGAGAAACAGTGGAAGAAGAAGTTGAAGAATCCTTCAAGACAACACTCCTTGGAAGTATGGTGATGAGGGAGGCAAGAGTCACCAAGAGATGTCTTGTCAGTGCTGAGGGACAGCGTGAAGATGAAGAGAGCACGCAGTCCAGGCTGAAGTCGCGGTCTGCTCCCTGGGACATCTGCGTCTGGACAGCTCTTTCAGCCTCTGTGGTACTTTAAGGTACGTCAGAATGCTGACCTCAGCACTGGCAGGCGCTCTGGGAGAGAGCAAGACAGGGACTGAGGCACTTTGTGGAGCCCGGGGTTCCAGATGAGTGCATGATACTGCTTCTGGCCCTCTGCCTGACTGCTGTTTGCCTGCTCAGGTGCCCTGGGAGTCTCTAACACCTTGGCTAGTGCTCAGAAAAAGCAAGACGTTCACTGACAGCTGTTCTCCACCCAGCACCTCAACCAAATGCCTTCAAACATGCCTTCATACCGGAGAACCCAAGTTACAAGAGTGTGGATGTCTTTTCTCTTACTAGTCTTTAGGAGTCACATCCTGTATATATTTCTTAATTATTCTTCATCACTTAGAGTGACTATAGTCTCCACTATCAAAAGATCCAGCTCTCAGATTCTGAAGTTAACCTTGAGACTGCTCCAGGTCTCACGCAGCCTGGAGCAAGATGGCGCCATAGTTTCTTTGTTCAGTTGCTGAAAAGTCTCCTAATTGTCTAATAGCGCTCTCTCTCTCTCTCTCTCTCTCTCTCTCTCTTTTTCTTGTGTGTGTGTGTGTGTGTGATAGAGCCAGCAGTTTTAACTTTCCTTTCTTCATCTCTGAGTTATCTTGGGTTGGCATGATTGGAAAATCCCATTGCTATTGTTCACATTAACGATGCCTGGAGACCCTTCCTTGTCCTATGCCTCCCCAACCTTCAGAGAATGGGAGTGTGGAATACTCAACTTCTCATGTCTGCAAAGATCACTGTCGTCTGGGATACTAGCTTGCCATGTTGTTCAAATCGTTGCTCAAGGATTCTTTCCAAATGGAATAATGAATGATCCAGGATTTATGTTTTTAAAATATAACATAGTGTTCTGGTTTCACATGGTAAATCATTAGACATTTAGGAAAGAATGCATTGTTGGGAGTTAAAGTCCAAAATAAGCTCACAAAACATTCACCAAATGGTGATTTTCATGTAATCTCTGTCTGAGACCAAGGCCATCCACTGACTGCAGAAATGAGAGCAACGAACAGAAGTGAACTAAGAATTGCCATTAGCAAACCAAACTTCAGCAGGATGCTCACCATTTACTTAGACTAACAGCGGAAAGTCCAGAATTCCAGCCTTTCCTACCCAGTGGTTTCTACTTCTGAATGTAGTTGTGAAGTCAGCCTCCGAGTTGAAGTCTACCCTGGTCGAACCAATCAGCTCAGCGTGGATTACTGGGAGCGAGTCTTCAAGCAGAATCACAGGACTTGATTAAACACGTTCTGGAAGAACAGATACCTGAGAGGGGAAGGCGAGGATAGAACCTAAAGAGAAGGGTGCAAAAAGATTCCAAAGTGCCAAAAGCATTCTGCTGTGCTTCCTTTGCACTTTTAACCAGACCTCAACAGAGATGGATGAATAGAGCTAAATCACCGCTCTCATCTTCTACACATCCATGCCACTTCCTGATTTTTGGACTTCACATTCTAATCTATGATCCATTCCAAGGGCACCAAGTCATGGCAGAACTCCAGTGGGGGTATGACACATGGAATAATCCCCCCCCCCCCAGTAATTTCTTGGGCTTTAGGGAGTAGAGAACAAGGAGGGGAGATTGGAGAAAGAGAAAGGGGGAGAGAGAGTGAGAGAGTGAGAGAGCGAGCAGATGATAGAAATGAGGAAGATATAATTGTCCCTTTCATTTTAAGAATTCCACCTCATTTCTACTTCCCAGGAGTACAGAATAAGTAGTTTTTCCTCCTTATTTAAAAAAAGAATTAATTTGATTTTTCTAATTGGAACACTTTGTACCTGCTGATTGCCAATTGGAGTCAGGATCATGAATAAAAGCTTCGAATTACAATTCAAGAGAATCATGTACTTAAATAATTAAGCTATCTGCCAAGGAAAAAACCAAGTCTGGTAAGTTGAGAACAAATGGGCGCAGCTGAGCCTCTCACCATCTCCACACTGGGAACGTGAGGTGGGGTGTGGGTGGCTGAGCAGATGCTCAGCAGCTGATGGGAGCGTCCTCCAGTGGGCAGTGATGGCAGGGTCCATGTGAGGGGACAGGCCTGGTCAGGAGTGACAAAGGGGATGGGTCCCTTTCCAGTTATCACTCTCCTCTTCCCTACCTTGCTCTGGGCAGGCCATTCCCAGTGTGTGCTGCCATGCCAGGAACCATAGTGCCAGCCAGGGGACTGAGGTTTCACCAGAGCAGCCCTAGAAACTGGCACTGGGCCAGTGAGATGACCTGGTGGTGGCCCACCCTGCGGTTCCTCCTAGTCCTTGTGCAGGGCAAGGAAGGTGCAACTGTCTGAGCGGCCGGCCAGGGTCACGTCGAGGGTGGGGCTGTGGGGAAGGATGGAAGCCGACTGCTAGCCAGGGGCACCTGAGGCCTGTGCCCACCACCCGGAGCAGCTCAGGGCAAGGCTGCCCTCCTCCCCTCCTCCAGTGACTAGTGTGGACTGACCATTCCAAGGGTAAAGCCAACAGAGGAGATTGCCAGATGTAGGAGACACTCCAGCATCACGAGCAGGAGGACCACCAGAGCAGCGTGCAGGAGGGCAAGCAGAGGTGACGGAACAGACAGGGCAGCAACCGACGCCAGTGCAGTGCTCCTGAGAGGCGGGTGAGTGTGCTGGAAATCAATCAATGAACGAGAACTATGGATAAAATACTGTGCACTTACACTGTGGCCAAAATGAAGTGACCAAAACGGGCAAAAAGAAAGGTAATACATAAATAGTGGCTTTCAAGAAACTGGGCATCAGGCAGAAATCCCTGGGAGATGGGAAGTAGATTTGGGGCCCTGTGATGGCTTGGGCAGACTTCCTAGAGGAGCTTCCCAGGCATGGTACAGGGAGGGGGAACCGAGGCAGTGTCCAGAGGACTGAGTTGGGAAGATGGAGATAAGAATCAGGTGGCTGGGGTGGCCAGAGTGCACAGGCAAGAGGAGCAGAGGAGAGAACTGAGGACGGGAAACTTGAGGGACCTACAGACGCTCACAGTGCTGACCAGTCTGCATGCTGGAAGAGGGCTGCCCCACACGGGAGGGTTAGAGTAACTCCCAGTGCCCACACAGGGCCCCAAACAATGCTGCTCCCACCAGCCTGCCTGGAAAAGTCCATAGCTCCTGGGAACGTGAGCAGAGCATTCAGTAAAGGGGAATACTGACCCTACATGGAGCTCTACTCCAGAACCACCCAACAAATTGTAAAACAATTTGTTGTTTTACAACAAAGATAACTTACGAGTAACTTCACTGCATTCCAGAGCAAAGTTTAAGAAGATTTACAAAAATAAATACAAGAATATACAGCATCTAATATGGTAAAATTCAGTATTTGGTATTCAATCAAAATTCCCTGGGATGCAAGAGTCAAGAGACAGTCAGTCATGAGAAGTTGGATCAGTCGTGAGTAACCCGGAAGAGACGAACACGAGCACAAGGAGGACGTGAGACAGTGCTTGCAGCTGTACCCCTCTGTTCTGGAAGTGGAGCCACCAGAGAGAAGCAGCCAGATGGGATTTCTAGAAATGGAAACTACAATGTCTGAGATGAAAACACACTGGAAGGATTAGTGGCAGATTAGACAGTGCGGATGAAAGGCTTGGTGAAGGCACCGAGGGATCGAGGGCATGAAGCCTCAGGAATGAAAACTACCTAGAAGAAAACAGATATTTTTAAAAATTAAAAGAGCACTAGTGGGCCACGTGGATCAGGCTTGCACCGCTTCCTACTTGGTGCTGGAAGTTCCAGGGAGGGGCAGAAAGCCATGTGGAGAAATAATGGGAAAAATCTCCTAACCTGAGGAGAACTGGAACCCCATATCCAAGCAGCTCAGTCTACCCCAGAACAAGCAACTCTTTCCAAGAGTGTGCGGAGGCAGGTTGCGTTCAAAGTCTCCAAGCGGTGCCTTAACAGTTGCAGAGCAGCTCAAGAATGCACATAGAATGCAACCGAGTTCCTGCTGCCCCGCCAGGCAAAACCCATAATGTTTGGCACCCAATAAAAAACCCAGTCATACAAAGAAGTAAGGAAATGCAATCTATGGTGAGAAGAAAAGCATTAGAATTGACTGATTACTAACCTATTAAAATGAACACACAGAGAGCATTGAAGTGGTCATTATGACTATTCCATACTTTCAGAAAGCTAAGTTCAGACGTGAAGATAAAAAAAGTCCAAAATTAAATGTATAAAGAATATAATTCCTGAGATGAAAAATATCCAGGAAGGGATCATGACAGATTAGAAATTGTGAAAGAAAAGATTAGGGAACTTGAAGACATAGAAACTATCAAAAATGAGGTACAGAGTAAAAAAGGACCTTTAAGTAAAAGAACAGAGCATCCATGACCTATTGAAGAACTCCAACTGCTTACACTATACATGTGTGCTTACACACATGCGTGCGTGTGCACACACACACACACACACACAGAGGAATGGTTAATATGAATTGTCAACCTGATTGGATTAAGAGATGCTGATGATTGAGAGGCTTCTGGGTGTGTCAATGAGGGCGTGTCTAGGAATGATTGGCATGTGGGATAGTGAACTGAAGTGGAGGCCCTCCCTAAGTGGGGGCAGCACCACCCAACAGCATGGTGGCTTGGATGGAATAAAAGCTGGAAGAAAAAGGAAGCAGATGCAGATGCAAGCTCGGCTTTTGAACGGGTTCTTGATCGCTGCTTTGATCATCTGAGGATATCGGACTCTCCCCTCTTCACTCCTCCAAAGCAGACTCTGCCAGTGATTCTCCAGGGAGTTTCCAGAAGCCTTGGTCTCGGACTAGGGTGGCACTGTTGATCCTTCTTGTTCTGGGGCTTCTGCCTCTTGGACTGGGCAGCTGCTGGTTCTTCCAGCTCTCCAGCTGCAGATGGCCATCATGGACTCTCCAGGTTCTGGTTGTGCAAGCCAATCCAATAAATCCCCTTTCTATAATCATACTTTCTGTTGATTCTGATCCTCTAGAGAATCCTGACTCACGCGCATATGCACAGTCGACTAAGAGGAGGAGGAGGAGGAAGAAGCATATTTGAAGAAATAATGGCAGAACTTTCCAAATTTGGTTAAAGTTACAAAGCCTACACCTCCAATAAGGTCAACAAGTCCTAAGCGTAAGAATCTATAATTGTGTTGAGGCATGTCCTAATCTAATTGCTTAAATTCAAAGAGCAATCAGAAATTTGGCAAAAACAAAAACAAACCCAAATCGGTACAAATTCACGAAGCAGACGGAGGGAAAGATAGAGGGTTGTCAGCAGATTTCCTGAGGGAAAGGATGCAGCGCAGAGGAGAGGGCTGGCGTCTTTAAGAACCCGCAGGGGCCTTGCTTAGAGGTCTGTGTCCTGCGAAGCATCTCTAGATGCTCACAGCAACGCGGTGAGGACGTTTCCACACCCGCTGGCCGGGCTGGGCTGGCAGCGTGGGCCCCAGCCCGAGACCCGACACCACAGGCCGGGCAGGGCTGCGGCCGTCCTGCCCCTCATCCACCTGCCGTGCGCCTTCTCCACGGAGGTGGGAATCCCCGCGTGGCCTGAAACCCTGCAACTAAACCAGCGGATTAGCGAAAGATACTCGGAGGAAGGCGGAGGAAGAGACCGTACCGGAAATCAAGCGATCCAAATCCAGAGGAGGCGCTGGAGGAGGCGTGCCAAGTCCCCATGCGCTGCTCGCTACAGTAAACAGGGAAAGAGGCCGAAGGCTTCATTTGAAGGCATGAAGCATGCACATGAATTAAAACCAACCTTACCAATAGGAGGCAGAGAGGCTGAAGGTGCGCGGATGTAAGCAGTCGGCGGTGCACCCGCCGACCCAGGGCTCCCGGACCGTCGGTGGAGGTATCCAGTCTCGCCACCGCAAGCGCGGAGGGTCGCGGGGCCTGGGGACGTCAGCCCAGGGTAGTGTGCCGGTTCTGCCGCGACCTCTACGTTCGTTCTGACGGCGTGTCTTTGTGAAGTGGATGCTTCAGCAGTCACTCTGACAAGAAGCATCGTGCAAGGAGAATTTTTGGACCAGACATGAGGGGGGCGGCATCGATCCGTGTGCGTACTGCTAAGGCGTGCTGCGCCTGACGGGTGTCAGGTTCCCCGGACAGAAGTGGTTATCAAGGCACGGCAGTGGGACTGCCGGGTTTTATTTTGTCTTTTTATGAATGGCTCATGACTATAACAGGTTCAGTTCCCCTGGAAGGTACAACAATCCTAAAGCAGCCTGAGATCACATTAGCACAGGTGACACGGCGATTGCGTGGTCATAGCATCAAGAACCCCCAGCACAATGGGGAATGTTGGAATGTCTCGCACAGCGTGAAACGACTTTTCCAAGCAGCTAAAACGCTGCTTTCTAGGGCACTAGAAACCTCTTGCCTGCCAGTGGGGTTCTGGTTGGCTCTGATCAATGGAAGTCCTGGGCAGGGCTCAGGTCATCTCACCCTGCTCCCCACATGCTGGGCACTGTTTCGCCAAGGCCTTGTCCCCCACCTCTGCGGCCTCTGTGGTTCCGGCCTCACCAAAATCTGTTCTCTGGGTTCCCTGCTGCTGGCCCTCCTCCTCCTTGGCTCACCAGGTGCCCTCCCACCTCCACTTCCCTCTGTCTATAATTTCCTCCTTTACCTTAGGATCAGGTCCTGGCAGAGAAGGAGCCACTGAACAGACTCAGCTCTGAGGGGCCCGGAGGGACAGGCTCAGCTTGGAGGGGGCAGCCTTGGGGTGAAGTGCCACTTCCAGCCACTGGGTCAGGTCGCCTCCCACCCTCAGCTCCTCCCTGGTTAGAGGAAGCGTTCTTGCCTTCCTGCTAGCTACCCCATTCACCTAAAGGACATTTGCTGCATTGTCCCCAGAGGTTCTCCAGGTCTTCCCCTGGGAAGTGGCATCAGGGGCTCCAGTATGCTCATTATCTAAGGCTGAAAGCGGTCAGCAGACAGCAGCCCAAGCGCCTGCTCCACTGCGTGTTCTCAGCACGTCACAGGGACTGTGTCTGCACAGGGCCTGGTAGTGGACGTCCACTGGTCTCCCTGGTGGAGTGCTCTGAGCTCAGTGGGAAGCGGCCCATCTAGTGCAGTGCTTTTTGGTGGCTTATACAACAGCTGGCTTGCTTGGAGACCTCTGTTGGTTAGTGGTGGTCAGGAGCAGCCCAGGGAGCATTCCTCATCACATGTAACATGATCGAAGAGGTGACAGGGGTGACTGCAGGTGAGACAATCCACAGGAAGGCGCGGAACGGGGTTTGGGCCTGATTGTGAGGACCACGGACTTCATTTCCAAGCAGATGCTGAGACTCGAAGCTGAGTCTAGGGTTGGTCCCAGGCTGAGCCTTGGAAGTCTGCACTTCTCCTGCCTTAAATTTAGAGACTCTTCCTGCTACACACCAGCCTTGGTTTCAGCCTGTGACCGCTGGAGTGTGGCATTGCCAAGCCCAGCGCTCTTTAGAAGGACCCTTCTCCTGTCCACACCGATACTGCTTCCTTATACACTGTGCATCCTACAACTACTGAGCGGCTTGAACAAGGAAGGTCAACAGCACTTCCCTAATACTTGAACCAATTTTTAAATAATGTCGGATGACCAGCAAGTAATGGTAACAGACTACTTTTAAATTTTCCTTTTAAGATGCTGTTGAGATTTAAAAACCCCATTGTGTGGATGGAACTGGAGACCATCCTGCTAAGTGAAATAAGCCAATCCCCAAAAATACCAAAGGTCAAATTTCTCTCTGAAATACAGATGTTGACTCACAATAAGGGGGTAGGAGAGCAGAAGTTCATTGGATTAGACAAAGGGGAATGGAGGGGAGGGAGGCGGGATGAGGACGGCAGTAGAACGAACCAGACATCACTTCCCTATGTGCATGTGCGCACAGACACCAGCCTAACCCCAGGCCGTGTCCAAGCACAGGAGCATGCAGCTGTCCTCCAGGCACGGATGTGATACATTGAGATCACTCTGCTGCCGAGTGCAACTAAAAAGAACCAGGTTAAAAAACCTGTTGTATGAATTGCTTTCAAAAACCCAATTACCCACCTTACCTTTCTTCAGTGAATATGTCTGCTAAAATAGCTCCTCGCAGGGTGTTTATATTTACTATCGTTTTTGTCCCTCTGGAGGCACCTGGGGAATTCGCACGTCCTGGGATGTGCGCTCATGACCTTCTCATTTTCATGGACCTGGTCTATTGAATTTAAAGTTGGTAATGTGACTGACGAATTTTGAAACTGCTGGTATGTTCTTTATGCCCAATGAATTCCCCATTTAAATTTACACCATCTTTTCAAAAGGCCACATTGTAATGTGGGGCTTTTCCTGAGTACAAAAGGCAAAACCAAAACCCAAAACAAACAGACACATCAGGTAAAAATGTAGGGACACCATTACCCTATGTACATGTAGGATTACGTGAATGGTATGAATCTACGTCATGCCAACCATAGAAATGAAAAGCTGTACCCCATTTGTGTACAGTGAATCAAAATGAGGTCTGTAAAAATAAAATAAAATGGACAAATTTAAAAAAAAGTGAAATGATACGGTTGTGTGAGCTCCTGAGCTGAGGCACAAACCGTGGGTGCCGACGGGCGTGTGTGGACCGTCTGCTCAGGGCGAGGGTAGGACAGTGCCCAGGGGCTCCTGTCCCAGCAGAGGCTGCGGCACATCCCCTGGTGGCGGAGGGGAGAGCCCTCTGAGCAGGCGCATTCCTGGCAAGCAGGTGGGCATCCTCTCCTGTCACCTGGAGACGGATTTGAATGCAGTGCTGAGCCCAGGTTCCCCCTGGGTGGCTCAGCCCGTCTGTCCCAGGCTGGAGTGTGGCCCTGGAAGGCAGCTGACAGTCACCTGCCTCTTTGCAGGTGGGCATGACTTGCCTGGGGAAGCCCTCCCTGGAGACCAGCACCTTGCACGGTTGAGGGGGTCCCAACCCCGGCTCTCCAGTCCTTTGTCCTGGGTTCCTTCTGGTGTGTAAGGATGCTCCCCAAATCCAGCATTCCAAATAGCTTAAGTGTGACTCTTGAATTTTGAGTTGTACTAATTTGGATGGTGGGTAACTTGGTTCTTATTTTTCCATCTTTATGTCACTTCCGTTTGCAACTTCGCGTCTTATATTTTCATCCATATTTCAGTTTGTTTTGCAAAAGTGAAGTTTTCATCCTCCCCAGTGCCAGCTGGGCAGATCTTCATGGAGTAGGAGGTGACCGTTCTTGTGTCCTAACAGCTTGAGTGTTGGGACATCGTCACTCTCAGCACACTGAGCTGTCATCCTGGAAGGAAGGTCATGTCCTGATTCTACTTAAACACGAGGTGAAGCACAAGGTCAACACCAGTGCTGACACTTGTTCTCAGGATGTCACAGTGCAAGTGAGTTCACCTGCTACTTTCAAAGTCATCATTCTTTGAAGAGTCATCTGTGGAGAAATGAGAAGTGGGCATCCAGAGGGGCACTGGTCCTGCTTCAGGAGGGGACACTGGAGAATAGTCACTGCTGCTTGTCACCATGGCAGAAACTGGAACCCAAGCAACCATCTTGTTAAAATCAGAGAAAAACCAGCGTGGTGGCTGACTGACATAGCGGACTCTCTGCCCTAGTTCAGGGGTGGATGAATGACGTCTTCGGTCAAGAGTGTAGAGAAATGCTTGTACCAAGCAGAAAACATTATCTACAGCAGGCGAGGCTCACAGGAAGCTAAGCTCCTATAGATCTGCTCTTCCTTGTTGGCTGCCTGCATGATCGGACCAGGAATTTCATGGCCACCCAACGACATCCGTGGAAACTGACAGGCTTGGAGGCCCTTCACCCTGTGAGGCCGCAGTGCAGGGAGCCAGGGAAGCTGGCCACGGTGTGCGAGACCACAGGGGTGCTGCCTTGGTATTTGGGCTCTGAACCTCTTCTGGTGGCCAAGCCACAGGCACAGGCATGACTGGCGATTCCTAGATTATGGGATGATAAGAGGACCCACACTCGTTCTTCAAGATCCACCTGTATGAGAGGGAAAGGCTCAAAGTGTGTGAGAGCAGAGTGGCGAAGGTCGGGGAGGCCGGGAGGCCGTGTTGGTGCTGGTGGGGAGCAGGCTGCAGATGGGCTGGCCGCAGGATGCAGGGGCAGAGGTCACTGGGGGCAGAGGAGCTGTGGAAACTCACAGAAAGCTCTGTGCAGCACACCCGCAGCATCTTAGATACCCAGGAACGGACTTTCAACACAGCTGCCTGTGGAGACGACCAGCGTCGAGTGTGTGGGAGTGTGCGGCTGGTGCGGGAAGTGGGGCCCTGGCGGCTGTAACCCCCAGCAGGCACGAGGGCCAGAGAGGAGGGCGCGGCCTCAGGGACAGAGGTGGGGTGGGGTCTGCTCCTTCACCACGCGTCCTCTGCAGATCCACCATGAGAATAAAGACCACAGTGACTACTGAACCCCAACAAGACTGCTTCCCTGGAGATAGTGGGGACCCGTCCTCAGACACAGACTGGGTTCCACTGGGTTTCCAAACCCCCACCTGCCATTTTCTTCACCAAGCGCCTCTGCCAGCTGTGCCTGACCGAGGCCAAGGAAGGCTGTGCGCGCTGAAGACGGCTGCTCTGCTCCTTTCGGGGGAAGGCCCTGGCCCTGCTCTCTCTCCTCCACTGTGGACTTTGGAGAAGACCCTGCTGGGGAAGAAGCTGGGCCCCCTGAATGGGGGTTGGTGGGTGCAGCCTCTCCTTGTGATGGAGCTGTAGCCCCCATGCTGATCAGCGCGCATCCCTCCAGACCCAGAATGCAAGTCACTGAGCTTCTCGCCCAGAGCCTCCCGTCCCCAGGACGCTCCCCACGGGCAGTGCTCCTGCCTGGGACCTCCAGGCTCTCCCCGGCACTTCCTGGTTAGCTGACATCCCGTGGTCGCCTCCGCTCCCTCCCCTCCCACACCCCGATTTCCACTTGGGTCCCCACCAGCATGAGCGCGGCACTTGCAGTGGGGTTCACTTTCCTCAGCACAGGTCCACCCGCCAGGCCTCGTGGTGCTGGGTGGCTTGGTGCTCCTCTGGTGCACAGAGGTGGGCCTTCGCCTCTGTTTCGCTCCCTCTGGGTCTGCTCTGGGGGCCTGGCTCAGCTCCCCTTCCCTGTGGTGTCCAGGACCGCAACCAGGCCTTGGCGCCCTCATCCTGTTGCTCCTTCCGAGTCCCCTGCTGGGCCAGAGCTGCCCAGTCCCACGCATGCAGCCCTGTCTTTGTGACTTGTTGTGTCGGCTGGGGTTTCATTCCTGTGTGCAGAACACTCGGCAGGAGCACGCGGAGGAGGAAGAGTGCATTTTGGCTCATGGTCGCAGAGGTTCAGACTGCAGTGCTCTGGGCCCAGGTGAGGCAGCACATCATGGCACAGGGGTGTGGTGGAGGAATGCTGCTCCCTGAGTGGTGGTCTGGAAGAGAGAAAGGGGAAGGGGCCGCAGGGAAGGTGCACCCTTGCAGGGCAGCCCCCTGTGACCCACCTCCTCCAGCCACGCTCCATCTGCCTGCGGTCACCGCCAGTCAGTCCATTCAAACTGGGATGGACGATTGGGTCCCAGCCCGCACAGTCCGGTCACTCCACCTCCCGACATGACTGCATTCACACGGAGGTGCGGGGGCTCCTCACATCCTGGCCATGACCGCGGGCTTCCTCTCCTCTCTAGGAACCGGCGTCTCTACTCCTCCTCTGACTCCATTCCCCTAAGCGTGGGTGCCAGTAGTGGGGTGCTTGTGACAAGCTGCAGAACGTCGTTTTTGAGTGTGCAGATTTGTTCTCTCCTTGGGTCATGAGTTTATAGAAGCTGGACGTTATTTCTTTTTATCTTTTGTTTCCTCAATAGCTGCATGCTGCACATCATTTAGGTGCTTAATAATATCAGAGTAAATGAAAATAAAATGCCTCTGAAAAAATTTCTCATTTTGATGACTATAAGTAATTGCATTTAACAACGCCTGCCAGTTCTCCTTTTGGAATTTGTATTTATTGCAGCAATGCTTGATAATATTGGGTTGGGGTCGGAAATTGAGCCCACATTCTGGTTATGCCTGGGAAGCATGCTCAGAAATGAAGAGGGTATTTAGGTGATTAAAGACAGATGTGACGATGACATTGTGAAACTACTGAAAATGAAATGCTGGCGGGTGGGTGAACCTTCACGCAGACGCTCACAGGCCCGAAGGCAGCCTTTCAGCCAAGCGCATTCAGGACTTGTCACCAGGCTGCCCCGCAGGATACCTTAGTCTATGATAGTCACAGAGGGAGCCTCCGGGGCAACAAAGCTGCTGAGTCTGAAACTGAGGACGCCACCGTCCAGCACTGGTTTGAATCTGTCCTACACAGGATGCACCACGGCTTCATAGCAACTGTGATGGCAAAAACTCAGATTCCATATTGGTGCAGAATGACCCAAAAGCAGACCATTAACTCAGCATTTTGAGCATTGATCTTCCATGTCTTGAGCTCAAGTTCCAAGCTGCAGGGGCTGCTTGTCTTGACGAGCCAGGGGACACTATGGGATGCCAGCCCACGAGCTCAGCCTTCCCAACCTGCGGCCCAGCCAGAGCGGCCAACCTGGGCTCTCCCGCGACCTGGTGTTTGTGTGTCTATCTGCTCGGCACTTAGTAGATGTGAATGTGACTCACAGGGCCACAAAGGGACTGAGAGAATCTTTAATTTCATATTCTAACTAGTTAGCCCTATTTGTTTGCTTTGAATGACTCGTTTCAATAAGGTGGAGACGCCTGCTAATCCGCCATTCAGCGGCTGCTGGGGTGCGTGTGAAATGGATCATGTGGACAAAATAAACCCGGCCAGACGCAACCTGCCATTGTCCCCTAAGCTGCTTCGAGGGGACTCTTCACAGGTACCAAGAAGCCATTCTGGCCACTTCACATGTTTTTGAAGATCCTCTCCTTTTTTCTGCTTCTCACATTCCTCGGGCCCAGAAGAAAAGGCCCAGAGCAGGCATCGGATGAAGGGAAGGTGAAGTGGGCCCAGCTCGTTTTCCACACACACGAGATAATGGGCACCACGGCAACTCTGGAGAGCTGAATTAAATGAATAAATTGTGACATGGGAAAAACTGAAAAGGACAACAGTTTCCTGGCTCACACAGAATCATTACCTTGGGTAGGCATTTTTCTTGGAGACCAATTGATAAAACAGGACAAAAATGTTTTTCTCCATTAATTGCTTTCAAACACTGTCCTGTTAAACACCCAATTAAAAGGTAGAAGTGGGGTCCTCTGTTTGCTTCTAATGACTGTCGCAAGAGGCTGGGCGGATGGAGAGAGGGATGGGAGAGGGAGAAAGGAAATAATGGGGGAGTCCAGTGCTTTCTTTTATGGGCTGTACAATGAAAAGATCAATGGGAACCGTTTACACGTCTCTCACCCGCAAGAGCCTCCTGAAAGACCAGAGCCGTGGAAACGCGACAGAAGCCACACAGCTCTTCTGAAAGGGGGTCATTCTTTGGAGCCCGTTGGAGCAACTTGTCTACACCCATCTGCACATGCAACCGAGCACCAGGTTGGTTATGTGCACAGGAAAACGTAGGGACAACTCAAAACCTCATCTGCCACTTGCAGGCAGCTTCAGAGTGTGACATTCCAGGCATTGCTGAGTAACAGATGCAAAGGAAACCAGCAAAGCAGTGGAGTGGGTCGGGTCGGACCGCGGCAGAACTTCCAGTCTGGGAAAAGACCGAGGGTGTTTTCACGCTGCAGTTGTGGCCTCCAAGGGGAGGGGAGGGCAGGGAGTCCGAGGAGGGCAGTGCTCCCTGAGAGGTCCAGCCTCCCCCTCCCGCCCGCACTTCCCCCTAGGTGTTCTGCCTCCCAGCCTGCGGAATTTCACCAGCCAAAGCAGCAAAGAGTGCTCCCGGCTTTGAGCGACCCAGAGATGTGGGATGACAGGCACCTGGGGACACTTCCATCTCTGCTTCCATGGGTTTTTTTTTTTTTTTTTTTGGGGGTTAGGATTCAGAAAACTGATCACAACAGAAAAGATACTCAGAACTACTGTCTCGTTTTAACACATTATTTTAGGATTACACACAAACCTCTGGAACAGTCGAAGAGCCATGGGAGAATCCTGTCTGCAGAGTGCCCAGGGGCAGGGAAGTTCTGCAGGACAGGGTGGCCTCAGGTCAGGCACTGCTGCCTGTGGATTCCCCACTCGGATTTGGTCAATGGGCAGCAACGATAATGAAGGTGAATAGCAGCGCGTGCCAGATTGTTTAGAGCGGTGTTCGTTCCTGAGCTGGACGATCCATGCAAACATCTGAGCAGTAAGTCCTGATGCCACCCTCGTTTTATGATGAAGAGCTGGGAGCACAGAGGCAGCCACGTGCTGGCGGACACTCAGCCCGGGCACAGGTGAGCTGCGGGCCTTGCCTTCGTGCCGGGCGTCCTTCTCAGTCAGGAGTTTGTGCGAGTGGCTTCCGCCTCACTGGCTTCCTCCGTGGTACTGGCCTTTTAAAACCCTTTATTTTAAGAATGTTTTCATTAGTGAATTATCATTACACATAATAACATTGGAGTTCATCGTGACATATCCATAGACATACATAATGCAGTTTGCTCCATTTCAATCCCAGCACGTCCTCTCTCCATCCCCGTCCCCAATCCTCTTCCTCTACTCTGCTGGGCTTCCATTCATTTCCTCATTGTTTTTTCAGCTGGTGCATTAGAGTTAAAAACAAACGTGGAAGCCAGTTCACTGCGATACATTCACACATGCACGCAGCATGATTTGGTCAGCGTTGTTCCCAAGGCCCTCCCTTCCCCGTCCCTTGTCCCTTCTTCTCAGTCCCCCTCCTCTACTCCACTGTTTTCGCTTCTGTTTCCATGAGATCCACATACCTTTTTTATTTTTAAATTCCTTATTTGTCTAGCTTCTGCATATGAGAGAAAGCATTCAATCTTTGACTCTCTGAGTTGGTGTATTTTACTCAGCATGGTGTTCTCCAGATCCATCCATTGACCAGCAAGTGCCATGATTTCATTCTTCCTTGTGGCTGAGTAAACTTCCCTGTGTGTGTGCACCACACTTTCTTTATCTGTTCACCTGTTGAGGGGTCCCTGGACTGGTCCCATAACTTGGCTATTGTGAATTGTGTTGCTATAAACATCCGTGTGCCCAGATCGCTACAGTGTGCTGATTTGAGGTCTGTAGGATAAATACTGAGGAGTGGGAGAGCAGGGTCACATGGCGGCTCCATTCCTAGTCATTTGAGGAATCGCCGTACCGCTTTCCAGAGTGGCTGTACTAATTTGCAGTCCCATCAATAATGTATTAATGTTCTTTCCCCCACATCCTTGCCAGCAATTATTGTTATTTGTACTCTTGATGATTGCCATTCTAACCAGGGTGAGATGAAGTCTCAGTGTAGTTTCAATTTGCATTTCCCTGATTGCTAAGGATGTTGAACATTCTTCCATATATGCGTTTGCCATTTGTAATTCCTCTTTTGAGAAATGTCTGCTTAGTTCATTTACCATTTATTGATTGGGCTAATTTTGGGGGGTTACATTTTTGAGTTCTTTATTTGGTCTGGATATTAATCCCTGGTTGGAAGAGCAGCTGGCAAAGATCTTCTCCCGCTCTGTCAGCTCTCTCTTCACACTGCTTGCTGCTGCCTTTGCCCTGCAGTGGCTTTTGAATTTAAGGCCATTCCACTTATTGATTCTTAGGGTTTGGGAAAAAGTCAAATTATTCCTTTTTGTTGATGACATGAACCTATATCTAGAAGATCCAAAACACTTCCCCAGCGGGCTTCTAGAAATGATAAACAAATTCAGCAAAGCAATAGGATGCAAGATCAATATTCATAAATCAATAACTTTCCCATACTCCAATAACAAATCTGCTGAGAAAGAAATCAGGAAAACAATTCCACTCACAATACCCTAAAATATACTTGGGAAGAGATCTAACCAAGGAGGTGGAAGACCTCTACAGTGAAAATTACCGAGCACTGCAGAAGGAAATGGAAGACGACCGCAGAAGATGGAAAGACCCCCCATGTTCTTGGATAGGCAGAATCATATTGTCAAATGATCATATTACCAAAAGAAATCTACAGATTCAAAGTGATCCCCATTAAAATACCTGTGACATTCTTCACAGAACTAGAAAAAAATACTCCTAAAATTTATTTGGAATAATAAAGGATCGAGAACAGTTAAAGTGATACTGAGCCAGAAAAGCAGTGCTGGAGGCCTCACAGCGCCTGACCTCAAATGACGCTGCAGAGCTGGAGTGACCAAGCCAGTATGGCACTGGCACCAAAGTGGACACAAAGACCAAGGGGACAGAGCAGAAGACACAGAGACAAATCCACGTGGATGCAGTCATTTGACAATGGTGCAGAAACGTGTTGGAGAAGACAGCCTTCTAAATAAATGGTGCTGGGAAAAGAGGATTCTCACATGTAGAAGAGTGAAGCTAGCTCCCTATCTCTCGCGGTGAAATAGTCAGCTCAAAGTGGATCAGAAACCCAGGAAGGAGACCAGAAACTCTGCAACTGCTAGAAGAAACACAGGGACAGCACCCCAACGTGCTGCCCAGGCACCGGCTTCCTTAACCAGACCCTAAAGCTTGAGAAATAAAACCAAGATGCCCATGCTTAAGTGATGCAGCTATGCACTAATACGGTGACTCCACGTCGTCTTGGGAATTTGCTGGGCACAGCAGACAGGACGGAAAGAAGGACAGCATGATGGGTGACCCTTCTCTGCAGATGGGACTCTTTGGTGACAGACGTCATGTGTCTCCTGCTGAGTCCTCAAAGCCAAAGCAAGACTGAGTATGCTTTTTGGTAGGGCTGATTGTAACTCAAAACACCACAAACGTAATGGTAGTATCGAGCAGTGACGTGGTCAGTCCCAGGAGGCCACTCGTGACCCAGCTGTACCGTGTCAACAGAATTCCCAAGAAGACGAGCCGCCCCTGGAGAGGGCAGTGCGGCCAGTGCGAGTGTGCTGCTCTTACACACTGAGCGGCTCTCTACCGCTACCCAGGGAGCTCGAAGGCCCGCTTCAGAGTGCACGCCAGGCTGGGCCCTATGGCAGAGGCTGGAATTCCAGCAACAGAGGCAGGAGGACTGCGAGCTCAAAGCCAGCCTCAGCAACTTAGTGAGGCCCTGTCACAAACAATAAAAGCCAAAAGGGCTGGGGACGTGGCTCAGTGGCCAAGTGCACCTGGGCTCCTTCCCCGGGACCAAAAGCTAAAAGCAAAACAAGGCAAACATGGAGGCCCCTTGATGAGGGTGTGCCCGGCCCTGCTGACCAGGACCTGGCCCAGGCGGACTCTCTGGGCTGCCCACTTCTTATCACTGGTCCACCTTCTGACTTTTTCTATAAAACTTTTTCTATTTTTGGATTTTTATCTTCCAAAATATTTTTGAGGTACCACACAATCCATCCTTTTAAAAAGAAAATGGCACACACAACACACCCACACAACACACACACACAAAACACACAACACACACACAACACACACACATACACACATACACACAACACACAACACACACACACATACACACAACACACAACACACACAACACACACACATACACACACAACAACACAACACACATACACACACACATACACACACAACAACACAACACACATACACACAACACACACACATACACACACAACACAACACACATACAATACACACACATACACACAACACACACAACAAACAACACACACACACAACATACACACAATGATAAATCTGGTTAGAGAACTGGATGTCACACCATTTCTCTGTCACCACAGATTTGGAAAGTGAATAGTGAAGGTGACGGGAGCAGAGCACTCAGGCTTCACAGCGCTGCCGTCTCTTCTGTGTCTGGGTCTTAGGTGGCAGTGTCCCCGAATTCGAGGGGAAGGCAGGAAGGGAGCAGGGGTTCCTGGCTTGGGTGTCTCTCCCTGGGCTCTTGCTGGGCAGATGGAGCTGGTTTTTTCCTCCGGTCCTGAAGTTCCGATGACTGAGTGAGGCTCTGCTGCCCCCTAAGCTGGCAGCACGAGGAGCCCCGCCTGTGACCTCACCGCCCCGGTGTGCACAGGCACAGGGACACCGGCGCCTCTCTCCCCTTCACTGCCAGCCGTGGGGTGAAGAGCAATTTAAAGCTGCAGTTCCGCTGGAACCTGGCAGCTGGAAGCTCTGAACTGCACTTGGCCTCGCTCGCCTTTCCTTGCACTGAACGCAGCGGTGTAGGGAGTGGGGCTTGCTCACTCCTGAAGGCCACGGCTGGGCAAGGGGGAGCTTATAATTTGGGACAGGACCTTGGTTTCTGATGAACAGTGGTAGAAACTAGCTTGCTTTGAACGTATCAAAAACCAAAGACAGAAGAAGGGACACTGACAGAAACAGAAGCCCTGGCATCAGTCAAATGGAGGCTGAGAATGGAGGCTGAGTGACCTGTGCTGGAGCACTGGCACTTCACAGGGAGAGCCTGTGCTCCGGGCTCCCTCACACAGCGGTGTGACCACAGGGAGGCCGCGGGGCTGCAGGGCAGTGATGAGCAAGCACACAGCATGTCAGTCCGAGAAAGGAGCTCCCGTGCGGGTTGAGGGCGGGAGGCACTGGCGCGGGTGCAGGGAGTGCTCTGGCCTGCCCGGGTGTCGCGCGTGGGCATTGGCACGCCTGTGTGCATGGCACTCACTGAGCTGCAGCTCGCCTTCCTGCAGCCACTGAGCCTTAACTAAACCAGCACCAGGGGCGCAAGGCACTCGGCTGGGATTCTGAGAGGGGCCGCTGCCCTAGGCCAGTCACGTGCTCCTGCTCCTGCTCAGGTGGGTGGGTGTGCCGCCCGCACCCAGCTCCAGACGCTCCTCACCAGCACTTCCCAGCCACTCCACCCCGCCTGCCACGGCTGAGGGGCTCTTTGGGGCAGACCAGGGACTGGAGGCCCGCGGCCACAGCAGAAGCCCTGGAAGGAGGAATGGGCAGGGAAGCCCAGCGGACCCAGGGCCCTCGCTGGTCCCCGAGGAGGGTGGAGGGGGCTGGCAGCCCTCAGGCCACGTGCCCTGGAGAGTGACCAGGACACGTATGCACTCAGGCTCTGTTGGCCGGTGATGGAGATTCTGCCTGGCAAAGGTTGAAATGTGATTTCCCACTTCTCAAATATGTGATTTCATGTTCGAGATAATTCCTCTGCTGCTTCTTGAGTTAAAATGTTTCTTTTCTTTTCTTTTTTTTTTTTTTTTTTTGTTGAGGTAAAAACCGGTCCGCAGAACCCTGTGGAGCCACCGAGGACGGGGCATTGGGTTTCTAGCTGATCATATTCCCATGAGCGCACCCTGCGCTCTTCTCAGGCGCGTGTGGAGGAGCCCGGACAGATGTGGAGACAGAAGCAGGGCACCCGTGTGTGGCACTGTGGTGGGAGGTGGGTGGAGGGAGGTGTGAGGTCTGAAGAGGCTGCACAGAAAGAGGGAGCTGGGCTGGGGAGCAGCCCAGTGTGGACCCTGACCCAGTGTGGGTGAGCCCTGGGTTCCACCGGGACCAGAAAGAAGAAGGTGAAAGATGCTGATGTAATCAGCCTGTCCTGGGTTGGGCCAGCATGGTCCTCTCCCTCCTGGGCTGCACTCCCAGGATGATATGAATCTACAACTTAAAAAGCCTTTGGGTCATAGCCGGGGGATCAGACTGAGGACAAGACCAATCAATCAGGTAAGACTGCAACAGAATAGAATCCGGTGTAAAGAATAAATGTTCCGAAGGCTCAGATCACGACTAAATAGTTTCATTACTTTCCCAATTATTTCTCAAGAAATGTCGGACCTTTTTAAAATTACCTTTAAATTACCTGAAATCTATGTCACATTCAAATGAATCTTAAGAGCAAGCATATCAACAACACTTGCATTTTTAAAAGACCTCATTAAAACAACTATTTATTAAAGTCCACAGTTCAGAAATAAATTTAGGAACTAAATTAACAGGAAAGAAGAGTGAGGGGAAGGGATAATTACCACAACCTGTCGCAGAGAGTGATATTTAATTAACCACAATAATAGGAACTCGGTGCTGTTCCACTTTGCAATCTCGTGGCTGTTTAGTTTGCTGTGAAGGAAATAGAAGAGGGTCAGAAAGAGTGATTGAGATTGGAGCATTTTAATGGACGTGTTGAGGTCTCATTTCCATTACCAGGTTGATCGGCATTGGGACCCGAGGTATCATTAGCTATCTTAAGCCCCCTTGACGTGTCCACGCTGCCCACATCATTAAAACCCAGCGACCTTCAGGGGTGGGCAGGCTGAGGGGGCAGTGAGACGTAGGACAGAGGGAGGGTGGGCCACGAGCTGGACCAGGCCAGGGACTTCAGGACCTCCCCGCCCCTGGGGGTCCCTGGTAGAGTTGGAAAGGGCAGATCCCTGTGGAGATAACGTGGACCTGACTCCCCACCTTTTGGCATGTTTGGGGGTGACTGGGCCTTTCAGAGCCAAGGTCACCCAGCTGGCGTGTCCTTCTCTCTCTGCCTGTTAGGCACGGGGACTGGCTGAGCTCTGAGCCACCATGCGGAAGGACTCCTTGTGGAGTATTTAAATGCCAGTGTCATTCCTAAGCTGTGGGCCATGCGCCCAGATGCTCTCAGGGTATAAAACGCTGGTGTGACTACGAAGCCCCTGTTAGAACTGTTAGGTCTTCATCGTCAGGCTTCATTTGTAATTCAGTCACTTAACCCAAATGTCTTCCCATAAAAACAGCCTCGAGAGTGGCCAGGAGCTCCGAGGCTGGCCCGCAGGCCCTGTTGATCCAGAAGAGCCGCTGCAATCCCACGGCACTGGGCGGGCTGCGGGGGCAGAGCAGGAATTGCTCTGGCCTTCGTCCTCCCACCCCTGGTCCTGCCCCTGCCTGGGGGCTTCTGGCCCTCAGGTCTGCAGTCCTGCCTCGGGGAATGTCCCGGAGACCATTCTCAAGCCACCGCGGCAGCCTGTTCCGTGGTCTCTCCTGCCGAGTGCAGAGTAACCACGTCTACGAACCTCGCATTTAAAACTGTGTTGGCCATCAAGGGGACAATCCAGGAAGAACGGAAGCACTTCTCATCCAACCTGGGTTTCTTTCTGAATTCACTTTGATTTTGGTCTAAGTGATGTCGGTTGTGTCCATTCTTAGAAGGGAATTATGGTCATTAGAAAGGAGGACAGCCTTCAGGTCCCACCCAGCCCCTGCCCCAGACACAACGAACCTCACCCCGTTCTCAAGCGTGCCACTGTGACGAGTGACTCAGAAGTCCGGCCCAGTGACCCCAGGCCTGGTCTCCTGCTTCAGCAGGCCTCGTGGGCTCGGGCAGGGCCTCAGGACAGAGCCACCAGCGTGCTGGATGCCCTGTCCCTGCTTCCTGGATTCCTCGGTCCTCTTCTCGGATTGCACTCTGGTCCTGAGGGAGCACGTCCTCCAGTGTCTCCCTGAGGAAGGGTGAATTCTTGAGGCCCTTCCATCCTGGGCACCTCTGTCCCCTCAAACCTGACAAAGCAGAAGCTCCAACAGCTTCAGTGTGACAAAGCATTCCTCCAAAATCCCAAAGGCCTTCGCCCCACTGACCCCTGGCTTCCCAGCTGGCTGTTGGAAAGTTCGGCTTGGGTGTTTTTCTCGTGACGACTTCCTCCTCTCTCAGGGCCTGGGGCCGCACTCGCTCCTGCTTATTACTGAATTTCGGGCAGGTCTGATTCGCATCACTCATTTGCTTTCTTGGGAAGAGAGGGTCAGTGATTTGCTCAGTCTGCACTGTGAGCTTCTGGGGCCCTTCCATGGCCCACAGCTCTGTTTTGCTCCTTTATGTTGCTGCTTTTGCTGGACAGTGGCCACTGCAAGTCCCTTCAGGAAGATTACATCATCGGTACTTTTCTAGATCTCGATCTGGAAATGCCTTTACCTTCAGGCTTCTATCAATACTGAGCAGGCGCCAACTTCTAGCTTTCAAAGAACTTTTCTAATAAAAGCAAGTTGCACCCTCAGACCTCAGTGGGGAGTCACTAGAAGACACCTAGGCATTGGGAAGGTTTGAAGATGACGAGGAACAGCCGTCCCACGCAGACAGAGAGGGGCGTTCATCAAGTGCATTGGAATAGAGGCATCCAGGGCAGCAGGAAGGGGCCTGAGGAGTCCAGGGGAACGAGCTGGGTGCCTTTCTGCTTGTGGACCGATTTGGAGCCAGACTCAGCAGCTCAGGGAGACCCTGTCTCAGAATAAGAAATACAACGGGCTGGGGATGGGATGTGGCTCAGTGGTAGAGAGCCCTGGGCCCACCCCAGTGCCACGAAAAACAAACGACACAAAGCAGCGGAAAGAGCTTTTGAAGTGAGCACTCGAACCCAGTAGGCTCTGGGCTAGAGGAGCCAGCATGCATGAGGGGCCTGTGCCATAGTGGGCACCCGGCCACACCTGCCTTCTCCTCACTGCCCCCACCAGACATCCAAGGGCCCCTGAGCCCCTGCATGGAGGGCAGATGCCCAGTGGCTGGAGAAGCACACTCAGCCCCTCGGTCACAGCCTGGTCCACGCAGCCCTGTCCGCTGTGAAGGAGAGGCCCACTCGATGCTGGGGAAGCCAAGGAGAAGGTGTGAAAGGACGGGAGTGAGTGGCAGAGAGGCCAGGGCCCTGGGCCAGGCCACGCAGCTTCAGATGGAAGCCCGGGGGCGGGGCCACGGCTGCACAGGTGAGCTGCTGGCTGGAAACCCTGCAGATGCTGATTCATTCCTGATCCACGCAGTTTCCCTTGAAGGTTGGTTTTAGTGTCTACAGCTGTCACTCAGCAGTAGGAACAGGAGGTATGCAGGATGGGGGGTGAGGGGCTGAGCAGACCCCAGAGTGGGCAGGATGGCTCTGCAGCATGTGGGTCAGCTCCTTGTGACCATCTTTCTGGAACTTTCATCAACATTCCCCCTTACCTTTCATGGACTTGCTTATGGAGCTGTGCCTGTCTCCCAGGAGGCTGAGGAGCGTCTTGCTAAAGGTGGAGATTGTTGGGAGAAGGGGCTATCAGGAGCCACCAGCGACCAAGCCTCCACCGTAACACGGTTTTCGAGCCGTGGATCATTCCATGCAGAGGGAGCAGCCACGTGGGCAGGAGGAGCTGCTCACCTGGGTTTCGGCTCGACTCTCCCCTGGAGAGCTGGCTTGATCCGAGCCGATCTCTCATCAGAAAGGCCGCAGAGGTGAAGGAACCCACTAGCATGCTCTTGTTCCGGTGAGCTAGTCCGACTAAGGCACGCATTTATACCTTCTGCTTTGCCAGGAGCAGGCAGTGTGGTGTTTTCAGTGACTGACGGGTCCAGAGATATCCTGATCTAGGATCAAAGCTTCAATCATAAAAAGAAGACTTTAAAAAGTTCTTGAAACTCTATAAAATAAAATAGAAACATTATAAAACATGTTTCTTTTTTAAACTTGTTCTTCATTAGCATAAAGTTTTGAAAGTTGTGTGTTCTTTTTATTATTTCTTTTGTATGTAAAATCAATACACTTTTATAGATAAAATCAGATGTATGGAGAATACAAAGTGAAAAGTAAGTCTGGCCTCCTCCTGGTGTTATGGTTGAGCTACGAGGTGTCCGTCCAAAACTCACGTGTGAGACAGTGCAAGAAAGTTCAGAGGTGAAATAATTGGGTTATGAGAGCCTTAACTTCATCAGTGAATTAATCCACTTGAATGGATTCTTGAGGTGGTGTCTGTAGGCAGGTGGGGTGTGGCTGGAGGAGGTTGGTCCCTGGGGTTATGCTTTGGGGTTTACGTTTTGTCCCTGGGGAGGAGCTCTGTGTCCTGGCCATCACGTCCTGAGCCACTCTCCTCCACCACACCCGTCCACCATGATGTTCTGCCTCATCTCAGGCCCAGACCAATGGAGCTGGCCGTCTATGAAGTAAGAACTCTGAAACATGAGCCCCCAGGTGAACTTTTCCTCCTCTGGTCTCATTTCTCTCAGTCTCTTGGTCACCAAGGGGAACGCTGACTGGAGCCCCGGACTCCGCAGCGCCACCACCCAGGCTGGGTGCCTCCTCGGGTGTGCGTGTGTGTCACGCCCAGTCCTCCTCTAACCCTGAGCCAGAAAGGTCCTTCCCACTGGGTGACAGGAGCCAAACGGAGTCAGTCTGGGGGCAGTTGTATGGCCTGCAGCACAGTGGGCGGTGGCGGCTCATGTTGGTTCACAACGTAGATCCTAAAGAACCACCTGGGGGGCATGGAGGCCCCAGAACAGAGGCCCCAGAACAGAGGCCCCGCTGCAGGAGGCAGAGGGACTGTGCAGACTGCTTGCAGCTCCCGATGTCCCTCCCAGGGACGGGCCTGCAGTGCTCCAGCCCCTCGGGTGCGTCACGGCCACTCCACGCCACTTCCCACAATGCCGCGCGCTGCTGGGTTTTGACATTCATCAACCTGACAGGCAAACGTTTTTGTGTTTTTACTCAAAAGAGTGCAGTTGACTGTCTTCAGAGAAGGACAGGGAACGTGATTCCCTGTTCTCAGGAAAAATGGACCCCAAAGCCTCAGACTGCAGCCCTCAAGGTCAAAGTGAGCCCCACCCCTGCGGTGCGGATCCTGGGTACGGAGGCCGGCCGTCGATAGCAGCCCTGACCCCAGCCGCCCTGTCCACAGACGGGAGGTGTGCCTCTCCGTCGCCCTGTCATTTATTAACTTCGTTAAAAAGCTGTTGCTTACTTCCCGTAACAACAGAAGGAAAGCCCATTGTCCCTGCTGCACCGCAGGGACGTTCTCCGTGAGCACCGTGGTTTGAAGGGATTCGGCTACACACCGCGCTGCCGAGCCCAGCCCTGCCTCCTCCCTCCCGCCGGGGCGGCCGCTCAGGGAGCCTTCGACATGAAGTGGCTGATGATCACTCCACAGTGATGCTAAGGGGAACTCAAGGGTGATCAGAAAGGCTTCTGCAATCTTCTGAGGTTCCTGTAATGAAGATGGGATATGCCGTTCTGCAAATCAGTCAACAATAAATATTCATAGCTTTGCTGGGTCTGGGGTGGAGCAGGCCGAGGAGCCGAGGCATCACCACAGGTTTTCTGGCTTAGTGAACACCGCAGACAGAAAAACAGACCTCTCACCTGCCGTGAGCATGGCGCTGGAGGGGAGGCAGGGAGCAGGGGAGGCAGAGAGGAAGGGAGGCTGGAAGGAGGGCAGGCAGGGAGCAGGGGAGGCCGGGGAGAGGGTGCTGCAGGAGGAGCAGGCTCTGTAATGGACTGAGTTGGCACACAGGCCCGCAGGAGGCTGGAAGGAGGCCAGGGCACACCAGCAGGGAGAGCCAGGCTAGGCCTTAGTTGACTGCAGCCGCTCTGGCGTCCTGTGGCCATTTCCCATCGGTGTTCCTATTCTGAAAGGGACGTTGGTGTCTCTGCCGTTCAGGCTGTCGCAGGTCTGGAGGCTGGAAGTCAGAGGCCTGGGGCGGGCAGATCTGATTCCTGGTCAGGGCTCTTTTCTGGGCTTGTCTTGGAGACGGGCACTGATCCATTCATAAGTGCCCCAACAATTCCATCTCCTGACACCGCCCCGGGGATGGACACGCATTCTGAGTTGTCACTAACATCCAGACTGAGGCTTCTGGGCATTGCAGACACAGACCAGAGGACAGCCCCGGGGAAGACGGGATCCAGGCAGCAGCCGGGCAGCTAAGCCCCTTCCTTGGGCGCAGATGAAGGCAGTGGGGAGAATCTGCCTTGGGAAGGGGAGAGGCAGCGCGAGCCCTCCGGGGCTTCCGGCAGAAAGGCTGCCCTCGCGACCAGCCCAGCAGCCCTTGCCTAGTGCAGGGCAAGTTCCTAATCTGAGACTCAGTTTCCTCCCCTGGGAAAGGTGGACCCTGCACAGTGCATCCCCAACCCTGTCCCTTAGGACACACTGCTCCTCCCTCCCTCCCTGTGCTCCGCAGGTCCCCTCTCAGGACTGGCGGCTCCCTCAGGAATGCACACCTGTCTCAAGAGGTTCCCTGCTTCCTGGCAGGTTGTTGGACTCCTTCTCACAGGTGCCTCTGCTTCCGAGTGTCCCTTTTGGACAGACATTCCAGAACGGAACACCACGTTGGAGAGGGAGGGGTGGCGGGTACTGGGTGTCCAGGGTGGATGACTGTCCTGCCCCTCCCCTTCCCAGACAGGAGCCACGTCCCTGATTTCAGCACCCCTTCCCTGGACTTTGGGACTGCTTGCTCTGTGTCTTGCAAGATGGTTGGTAGCATCCTTGGCCTCTGCCCCAGGTGGCAACAGCAGCTGACCAGTTGTGACCGCCACCCAGCATGTGCTCTCCCGCTCTCGTGGAGCCGGGAAGGCCTTTGAAGGGAGACAGGTGCAGGACAGCTCGCTCCTCCCGCCCGGATGAAGGCCGTCAGGAGAAGCCCGGGACCCCTCTGCTCTGTGACTTAGGGCCTCCTATGGGCACTCGGGACCTGGAGTGGCTCCCTGTGCCTGGCCTGTGGGAGGTCCCGACACTGGGAGTTGCTGGAGGGGCGGTGGCGTGTGCACCTCTTTCCTCTCACCCTGTCTTCAGCCATTATTATCTGGGCAGTCTGTCATCAGCTCTGAAACTGCTCTCCACGGACGCGAAGTGATTCCTCTGCATTCGTCTTAGAAGTGCTGGGCTGTCCAGGTCCCTCAGACCTAGGCTGTCTTTATGCACAGAATGATTTTATAGGTAGCAGCTTCATTTGCTGAAGACTTCAGCTTCATAGTTGGAAAGTTCTGACTTTTGCAATTCTGGCTTTTCTATGAAGAAGTGAGACTCAGCTAGTCTTGGTCAACATCTGGACCCTCTCTGGGACTCCTTGCTGAGTCTTGGTTTCCATTAAGATGTGTGCATCCAGGATGGGGAGATTATGCTGCTGCCCAAGAGGTGGACCGTCCCCCCAGACAGGGGTCTTTGTGGAAATGGACGCCTCCCGGAGCCCCCTTGCCTCAGCCTCTGCCACTGAGGCTTTTCCTTGACCTGCCTGGCTTTTGGTTTGTTTTGTCTTCAACAATCAGCACTGGAGTTCAGGACGCGGGACCACAGAGATGGCGATGGGTTCACCTTGCCTTCGCACAGATGGGGGACGGGAAGCAGACGGCCGTGAGCGGGTCTCTACGGCAGGGAGGGGCGTCCTCCGCACTTCAGCCACCTGCGCACTGGTCACCTCTGATTCCTCAACCCTTCTTAGGACACTCCATCTGAACATTAGGTCCTTGATCATTCATTCGGCAATCCACCCAGCTTCTCTAAAGTCCTGCGTGCTGGGGTGGGGGGACTTTGGGTGCAAACAGAATAGCCTACCTTGGCTCAACTCTCAGGGTCATCTAGCTGAGGTGCCTGTGTGAGGCCCCAGGTCTGACAGCCTGTCGTGTCTCTGCATGACCTGGAGTAAGCTCAGGCATCGGGGGCTTCCCGTGCCACCTTCAAGTGCCATTGTCTTGGCTTTGGGTGTGTTTGGTCATCCCTGTGCTGTGGCATGCCAGGTGTGCCTTCCTGTCCCTGCATGAGCTCAGCCTTGCAGTAAAGGCTCAAAACGAGCAGGGCAGGTGTTTTCTCAACTGGCAGA
The DNA here is from genome assembly GCA_020662805.1 of Glaucomys volans. Lineage (NCBI taxonomy): Eukaryota > Metazoa > Chordata > Mammalia > Rodentia > Sciuridae > Glaucomys > Glaucomys volans. The sequence continues at coordinate 78,975 of JAJEJO010050538.1, forward strand.
TGGGGCTCTTTCTGTTTAGGTAATAGGGGCCACACACCAGGTGCCGGGTTCAGGTCTGGAGCTCACCTGTTCTTGCCAAAGGCTAAGGTCCAGTCACCTGGGACGTAGAAAGGATCCTGTTTCTTCTGGGAACCCTTGGGCTCTGCTCTCTCTCTGCTCACTTCCTCTACTTCTCTTCTTTTTCCGTCTCCTCCTCTCCTTTTGTCTTCTGCTACCAGGGATTGAACCCAGAGCCTCATGCATGCTAGGCAAGTTCTCCACCCCTCAGCCCTTCTTATTTTTTATTTTGAATCAGGCTCTCCCTGTGTTGCCCAGGTTGGCTGGAACACTCGATAGCAAGCAGAAAGCATGCTGGGGTCTGTGGTGTACGTGTGTGTGTGTGTGGGGGGGGGTCTGTAGGAAGCAGTGGTGAGGGTAGCTGTCACGTTTAGTTTTTTTTTCCCACTTTGAATTTTGTGTTCCAGCACTTATTGACATGCTTTTATACAACGAGGTTAAATATTTACAATACCTTGATCTGGCAGGTCTATTTAAAGGACACCTTGATACAGAAATACACACAGAAATATGTGAAAATACGTACTCACCTACAAAGATATTCTTTGCATGTCATTTGCAGTATTGAAACCATAAAACCACTTAAATGCACGTTAGTGAGGGCCTGGTTAAAGATGACGCACGCACAGCCCCAAACACTTGGCAGCTGTTACAGTTTGCATATAGAAATGCCCACCCCCACCAAGCTCATGTGTTGAAAGTATGATCCCCAATGCAACAAGGTTCAGAGCAGAGATTTGAACTCTGACCTCATCAGTAGATTAATCCATTTGCTGGGTTAATCATCCATTGATAGCTGAATGGACGACTGGGTGGTGACTGCTGGCTGGTTGGGGAGGTAAGTCACTAGGGGTGGTCTTTGGAATCTGTCCTGAACTCTTTTCCTCTCTCTCTCTCTCTGCTTCCTGGCTGCCATAAACTGTCCTCCTCCAGCAGGTCCTTCTGCCCTGACATTCTCTGCCTTGCCTCAAGCTCAGAGCCACAGAGTCTGTTGACCATGGACTGGAATTTAGAAACCATGAACCAGAAACAAACTTCTCGAGCCTAAGTTGTTCTTGTCAGGTGTTTTGGTTGCAGCAACAGGAAGCTAACCGACACAGAAGTTGGTACCAGGAGTGGGGTCATTGCTGTGACAATGCCTGGCCATGTGGTCTAGAAGCCTTTGGAACTCTTTGCAGAAGGAGTTTGGAATGGTTTTGAGATGCAGGATAAAGAAGCCTTAGAATGTCTTTAGCAGAGCTTAAAGCGTGATTCTGATGTGAGCTCAGAAGATCAGAATGCCAATAGGAATGTGGACAGTGAAGTTGTGCTCATGAGGTTTCAGATGGGAATGGGGCCTGTCAGGAATTGGGTGATTAGAGTGCATTTGTGTTACATTCTGATAAATAACTTTTCTTCATTTCCCCCATGTCCTGAGACTTTGTGCAAGCCTGAATTTAAAGGTGACAGAGGTCTGGCAGAGGACATTTCAAGGCAACACAGTATTCAGGAAGTGGTAGAGGTATTGCTGGTGAATTTTAGCCAGGTTTACTGTGAGAATCAGAAGCAAAAAGCAAAGAAGAGAGATTTTTAAAACTTGCCGTTTGGACAGAGAAGTAGCACTCGTAATAATGGGCCAAGGAAGTTGTAGTTTCTAAAGGGATCACTGTCAGTAAAGAGATGTTAAGTACTTTGCACATAGAAAGATGCCTTGGGGGCATCTTAGGAATGGGCAGAACCACACCATTACAGGCACATGGGTTTAAAAGTGAAAACTCCTTTGAGAAGAGGAAACTTGCTGGCACAGCGGTGCCTAGGTAGTTGCTTCCCCAGGATTCATTTTGTCATAGTTAGTCCCCCAGGTACTTGGAGGCTGCTGCAGCCTGGTTCCAGAAAGCTTGGCTACTGTTCCAGCTGGGGGAAGCCCTTAGCATCATCCAGGTGATGCTTGTTCTGCAGGAGTGCAAGATGCTGGGATCAGAGGATCACAGAGACTCCCACTGAGATTTCAAGGGCAGTCCCAGGAGGCCAGGCAAATTATAGCAGGATTGGAATCCCTGCAGGCTGCCCCTGAGAGGGTGATGTGTGAAGATGTGAAGATGAAGCTGAAGCTCGATTGGAGACTCCAAGAATTCAGGGATGCCATAATGTGGGCTGTCTGCTGAGAAAAGCTCTAGTAAGCAAGCAGAGCCAGGCCAAGAGAGAGGCCATGTGGGCTGTGACCAGCAAGACCACAGGGGTATGACTGCCCAAGCCCTTTAAAGATCACAGCTTCCTTCCATGTGCCCCAGATGCTAGACATGGAGCTACAGGGCCTAATGTTTGCCCAGCTAGGTTGGGTCTTGCTTGGGACCCATCTTTTCTTTCTGTGTTCCTACTATTATCTTTTGGAATGGGAATGGCTACTCTGCGTCACTGTATGTTGGATGTAGCTTTTGGTCATTGTTTTGTTTCCACAGGGGCTCACAGCTGAGAGACTTGAGTCTCAGAGGAAGCTTTCGACTTGGACTTTTGAGCAATGGGGCTCTTGGAGATGTGCTGAATGTGCTATGCATTGTGAGATGGGTGTGGGCTTTTTGGCCAGTGGCGGTGTATTATGGTTTGGATCTAGACATGTCCTCTAATAAGCTCATGTTTTGAGAACATGATCCCCAAGTCAGCAAGGTTCAGAGGTGGGCTTTTAGGCAGGGATGAGGGCTATAACCTCATCAGTGGATTGATCTGTCTGGTGGATTTGAATGGACCACTGGGTGGTAACCAGGGGTAGGTGGGCATGGCTGGAGCTGTCATGGGGTTGGCTTTGGGCTGTGTCTGTCCCAGGTCCCTTCCTTGATCTCTTTCTCCCTGCTTGCAGCTGCTGTGAGCTGCTGTTTTCCTCTGCCACCCTCTTCTGCCATGATGTTCTACTTCACGTCAGGACCAGAGCTTATAGTTGACTGACTGTTGACCGAACCTCTGGAACTGTGAGCCCAAACAAACTTTTCCTCCTTTAGGTTGTTCTTGTCAGGCATTTTGACCACAGCAATGAACACAGTAGCTAATAAAAAGAATAAGGTAGATGTGCATGCCCTGAATTAGGAACCTGCCAGGATGCAGGCATTGAGAAAGGCAAGTAGCAGAACGGTGTGTATCATCTTAAAACAAGTGCGTATGGGCAAATAAAGAACTGTAGGCCACCTAGCCTTGTAGGGGGGCTGTCCCTGAAGAAGGGGACACAGCAGGGGCCTCTGCACCTTCTGCTCTGCTCTCCAGTGTTGGAGTGTCTCTTATAAGCATGTACTACTGTCTCGGTAACCGTGGCAATGGTGGGAGGGCACGGTGGCTCACCTCCTAGGCCTGTGCCCAGGAGAGCTGGAGTAGGAAGGCGGCACCCAGCCTCCCCTGGGGCCTTCCCAACAGAATCATCTGCACAGTGAAACTGCAAACCACCCGATGCCCTCCACCGTCTGACGAGGGAGTGTTGTCAGTTCGTACAACGGCATAGCTTTCCACCAGGAGGCAGGACAGAGGGTGTGTGGGCACAATGACCTGTGGGGATGCCCTGCTGAGTGAGAGGAACCAAGCCCAAGAGCCACATCTTGTACTCATTTGTATGAGATTTCCAGAGTAGGCAAATCCCTTTCCAGAGTAGAGAAATCCGTAGAGACAGAAGGTAGATGTGTGCCAGGCGTTGGGTTGGGGGGAAATTGGGAGTGACTGCTAATGGGTCTGGGGTTTGGGTGGACGGCGGCCACGTCTGTAATTCGATGGTAGTGATAATTGCAGAACTTCAGTTCCTGAAGCCGGCTGAGTGGCACACCCACAAGGCAAGTTTCATGGTGTGCGAATTACAGCTCAGGAAAGAGAGCTGGGTGAGCAAAAGGTGGCAACATTTAAATGGAGCCAGGGGACAGGATGGAAGCCACCAGGGGGCCTGGTTTCTGCTTCTCAGGCCAGCTGCCCTGTCCCTACCAGGGCCGGACGCGTCCCCTATGCTCTGACAGGTACCAGCCTTAGCTTAGGCGCAGCTTCTTCGGAGAACTCTTCTTTTCGTGCCAGAGTGCCCGGTCAGCATCCTTAGAAGTGGGTGGGAGGAGGGGTCCTGGGTCTTCCTGGAAATGTCAGTGGGGGGCTTGGTGTTCGAATGGTTGGTGCTCTACTGGCTTAGAAGATGGGTGACCCTGCCCAGCCCAGGGCCTCACAGGGGGATGCACCATCCCAGCCCATGCTGGTCCCATCCGGGTGCTCTGCCTGACCCCAGGTCCTGGACTCCAGACAGCAGCCTCGCTTCCTGGGGAAGGTCCCTCCCTGCTGACGCCTGGCGTCTGGTGCCCTCGGGACACGGTGTGGTGCACCTGCTGCCGTCCTGCTCCCCTGGGTCAGTCTAACAGCGGGCACCTCCTCCAGTGGGCGCCCTGCCCTGCTCACGCGGGCGGTTGGTGGCTGTGCGTGCTGGCCGCACTCATCCACATGTCCACCCAGCGGGCTCTTCTGGGTCCTGGGCCTCCTGCGGGCAGCCTTCTGTTGGTCAGTTTAACTTCGCTTCTCTTGGGCTGCGTGGGAGTGGCCACCTGGCCTTCCTCCTGTTGGGAGGCCGCGCTGTCCTCCCCAGGCCTTCCCTTCAGCACGCCGCCTTCCCCTTCCATGCCCCTGGGGTCTCAAGCCTGGAGTCTCTTCTATGCACCAGCTCGCTGTGCTCTTGGTGTGTTGTCCCCCGTCTTGACCTCTCTGGCTGAGACCAGGACGTACCTCGCAAGGCCGGTGACTGCTCCTGCTCACTGACTGGGCCAGCTGGAGCGCAGGGGCCGGAGGCTCTCCCGTCGCAGGTCCTTGAGGACGGGACAGGGCTGGGAGCTTGATACATGTTTGCTGGGGCACGAGAAAGGGCTGCAGGCTGTTGGGCAGGGGCTGCTGCTGCTGGCAGGGTGACCTCGGGGGGTGGCGTTTCAGTGTTTGAGGCTGCTTGTCACCGGCTGGCACCCTGCTGCAGCTGCCCGCCGTCCTCTCCCCTGGCTGCTGGAAAGCCGTCACCTGTTCATTCCCTTGGGTCTCCTTGGGGTGGCCAGTGCATCCCTCCAGGGTGAGCGCCAGTGCATGGCAGCATGGCACCCCTGCCCCAGACACTGCCTCACAGGGTGAGGGACTCGCAGCAAGGTCAGTGGCAGAGGGTCTGAGTAGTGGCCTCTAGATAAATGGGGTGCTAATGTAAGTGTTGGTTCTTAGAACCTGCGAGCAGGTGCTTGGCCATGAGGTTACAAGGAATCCTGGAACTTTCCAGGGCCGGGGAAAGTCGAAGGTAGATAAAAGCAGAGGAGGGATCCAGTGCTCTTCGTCAACCTTGGAGCAGTTCAGTCGTGTTGTGAGCAGGAATGGAAGCGAAAGGCAGGTTAGGACCACTTTTCATCGAATTTGAAATGGGAAAGTCGGGTCACTGCCCTGGCAACAGGGGTCATCCCACTCAGGCCTTCTCCCAGCAGGGGTCCCCAGGCCTGGGCCCTGTGCTGCCTGGAGAGGACTCTGCTCCCCGGAGACCTGCAGCTTGCTGTGACCAATCGCCTTCTGCCAGGGTGCACAGAGTGTGGGGGGAATGCGGGTCTGGTTGTCTTGCTCTTCCCCATGTCGTGAGATCCACAGTCCCCAGGGATCCTCCTTCCAGCTGGGTCCCCAAAGACACGACAGGTAGAAGAGGGCCCAACCACGTATCACGCCAGCAAGGAGTGATGCAGGGCTGTCACGGCAGACTCGTCACTGCAGCACAGCAGCGGAGCCAGGGACATGCGCTCGAGAGGGGATGGTCCCCGGTCTTCTCTGCTTCGCAGTTTAGATTGGCTTCTGGGTCTGAAGCTGTGAGTTTATTCCAACTTGTGCAGTGAGTTGTCACTGCTGCGCTGCCTCTCAGCAGTGCCACAGAGGCTGGGTAGAGGCCCCTGGGGGAGACCCAGCCCTGCAGGTGTACAAGTTCCCGGACTCCACTCAACTCCTTCCTGTGACAGAGTGCGTCCCACGGCAACGCACAGCGTCCCTGAGGCCCACCACCAATGTGCCAGCGCATCTGTCACAAGAACTTGGTCTGGAGCATCGGGACGTTCCTGTGGCTCATTTCCAAGTGCACAGTGGTTTGGTTTAACCGGTCACTGCACGCTCAGCCCGAGGCCAGCACGCATCCAGGAGGCCACCTTTCCCAGGTCAGAAGACCAGCTCGGGTGAGCGATTTCTCTGCACAGGGTCCCACGAGGGTGCAGCCCAGGCTGTGGCCAGGGCTGGGTCCTCACCCAGGCTCCTGTGCCTGTCGGCAGATCAATCTCCAACAGCTGGGGGCTCGTGGCTCTGCTGCTCAAAGGCCCGGAGGAGGATCCCTGCTCTTCTGGCCTCACCGGGGTAGGTGAGCAACCGCCCCAGACCCCAGCCTGACAAAAAGCCCCGTCACACCCGCAGCTCCTGGTGAGCTTACCTTGGGACGATTTCCCTGTGTAAGAAAGGCAGGGAGGCACACAGGTGTGCACTCTGGGGACGGAGCCTCGGTCCTCTCGGGCCTCGTCCCACACCTGCTGCAGGACAGCTGTGCAGTCACCTCTGCCGGTCCCCGACCTGGTTCTCAGTGTTCATCCCTGAGAGGCAAAGGTAACAGCCCCTGAGTGCGTCCCCTCCCGGCAGAGCGTGCTGCCTGCCTGCGACGAGCGTCGGCATGCTCGGTGCCGCGTGCAGCTGGAGTTGGCCTGCAGTTTGCGGGTGCTTTCCCGTGCGCCCCGGGACCCAGGGTTCGGGCTGACTGCTCCTGATGTCAGCTCCGCTCCTTGGAGGGTCTTCTGCTGGCCGCCCCAGGCCTCCAGGCAGGCCCTGTGCTCTCCTGTTCAGTGTCCTCCCAGCCGAGCCGGCAGTGAGGCTGGCACGACGCTCTCGGAGGGGCAGGGTCTGGTCTCCCTAACTGGGCTCCCCATGGCACTGCGGGAGGCGTGCGAGCCCCGCGGCTGGCTCTCAGGTGTCACTGAGTCCAAGGCTCAGGCACGTCTCATGGGGGCTCACGGGCGAGTCTTCAGACTCGGTCAGGCAACCCCAGGCTGTGAGTGGGACCTCTGCAGGGCAAGGACAGCTCGGGAGCGTGTCCCTGGCGGGGACAGGCTCTCCACCCTGGCCAGCCAAGCACAGGGCTCCAGCAGCGGAGCTGGGGCCGCGGGATGGGTGGCACTGGCCCGAGGCCTCCCGTGCTGCTGACCCTTGAGAGGTGACATTGACGTGATTTTCCCGAGACCTCAGGGCACACTGGTGATGTTTAGTGCCAGCGGCTCCAGGAAGCCGTCCCGGTCACATCTGATCTTTAAGGAAAGCAGGCCGCGCCCAGGCAGTGGCCACCGGCTCTCTGGAGGCGGGAGGGTGGAGAGAGCTGGAGCCTCCCGGCCTCCCGGCAGGAGTCTGATGTCGCCTTTACCTTGAGGAATAGATTCACCCGGCCTGCGTGGAGGCAAAGCTCCGGTTGCTATGGCAATAGCCAATCTAAGGAAGCTGTGACCTAAATCATGACTGAGAAATACAGAGCTTGTCTGTGTCACCGCAGCCACCGCTTCCCGGGAGCAGGCGAGGTGGGCTCACCTGAGGTGAACTCTGTCACCTGGGGAGAGGGCGGCCGCGCTGCAGAACCTCCGGGGCCACTCCCGAAACGGGAGCTGCAGACCAGAGGCCACGAGAGCAGCCCCCGCGGCTGGCTGCAGGGCTCTGCCGAGGCCCAGGGCCCGGCCTCCTCCCCTGAGGAGCGAGCCCCCAGCCGCCCACGGGGGGCTCTGTGGAGGAGCGGGGGCTGCTATGGGGACGCTGCTGCCCCGTCAGGGTGCCCCCTGCACACAGCACAGGCCACGCGCGCCAGGCACACCCAAGCCACGCACACGCCATGCACACGGTACCTCGCACCACGCACACACCACGAGTCACACGCCACACACACTGTACGCCACAGCCCCATGTGCACACGCCACAGCCACACCAATGCACACATGCTACACACACGGTGCACAGACCGCACACAAACACACACGCCACGCACACACAGCATAGACGAGGCCCACACACCGTCCACATCCCAAGCACGCACACACTCACCACATCCACATTGTGCACCCGCCAGTCACACAGCACACACACGCCACACCCATGCACACACAGCACACAGCACACACACGCCACACCCATGCACACACAGCACACAGCACACACACGCCACACCCTTGCACACACAGCACACAGCACACACACGCCACACCCATGCACACACAGCCAGCCCTCGCGGGAAGGCGTCAGCTTTAGGGTGGTGGTGTGGGGCCTCTCTCAGCTCTGTCTGAACTCTCGCGGGCAGGGGGCTGCGACCACAGCCTTCTGCTGCGTGGAGACGCGGCATGCAGAGCCAGCTTCTGGGGCAGTGCCCTCACCTGCCCTGGGGGCAGCTGTGCCCAGGGAGCCGGCCCCTCCCCTCTGGATGCTGGTGGCACGTGCTCAGGACCCTCTGACCCGCTGCCATGTTCCCTGGGGTCCTGTGTTGTCTTGGTGGCAGAAAGCATGTCCCCTTCTCCAGGTGGCCAAGGCTTGGCAGTGGCTGAGTGTAGATGCCGCCCTGGTGAATTGGCCAGATCCGCCTGCCTGCTCTTCCCTGTGCTCCTCACCCCAGACATCCAGGTGTCTGGGGACAACTGAGGACACGCAGGAAATCAGGGCTGTCTGCTGCTGTCAGGCTGTCGACGGAAGTTCTGGGCTGTAAGAGGCGATGCTAAGATTACTTGCCTCTGGAGGCCACCTGGTCCCTCCGACATCTGCCAGGAGTCACTCAGGACTGCGGCAGCTTGGTGGCTGTTCACACCGATGCGGCCCAGTGTCCACACTGACGCAGCCGCTCAGGCAGGGGCAGTGTGGGCTCTGCGCTGACCTCATCAGCTTGAGGTCTGTCGTGGTCTTGAGGACGGGCTGCTGGTGCTCGGGGCTCCCTTGCTGAAGGAAGCTCAGCTGCAACACTGCCCTTGAGACCTGGCATGCTGCCCTTGGGACCTGCCAGTGGTGAGGCGTGCTACCTGGACCTGCTCATTGTCCCCTGGCTCCTCACAGCAGGCCCGATGCTTGGGATACGTTGTCGACAGAAACTTCCCCTCCATTTGTTCTTTTTGTCATTCCCAAAGCAAAACCAGAGTTTCAGTTTTTTTTGGCACTGGAGCCCTCTGGGCTTGGGGCAGGCAGGTCCTCTCCTCTGTGTAGCACCTCTGGGTGGCCTCTGCCCCGCGTCTGCCCAGCTGGAGCAGCATGACCTCCGTGGAGAAGGGGCCGTCAGAGTGAGGGCCATTTAACAGACAGGGCCACACGTGGTCTCCTGCTCCCTCCTCCCTCGGGCTGGCCCATCTCTAGAGCCGTAGGAGCTGAGCCCCAACCCTCAGGCGTCCACACTGACCATGGTTCAAGGTCCCTCCTGTCTAGGACACACACATTTTATCATGGAGTCTGCAATGTCCGGAGAGGAGATCTCCAGGGTCAGACACCATGTAGGGGAGGGAGGCAGCTGACTTTGGGGAGATGGGGATCCAGTTTCCTGAGGAGTGGGCTCCCTGCGCTCACGGCGCACCTGTGTCCTGTCATCCTACCTGGGCGAGACTGGACTCTGCGGTCAGTGCAGGCAGCCCATCCTGCCGTGTCCAGCGGTCTGGCATGTGTGTGCCTTGTGTTGTTAAAGGAAAACAGGAATCTCCTCGAAGCTGCTGAACCACCAGCCATGACAAGGACCCTCCGGGCCGGCTGGGGCCTGGTTTCCTCTTTCCTTCTTACTTCTCAGTTTTTCAAAGTGGCCACACACAGGAGCCCACTTGCATGCCAACGTGTGTGCAAGAGGACACCAAGACACTGGCCCCGCAGGCTCCGGCCTTCAGACTGGGAATCCCACGGGCCTGCCGGGGTGAGTGCTCTGGACCACCAGTGGGTGGCCGGCTGGAGCTCAGATGCCTTCTGTGAGGGGTCTTGGCCATGCTTCTCCTCCATAGGTGACGACAGGCTTCTGTGAGAGGAGGAAACCTCGGGCAAAGGCCTAGCTGCGTCTACAAGGAGCTGAGGAGACAGGCCAAGGCTTGGGAGGGACACCCACTATTCACGGTCCACCACGTCCTCCGCACCCCTGGGAGCCCTCCTCCCAGCTGAAGGACATGCAGGAGGTGTGTCCTTCTTTCTTGGTGTGGTGGCCACAGCGATTCCACGAATTTCCATGGCAGTGCTGGGTAAAGGCAGTGAGGCTCCACAGCCAGACTTCCTGCAGCCGGGCGGCCAGGGCCCCCCGCCCCTGAGATCTGGGATCACACGGAGCCCCTGCCAGGAGCATGGCGGGCGAGTTACGTGACCTGCCTTGCTGGTCTATGAAGTGGGGCGGCAGCAGTGGCGCACCCAGGGGTGTTTGGGAGCTGGGAGCTCCCGCGGAGTGAGGGCAGGAGGCCCTGCAGTGCTGTGTGGCACTGGACCGGGCGCTCTCTGTCACTGCTGTCGGCGTGAGCATGGCGTTGGCACGGGTCCCATGACCTGCTGGAGTGCCGCAGAGCAGTGCCAGGAGCACACCCCTGTCTGCAGGATCCTGATTCGAATCCTGCCTCCTGCTCCCCCACCTGCAGTGACACTGACCTCGCCCACTGCCTTCTGCGCTTGGCCCTTCTGGCCCAGGTGTTCTCCTGAAGGTCCCCCGGCCCCCTGGGACCCCGGGTCAGACCCCAGGGCTTTCTCCCCAGGTCCTCTGGCAGAGCCCACACACGGTCTGCTGGCAGATGCTCCTTCCCAGGCCGCGTCCGCTGGCGGGGTCTCGGGCTGTCCATCTCCCTCTGGGGCATGCACAGCCAGGCCTGGGCCCAGTGGGACCTGCCCTGTGTGGTCCAGCCTCCCACGCCCTGGACGCCTGGTGCCGCCCTGCCAGCCATGGGACGCATCCCTGCGGGAGGGTCTGGGGTGGTGCGAGCCCCTCCCGCCCCCTTCTTCTCCGGTGCTTTGTGGTTGAAGACGCGGCCCCACGTGCCTCCTGGTCGTTGGCATTCCGAGGCGGTCTGTAATCAGCGCAGGCTGCGGCTCCTCTCATTACTGGCTCTTGAAGGGATTCTCCAGACTCAGCAGAACAGCCGCCTGTCAGATGATGGCAGCCCCCCACCCGTCCTGCAGCCCGCTAGGCAGCATCTGCATTCCCCGCTCGGCCTGCTGGTCTCGGCCTCCCAGGTCCTCCTCACCTGGACCGAGAGGCCTTCTGCCCTGCATGTCTCGGAGACCAGAGCCCCGGGGGCTGCGGGCACTGCAGGAGCTGTGATCAGAGAAGGGCAGTGGGAACAAGAGTGTCTCATCTGTTCACATAAACAAAACCCACAGGTGGCCAAGGGACACTCACAATTTGACTCAAAGAACATTAGAAAGAGGGGTGCAATGTGGGCATCCAGCCATGAAAAGGCATTTGGGATGGTAAGGGGAGGCCAGAAGACTTGGGGGACACACAGACATGGGCAGTGTTGAGACAGGACCACATCCAGTCTGGAGGTCTCAGCAGCCATGTGTTGGAGCAGTGTGACCTGGGCCGAGTCCCTCTGTGCTGTGAGCAGGAGCCGGCAGTGGCTGAGAGAGGGAGAGTCATCCAGGGGGCCTGGGACCTAAGGGAGCACGGGAGGTGTGGGGACAGTGGTCCACCTGGGCAGCCAGCTGTGTGGCTCACAGCACCC